>OZ024745.1:56126299-56158799 GCA_964016885.1 Eledone cirrhosa
TTACAAACGGACAAAGCGGGCGTTATAATAAACGTCCGCTAAACTGATACGTACATATATATATGTGTATCTGTATGTATATATATATATATAAATATATATATATGCATGCTACTGTACGTCTGTATACATATATGTATGTACGTATACATACATACTTACATTTAAGTAAGTGCCGTACTAAGAGTGAGAAATTAAATTTCGTTTCATTCTATTACAACTTATCGTTTTCGGTGCGCCTGGCCGACTGAACTGACTCGATATGCAAATTAGGCTGCTCAGTCGTTAATTTTCATAAGGAAAGTATATACTTTCGAACGTTCAACCATCTGGCAGAAGGGTATACGGTGCTGATGATAGCTAAGAAGCTTGAAACTAGTACATCGTTCCTCTGTCATTGTTGAACAAAAAGGTGACGTGGTTGCCTTAACACCGTACGGCATAAATCAGGCTGTCCGCTGTCCGTTTGTTTACAAACGGACAAAGTGGGCGTTATAATAAACGTCCGCTAAACTGATACGTACATATATATATATGTGTACCTGTATGTATATATATATATATATATATATATATATATATGCATGCTACTGTACGTCTGTATACATATATGTATGTACGTATATATACATACTTACATTTAAGTAAGTGCCGTACTAAGAGTGAGAAATTAAATTTCGTTTCATTCTATTACAACTTATCGTTTTCGGTGCGCCTGGCCGACTGAACTCACTCGATATGCAAATTAGGCTGCTCAGCCGTTAATTTTCATAAGGAAAGTATATATTTTCGAACGTTCAACCATCTGGCAGAAGGGTATACAGTGCTGATGATAGCTAAGAAGCTTGAAACTAGTACATCGTTCCTGTGTCAGTGTTGAACAAAAAGGTGACGTGGTTGCCTTAACACCGTAAGGCATAAATCAGGCTGTCCGTTTGTTTACAAACGGACAAAGCGGGCGTTATAATAAACGTCCTCTAAACTGATACCTACATATATATATGTGTACCTGTATGTATATATATATATATATATATATATATATATATATATATATGCACGCTACTGTACGTCTGTATACATATATGTATGTACGTATACATACATACATACTTACATATATATATATATATATATATGCACATATATATATATATATATATATATATATATATATATATATATATATATATATATATATATATAGGAACAAGTAAGACCCCCGACGGCTGAGCTCAAGCCGTTTCGACGGCTAATTCTGGACTCAATTAGCCGTCGAAACGGCTTGAGCTCAGCCGTCGGGGTCTTACTTGTTCCTATTACCCACTCTACTACCCTAAGTATTGAGTACTTTGGTGCGTTATGGTCCACCTGGTTCCTTACCACATTTCCTTCGTTATATATATATATATATATGTAGGAGATGAGTTTTATTGTAGCACAATAAAGCAATGCAAATATCGGATAAGTAACACTCTACAGTTTGTAGGACTGGAGTATAAATAATATAAGATCAAAAGGTGGTTAAAAGAGTTCCAAGTATTTTATTATGCAGATTTCAAAAACAAATATCATCCTGGGATGATATATGCGTTCTCATCAGAGAAAATAGGGATACATGATATGAAGCTTAAAAAATACTTGTGAATAGTGAAGTTTTAAATCAACATATGAAAAATAATTTAAGATTGATGTATGAGATTGGGAAAAGTGGTAAGGTATTAGATATTAGCTGTATACTTTATGGAATGTTCTGTGGAATGTATGCAAGCAGAGAGAAAATAAATCCGTGCGTCTATTTATTATAGAATTGAGATTAGATATAATGGTAAATTTTTCAGATAGGCAAAGATTACATGTTCTGGATAGGGAGGCATTCGAGTAGGGAGAGGCAGAACAAACTTTTCTCCAAGAGATGTTATAGCTCTAATAACGAT
The DNA here is from genome assembly GCA_964016885.1 of Eledone cirrhosa. Lineage (NCBI taxonomy): Eukaryota > Metazoa > Mollusca > Cephalopoda > Octopoda > Eledonidae > Eledone > Eledone cirrhosa. The sequence continues at coordinate 56,128,237 of OZ024745.1, forward strand.
AACATCATCAACAACAACAGTGACAGGAGCATCAAGAACATCGAAAGCAACATCGACGACAACAGCAGTACCTACAACTAATGTCACATAAATTAATCCAGCCGTAGTAGTAGTAGTAGTAGTAGTAGTAGTAGTAGTAGTAGTACGAGGAGGAGGAGGAGGTGGAGGGGTATGGGGGGTAGGAGGAGGGGGGAGGATGAACTCTAATACAAATGAGGAAGTTCAATAGTACTAGTAATATTACTAGTATAACTAATTGTTTAATTTATTGACCGCAAGAGCCGACATATAGGGGACCATACAACAGACCAGACAGTGGGGAATTTACATGCGATCGAGTAAACAATATAAAAACCAATAACAATCAACAAGAAAAATAAACAATGAAAATTTCCCCATAGAGGGATAACAACCCAAAAGCGACTCATGTACTCCACCAAACCTGAACTACCAGACGCTTCGAGGGCATCCGGGAAGAGCAGCTCCCCCCCCCCCCCCCAAAAAAATAATTAACTAGCTAACAGACGGATGATCAGAGTATGTCCATTCAGATGGGCCATTTTTGCAACATTCACCCACCTTTTAACAAATGCACTGTGGGGCAACACTTCTCTCTCCACCCTCACCTTCCTTTCCAAGTGAAACTTGAAAAAGTCGATGAGGGATTGGTCAAAGAGAAAAATGTTTGTCTTCAGTCCTTCAACCTGGTCCACCACACAAGGTCTATCACTACTACCACCAGTCAGTGGGAAATTGCCGGCCCTTCCCGGCCAAAAGAAGGCGGCGGGGCGATTTTCACTATGGACTCGATCGATAGCCGGATCCGTTCTACACGCGACAACAGTGACCAAAAACGCATATCTCACTTCTTAGCAGAACTTAAAAGATCGATTGTGTCGAACACATCAAAATCGGTGGTGAAGTTGGCCGAAGATCGAATAATCAGTAAAATGACCATTTCTTAAGCTGTGAGACAAGATATCCATATGAAATTATGCGTGAGGAGACAGTTTAACATCCTAACTTCACGCTTTAAAGCAGTTCGAGCTGAAAGACGTCCCAAAATTCTAAGTCATCTTCAACAACGTGGCGGAGGCGTCCGCAGCGTGGTGGATAAAAAGAGGGTCGTAGTAGATGAAGTTTCAAACCGTCAAAACTCACGAGTCATATCGTACGACACTTTTCAAGTTCTTTCAGATATACATAGCGAGAATGCGGTTTATATTATGATCTTTAGACCTGTTGCAAGTGATGGGAAATTAATGCCAGCTCCTTTAATTGAAGCGGGTCTTAAAATCAACACAGCATATAAAAAAATCTTAGACCTTTTGTTGCTTGGAAGTATCATCATGGAAGTCGAGTCATATTTTGACAGGACTCCGCGTCTGCCAATTCTTCGAAAAGATTGCAGAAATGTTTGAAAAAAGAATTGCCTATGTTTGTCCCTAAAGATATGTGACCCTCTAGCTCGCCAGATTTGAATCCGAGTGATTATTAGTTATAGGAAGCGTTTGAAGAATTACACAACGCAACTTCTTACACGTGTGTGACTTCACTGAAGGCTTCGATCAATCCAGCTTTCGATAAAATGAAAAGAAGAAGATATAGTTAAGGCATGCGCATCATTTCGTAAACGGATTGAACTGGTAAAGAAAGCAAATGGCGGTCATATGTAACTGAAATTAATGCTAAACATTCCACAATAAATAGGCATAAACATAAAGTTTGCAGTGTTTGGATTTTTCCAAGTTATACCAATTATGATAGAGATATTTAAATGGTCCCAATTTACCTGTTACAGCCTGTATATATATATGTATATATAGTTAGTAAATTTCCTAGACTGTTGGCGATCCGTGTGTGTTCTTCGGCGAATATTGGTGAGCAGCTTCAAATTGTTTGCATTTTGACGAGCACGCAAATATATACACACACATTCGAACACCAACATAGTTGAGTTAACACGAAACACATCTGATGATCCTTTGAATGCAATGAATGACAAGACTTATAAGACAGCTTTAATATAGAATATTTAAACTCTACTTCGGGATTGAGAACTCTTTCTCACACCTTCAATAAAGCACATATATATATATATATATATATATATATATATGTATATATATATATATATATATATATATATATATATATATATATATATATATATATATATATATATGTGTGTGTGTGTGTGTGTGTGTGTGTATGTATGTATATATATATATATATATATATATATATATATATATATATATATATATATATATATATGTGTGTGTGTGTAACAAAGGAACTGTGGTAAGGAACCAGATGGACCATAACGCACCAGAGTACTCAATACTTAGAGTAGTAGAGTGGGAAATATGAAAAGGTATGACCCCCGACGGCAGAGCTCAAGCCGTTTTGACGGGGTAATACTTTTTCATATATATATATATATGTATATATATATATATATATATATATATATAGAGAGAGAGAGAGAGAGAGAGAGAGAGAGAGGGAGGGAGAGAGAGAGAGAGAGAGAGAGAGAGAGAGAGATTTTGAGTATATGTTGGTGAGTATATATATATAATTAAGTTAAAGTGTACATCTACATATGTATACGGAAGTATTAGTATGCATATAAATACACACATGTATACATATGTACATGTACTCAGCTTTTCACTAGACACTTTACAGTGAGTGTCAGCTAGTCTGTATGTAACCACACAGGCGGACCGGGTTTTAGAGTCTTACGAGTTTTCAAGGAAACACATTTCCTCTATTCTCCAGAGGGCCAGACAGGAATATTGGACTAGTTTCGATGTTATTACATCTCATCAGCAATATTTACCCATCTTCCGGCTTCTCTGGAGAATTGTAAAAGCACATATCGTTATATGCTTTCTCTATGAAAATTAGTAGTGGGTAGACTAATTTGCATAGAACGTGAGTCATTGTACGCACCGGTTCAGCGGAAACGATAAAAACAAATAACGAAACGAAATTAAATTTCGTTTCGCTTCTAACCCACTTTTGTATGACTGACGCTTAAACAATTAAGTTAAAGTGTACATCTACATATGTATACGGAAGTATTAGTATGCATATAAATACACACATGTATACATATGTACATGTACTCAGCTTTTCACTAGACACTTTACAGTGAGTGTCAGCTAGTCTGTATGTAACCACACAGGCGGACCGGGTTTTAGAGTCATACGAGTTTTCAAGGAAACACATTTCCTCTATTCTCCAGAGGGCCAGACAGGAATATTGGACTAGTTTCGATGTTATTACATCTCATCAGCAATATTTACCCATCTTCCGGCTTCTCTGGAGAATTGTAAAAGCACATATCGTTATATGCTTTCTCTATGAAAATTAGTAGTGGGTAGACTAATTTGCATAGAACATGAGTCATTGTACGCACCGGTTCAGCGGAAACGATAAAAACAAATAACGAAACGAAATTAAATTTCGTTTCGCTTCTAACTCACTTTTGTATGACTGACGCTTAAACAATTAAGTTAAAGTGTACATCTACATATGTATACGGAAGTATTAGTATGCATATAAATACACACATGTATACATATGTACATGTACTCAGCTTTTCACTAGACACTTTACAGTGAGTGTCAGCTAGTCTGTATGTAACCACACAGGCGGACCGGGTTTTAGAGTCATACGAGTTTTCAAGGAAACACATTTCCTCTATTTTCCAGAGGGCCAGACAGGAATATTGGACTAGTTTCAATGTTATTACATCTCATCAGCAATATTTACCCATCTTCCGGCTTCTCTGGAGAATTGTAAAAGCACATATCGTTATATGCTTTCTCTATGAAAATTAGTAGTGGGTAGACTAATTTGCATAGAACGTGAGTCATTGTACGCACCGGTTCAGCGGAAACGATAAAAACAAATAACGAAACGAAATTAAATTTCGTTTCGCTTCTAACTCACTTTTGTATGACTGACGCTTAAACAATTAAGTTAAAGTGTACATCTACATATGTATACGGAAGTATTAGTATGCATATAAATACACACATGTATACATATGTACATGTACTCAGCTTTTCACTAGACACTTTACAGTGAGTGTCAGCTAGTCTGTATGTAACCAGACAGGCGGACCGGGTTTTAGAGTCTTACGAGTTTTCAAGGAAACACATTTCCTCTATTCTCCAGAGGGCCAGACAGGAATATTGGACTAGTTTCGATGTTATTACATCTCATCAGCAATATTTACCCATCTTCCGGCTTCTCTGGAGAATTGTAAAAGCACATATCGTTATATGCTTTCTCTATGAAAATTAGTAGTGGGTAGACTAATTTGCATAGAACGTGAGTCATTGTACGCACCGGTTCAGCGGAAACGATAAAAACAAATAACGAAACGAAATTAAATTTCGTTTCGCTTCTAACTCACTTTTGTATGACTGACGCTTAAACAATTAAGTTAAAGTGTACATCTACATATGTATACGGAAGTATTAGTATGCATATAAATACACACATGTATACATATGTACATGTACTCAGCTTTTCACTAGACACTTTACAGTTAGTGTCAGCTAGTCTGTATGTAACCACACAGGCGGACCGGGTTTTAGAGTCATACGAGTTTGCAAGGAAACACATTTCCTCTATTCTCCAGAGGGCCAGACAGGAATATTGGACTAGTTTCGATGTTGTTACATCTCATCAGCAATATTTACCCATCTTCCGGCTACAGTGACACTCACTGTAAAGTGTCTAGTGAAAAGCTGAGTACATGTACATATGTATACATGTGTGTATTTATATGCATACTAATACTTCCGTATACATATGTAGATGTACACTTTAACTTAATTGTTTAAGCGTCAGTCATACAAAAGTGAGTTAGAAGCGAAACGAAATTTAATTTCGTTTCGTTATTTGTTTTTATCGTTTCCGCTGAACCGGTGCGTACAATGACTCACGTTCTATGCAAATTAGTCTACCCACTACTAATTTTCATAGAGAAAGTATATAACGATATGTGCTTTTACAATTCTCCAGAGAAGCCGGAAGATGGGTAAATATTGCTGATGAGATGTAATAACATCGAAACTAGTCCAATATTCCTGTCTGGCCCTTTGGAGAATAGAGGAAATGTGTTTCCTTGAAAACTCGTAAGACTCTAAAACCCGGTCCGCCTGTGTGGTTACATACAGACTAGCTGACACTCACTGTAAAGTGTCTAGTGAAAAGCTGAGTACATGTACATATGTATACATGTGTGTATTTATATGCATACTAATACTTCCGTATACATATGTAGATGTACACTTTAACTTAATTGTTTAAGCGTCAGTCATACAAAATTGAGTTAGAAGCGAAACGAAATTTAATTTCGTTTCGTTATTTGTTTTATATATATAAAATATTGAGTAAAATGAGTTCACATCCCGCCGAGGTTGACATTGCCTTTCATCCTTACAGGGTCGATAAAATAAAGTACCAGTAATGCACTGGGTTATTGCTGGCCTTGTGCCTAAAGTAGAAACGTTTATTGAGTAAAATGACATTAGGCTGGAATGGTGTAATATTACATCACGGTTGACTATACGGAATGAACACCAGTCCAGCCTCCTGTCATTTTACTGAATAATAATTAACTCAATAATAATTAACTCCGTTCATACGGTTGTTCTTTCTATTCCGTATAACCATGACCAGTCCGAGCTGAGGATCCGCTAAGGTGAAACAATTGTTCTCGGTATGGTGAACTAACTGTTGTGTTTCCACTTATATATATATATATATATATATATATATATATATATATATATATATATATATATATATATATATATATTTATTTATATATATATATATATATATATATATATATATATATTTATTCATATATATATATATATATATATATATATATATATATATATATATATATATATATATATATATATGTATATATATATATATATATATATATATATATATGTATATATATATATATATATATATATAGAAAGAGAGAGATAGATAGATAGATAGATAGATAGATAGATAGATAGATAGATAGATAGATAGATAGATAGAATGGAAAACGAAAAATCAGTGATGCATCGGTACTCAATTTATTGTGTGTTACAATTGTTTCCCCGGCGAACAGCTCGAGGTGCGATCTGTGTGAGGATCGACCTGACTCTGGACTTGCAGGTTCCTCGGACACGTCTATTGATCTCGGAGCATATCCTCTTTCTGGGGTTTCTGACCCTACGGGTCTATATCGTCCACCTTCGTTCGCTTTGCGCGTCCTTGGGTTGGTCACTGGTTAGTGACGTCATCATTATTCTGACCACTTGTAGCAGCCCGCTGACCATCAGGGCGTGATCTGTCACTCACCCACTGTCCCGTCGGCAAAATTACTGCTGTTTTCCAGCTAACTCTCCCACACGCGCACACACAAGCACTGAGATACGGACAGATACGTACAGAGTAACTTGTGTGCTTACGTTCACACATGTAAATATATATATATATATATATATATATATATATATATATATGCTAACAGATTAAATAAGAGAAATATGAAATTTGATCAAGATTTTATGATTAGAGAGAATGCAATACCAATGATATCTAATACGACTCGTATCTCTTGGAGACACGGGAATGGTGTCAGATTATTTGGTTCCTGATACCATACAGGAAGATAAAATACCTTTTATCTTCGGAGAATAAACAGTTTATGATTGCCGCAGTTGTAGCATTTCACTTAATAGTATTTTATAGGGGTTAAATCCTATTGTAGACGCAAAACTAAAATTCTGAAAAGAACTGAAACAGCTAAACCGCAATATAACTCTTAGAAATCGCTGCGTAGAAAAAACTTTACAGTTTATATTTTATTTAATCACAATTTCATATCTGTATATTTTAATCCAATTAATTTTCAATGGGCATATCACCAGCACCTCACCAGCTTCGAAAGCAATATACAATATTTATTCTATGTGTGACATTTATAAATGCTACGCATAACACCATAGGATAATATTTTATCCTTCATTTATGTTTGCATATCATAAAACTATGGGAAACTCTTTTTATTAGTACTTGATTTCATACGTGTTTTATAATTATGCGGAGATTATTTTCAAGAGTTATCATCTTAATGTCCGATATTACACAACACACATTGGCGTCTAAATCACTTTTGATAGCTGCAAATTTTAATTGAATTATTCAAAGTGTATGGGCTTGGGAAAATGTCGCCCCTTGCGCTCCAACATTTACTATACAATGATAGATATTGGATACAAATTTCTATAGTTTTTTGATTTATGGTTTAATAATAACTGCTATAGAATAAAGGTTACGATGTAATCTATATGAACAAACAGCTATGATTTTTCAAGTGACTGCTTCGGTATTAGCATGAATTATTTTGGTAGCTTCCTGGCAAAATTTATTTATATATTTATATTATTTTTTTAATAAATCGTTATCATTTATTAATGCTTAAACCAGCAATATTTAAATAGAATTTGGAAAATATTGCCAGGCATTTGGAATTTAGTAAAGAAAATAATATATGGGTATGTGTATACCAAATATGATATTTGCATAGGAGTCGAGAAATACTCCTTCAATTGAAATTGATTACATTTATTAATATAAAAAGGGAATGAATTATTGTAATTGGAAAGCCGTGTTTTGTAAAATGAATAAATTTCATCCAAAGTAATTTTAATACATATAATATAGAAATTATATATGCTATACAGTTTTATGGAAATATAATCAACGTTACAATGAATAAATCATTAATTAACATATTAATTTGTTAATTTATGGAAGTGCATTGAATATGAAATTCTCAAAACTTTAATTAGTATAAATACGAAATTCTAATCTCAGAAGTTTTATGATTATGTACAGATATATTCCAATGCAAAACATGTTAAATACACGTTCCGAAACAAGGGACAATATACGAGGGTTAACAAAAGTCGGAACCATTTCTAAAGCGTTCTACCCGAGAGAAATATGATCCAAAACATCGATTGACCGGATTTGATCAACAAGAAAGAAACAACTCTATGAGCCTTAAGATGAAGTATAACATTTCAACTTTCCTTTCCTTGGTGCGTGTGTAGTTGATATTGTGATATGAACGCAGCTACTCAAAAGGAATGCGAAACAGAAGATACATTGTACTGATTCTGCTGCGAGATTTGACACATGTAAATCACCACCAAAATGTAAATAATGTCGGAAGCAAAAGGTGATGGAATGTAAGAAATGTTGTTGTAGGGAAAGATTTGATCAGGAAAATACAAAAATATTACTATTACAACGTAATACTGGTTTTAGTGGGATAGAATAACCTACGAAATCCGCAAAAGCTGAGGAAATGCTTGATATACATAGACATAATGTGACAGTTAAGAGAATATATCTAATGTGCCGAATACTGTGGAAGACGAAGCCAGATTGCTCTTATCTATCTGCGATTAGCGAACTGTGTGATTTCATCAACAATCATCCCGAAACGGTTGGGCTTGAAATGCCTTACTGGATATATATTACTGCCATCTGATAGCAAGTAAATAATCTATGGGTGAATAATGCTATTCAGGGTATTAAAACAGAAATGTTTTAAGTTTACAAGAAACAGATACGTAAAACGTATATGTGTGTGTGTCTGTGTGGGCGTGAGTGTAATTATATATATGTAAAGAAATACCCATGCAACATAGATTATATATACATACATATTTATTTTATCATTATCATTAGACTGCACGTGGAATCGAAAAGTTCAGTTTTGCCATTCAGTACCACGGTGTTCCGAACTGAAAGTTATTTTAAATGTACATGCGTCTGTAAAATTTTAAGATTCGTGTGCTTATCAAAGAACAGACTAAATATGTATCACCATATCATATTATATATTCATAATATTTACTTTGGTTTGAATGGATTAATTGCTTGTTTGTTGTTGGTGGAGAATGATGTAGCGGATGATAAGAATTGACTATATAATATCTAAACAAAAATGATATCAAGGGTATTTTTAGTTTAAATATAAGGGATTGGGTTGGCATTTCTCAGACCCCAGTCAGTTATTATTGAAGGACAGAGACAAATTCTTGAAACGTAGGCATAACCTAAATTGTTGCAGCCGAGTGAATTCAATGTAACTAGAAGACGGGAAAAAAAAGTGAGAGAAAGAGAGAGAAAGAGGGGGGGGGGGGGGGAGAAAAGCTAAAAGAAAAAGAAAAAGCAATGTAATCAGCCCTAGGGCATGATGTCTGTCTATATTGGAAAGCTAATAAAATCATAGCTTATGATAAAATTAAATCAACATTGGATGTTTCAAAAATCATCGAGACGAAGCGAGATTGTATTTGAAATATATAGAAATAAGTTGGCAACTTGAAAACAAGAATCAGCTGAATGCTATCAAAAACAACGTTTGAGTTACCAACATATTTCTATGAATTTCAAATATACTTACGCTTCGTTTCTATAATCTTCCAAAACACACAATGTTTATATTATATATATATATTTACATGTATATATATATATATATATATATATATATATATATATATATATATATATATATATACATACATATATGTATATATGTATGTGTCTGTATGTATCTGCATATATGCACCCATGTGTGTATATGTATTGATTATGTGCAGAAAATATGCTTTTGAAAATTTCCTTTCACACCATTACGCCCAAATATCAGCTGTAGTTCCCTACCTAAGCAAATTCTTCCATCTCTATGGACCTAAATTTATATCTCTCAACATTTTTTACTCTTTATATTTCTTCTTGCATATAATACAAATGTCTTCGTCTATCTTCAGAATACTTTCTTCAAACCGTTCCACCCTATATATATGGCTATCAAACCATCTTTATTATGTTTCTATGTGCAGTTTCGGCGAATAATATGGTGATCTATAACGAATGATTTATTAACATAATATTATTCCGCTGTCTAACCCAATCGTGAGTACTTGAATGGAGGGGTTCTTCTATTTCATGAATATCGCTTCAAATTATACATATTTATACATAGATACATATACATGCATATACATACATATACATGCATACACATAAATATATATACACACATAAATATATGCATACACATAAATATATATATGTGTGTGTGTTTGTTTGTGGGAGGGGGGTTCTGTGTGTGTGTGTGTGAGAGAGAGTGTGTGTGCGTGTGTATGTGTGTATGTACATGTACATGTTTGTGTGCGTGTGTGTATAATTGCAGATGACGACCTATCATCCGAAACGTTAAGCTACTTTTCTTGATATATCAAGCGTTAAAGTAATATATAACTTAATTTCACTGTATCGTTTTGCTGTGTTGTTCATTCGTTTATAATGTGTTTACTACGGCCAAAGAATGATCATATTATATATTTGGTGCCATTGACTGCTAAAGAATCTATAGTTTTCAATACACCAAACCAATGGTACTACGGAATTAATTCAGTACAGACACCCGACTTGAAAAAAGGTACTTTATTCCAGATTCTATTAATTCTAACTTTCTCTCCATTACATTTTTCTATTTCATTTCAACAGTTCTCTTAGAATTTTGGTATTCATCATGTTGTTCTTTATTTTTAAATAGCCAATAAAAATGATTTATGCTCTGACTATAGCCTCCATTATTTCAGAATCATCTAAATTATCAACAATTTTGCTTATTAACACGAACAATTTGCAAATCAATGCGGAATTGTAATAAATTATACGTTGATATAATCAGATCATATTATTTTATAACACATTAAACAAATTGTTGAACATCACATTTTTAAGATCATATTTCTTTTAAAAAACAATATCAATTCACAATTTATCAAAATTTGGTATCAGGTACTAAAATTCTTAAACATATATATATATATATATATATATATTTATATATATACATATATATATATATAGGAGTAAGTAAGACCCCGACGGCTGAGCTCAAGCCGTTTCGACGGCTAATTCTGTACTCAGCCGTCGGGGTCTTACTTACTCCTATTACCCACTCTACTACCCTAAGTATTGAGTACTTTGGTGCGTTATGGTCCACCTGGTTCATTACCACTTTTCCTTCGCTATATATATATATATATATATATATATATATTATATATATATATATATATATATATGTTTAAGAATGATATATATATATATATATATTATATATATATATATATATATATTTATATAATAATATATATATATATGTAATATATATATATATATATATATAATATATATATATATATATATTATATATATATATATATAATATATATATATATATATATATATATATATATATATATATAATATATTTATATATATATTATTATATATATATATATTATTATTATATATATATATATATATATATATATATATATATATATATATATATATATATATATATATATACGATGTAGAAACTATATAGAAACTATATTTATAAAACCATATTTATTTCATTATACATATTTCAAGGACACCAAGTTAAATTATGGTGTGCTTTCATCAGATAAAATATAATATAGATCAGTTTTATGAATAAATATTGACATACCCTTAAAGAATGCGACCATTTCTGTTGGAAGCTCCCAGATAGTGGGGTTATACATTTATTTATACTATTATGCAAATTAGTGTCGGATATTTTTAAATCACAGTAGATTTAAAATAAGCCGTTGGGGTATGGAGAAAGGGAAAGAGAAAAGAGAAAAAAGCAAACTTTAAGAGGAAAATAAGAAAAAAGAAAAAGAGAAAGAGAAGAAAAAAAGAAAAGAGAAAAGAGAAAGAGAAGGAGAAAGCCCTAAGTTGTTGTATTAGCATAACTTTTAAGATGAAGTGAAAAAATAAATATTTTTTGGATGAGTAAAGTAAATAAGCGTGAATGGAAAATGAATTTTAACCAGTGTTTAAATATGATTAAATGTTTAGTTTATCAATTAAATTATCCATCAAATTATTGAGATCTATATATTATTTATATATTATTAAAACCCATATATTATTAAAAGATTATATTCATATATATACATACGCACACATATATACATATACATGTAAATATATATATATACCTACACAACCATACACATAGATAAAAGATTTGTATGTATAAGATATAGGAATTTTCCTAAACTTATAGGTTTTTCTGAGAAACCAGAGAAAAAACCCGGAGAAAAACATTTCTATGTAATAGCAAAACAGCGTGAATGAAATTAAGTTATTTACTTATATTAAATGTTATAAAAGTCAAGATAACAAAGGAAATTTAAATTATAGAAAGTTTATGTTATACTACAAACATTATATTATAAATTTTATATTTACTAAATCCACCTGTTATGTAGTTGTGATTGTTATTATATAAGTTTGTTTATCACGAACCTTAAGGAAACCCTTATAATCTAGTGCATTTGAATTGTATGCATATATATATATACACACAACTCCCACTTATATACACATAGACATAGATACACATACAGGTAGATATGCATCATATATATATATATACACACATATATATATATATATATATATATATATATATATATATATATATATATATATATATATATATATATATATATATATATATATATATATACATATATATATATATATAGAGAGAGAGAGAGAGATAAATATACAGTACATAGTATAATTGAAGTACATAATATATAAAAATAAGATAAAAATAAATTATATTATGATTTGGAAATATATTCTTACAATTATAAGCATTATAACTTTAAAGCAATATCATTTTTAAGATATAATTTTAAAATAAGAATATGTTTTTAAAAAATTCAGTATAAAATTTAAATTTTTTTATACAATATTTAACACTCAGTATGTTTAACTTAATTTTATAACTATATGGAAAATGTTCAAAGAAAAAGAAAGAGAAACTTTCAAAAGAGAAACTTTCAAAAATAGGAGAAATATTTCAAAGAAAATATTTTCCCCTTTTAAGAGCTTTCAGTATGTTTATCTAGGAAAATTTTCTTTGAAAAATTTTTTTTCATTTTTGAGAGTTTAAGCAGTCAAATGAAGGAATCTAATGATTTATCGATAGGTTCAATATATTAATAGAATTAATTATATATTACATTTTAAATTTATATTTAAACGTTGAGTTCAATCTATGTCTGCAGCAACTGAAGAGATTGCTTCTTACATTCAGGGAATTTTTGCTTTTTAATATAAAGAATATTTCCTCTATACAAAGATCACAATTTTCTGAAGAGGAGTTAAAAGGAGTAGCTTTTGAAATAATAGTCCAAAGTAACGAATATTTAACGTTCTTTAATTTGAGGTCCCATAATAAGCTAGATAGAGAAGTTGAAGATTTTTTGTTTAAATGCGTAAAAGAGCTTTTATGGTTATTAAAACAAGATTTAAATCCGTGGAAGTAGATCCTACATAATTAACTGAATTTAAATTAGTTATTACATTACAATTATATACTATATTTTTAGCTAAGCAATTGTTATTTAACGGACAATTAGATTTATTTCTACAGTTACATTTATCAAATTGGATATTGCTGGGGTTATTATTGGTATTTTGGTTAGGTTTTAAATTTCTATTATTAATTCTATTAATATTCTGCGCTAAATTTTTGGTGGATGAATAAGTTAATTTTATAGTATGTTTATTAAAAATTGAGTAATATCTATGTGTTCTAGGGAAGCATTTGTCAAGAGCTTTAAAGAATAGTTTAGTAATAGGAGTTTTAATATTTAATGAGAAAGGAGGAGCAAACCATAATATATTCCTAGTTCTATTTCTTTTTTTGTTTTCCGAATTATTGTAAGGTTTTCTATTATAGTTGTTAAAATTGTTAAGATTATGGTTAGTTGTTATATTATTATTATCAATGTATTTAATTTTATTTCTATATCCAGCTCTACCTAACGCTTCGTTGTATTAATGTGCTTTATCATAAAATAAATTCTTATTAGCTGAAATTCTAGAAATGCGTTCGTAATAAACAAACTTATATAATAACAGTCACAACTACATAACAGGTGGATTTAGAAAATATAACATTTATAATATAAGGTTTGTATTATAACATAAGGTTTCTATAATCTTAAATTTCCTTTGTTATCTTGACTTTTATAACATTTAATATAAGTAAATAACTTAATTTCATTCACGCTGTTTTGCTATTACATAGAAATGTTTTTCTCCGGGTTTTTTCTCTGGTTTCTCAGAAAAACCTATAAGTTTAGGAAAATTCCTATATCTTATACATAAAAATCTTTTATCTATGTGTATGGTTGTGTAGGTATATATATATATTTACATGTATATGTATATATGTGTGTGCGTATGTATATATATGAATATATTCTTTTAATAATATATGGGTTTTAATAATATATAGATTTTTTTAAATAATATATAGATCTCAACTTTTAATGTATAGATCTCAATAATTTGATGGATAATTTAATTGATAAACTAAACATTTAATCATATTTAAACACTGGTTAAAATTCATTTTCCATTCAAGCTTATTTACTTTACTCATCCAAAAAATATTTATTTTTTCACTTCATCTTAAACGTTATGCTAATTCAACAACCTATCACTTTAGGGCTTTCTCTTTCTCTTTTCTCTTTTCTTTTTTTCTTCTCTTTCTCTTTCTCTTTTTCTTGTTTTCTTATTTTCCTCTTAAAGTTTGCTTTTTTCTCTTTTTTCTTTTTCTCTTTCCCTTTCTCCATACCCCAACGGCTTATTTTAAATCTACTGTGATTTAAAAGTAGCCGACACTAATTTGCATAATAGTATAAATAAATGTATAACCCCACTATCCGGGAGCTTCCAACAGAAATGGTCGCATTCTTTAAGGGTATGTCAATATTTATTTATAAAACTGATCTATATTATATTTTATCTGATGAAAGCACACCATAATTTAACTTGGTGTCCTTGAAATATGTATAATGAAATAAATATGGTTTTATAAATATAGTTTCCATTTGTTAACACATCGTATTTTTACTCCAATAATTTGTTGAGTGCTTTATATCAGTTATAAAAATATTTGCTTGTTGTATCCCAACAATTTAAATAGAACTTCTACATATATATATATATATATATATATATATATATATATATTAATTCAAAATATTAACAAAATAGATATTCTTGTGATCAAATATATTTTTTTATACATATTTCAGAGGTACTGAGTTAAGTTCAACAGTACATCCTCATCAGAAAAAATAAAATGATGCATGAGATATCCTCACATAGTAGATGGTTAAGATTCAATCATGGTAGTGAGTAATATATGACAAAACTCAATATTTATATACCTTAATATTGAGAACATGAGACAAATATATAATACATACAATAGAGAGGGTGCGTGTGAGACAGCTTAAAAAATACATGGCATCAATATAACTATTAAACAATTTAAATTACTGGAGAAAGAGGAAAGAAAGGAAAGCATAGAGGAAGAAACAGCTCATGGGATAATATTGTTAGTAGGTGCCTCGAAAGACAAAAGAGAGTTGATTACAGAGAGAGACAAAGGGGAATAATTTATGTTCAAGTTTTTAGACAATTAACGATATATACAATGACTATCTAAACTTATTTGGTTGACCGTTAATATTCAAAATATTTAATTTAAGTTAGTTCAGAGTAATGAATAATATTTTAGGTTTTAAAAGTTAATAGGTATCTGTATTAATATTAAAGTATACTATCAAGTTTAATTTCTAAAATCAAATTTTATGAAATCAAATTTAAAGGATTTACAAACACGAGAAAGAAAACGATGTTTTTACAACCTCGCGAAGGTAAACTTTACCAAAATTATTTATAATATTTACAACAGTTTATATAATATAATTTATAAAATAATTACAGTTATAATTATTAAAGAATTTCTTATTTAAATATATATATATTTACAGTGAAATTCCGTTATAACAAAATTCACGGGGTATGAAAAAAAATCGTTCTAATAAAAAATTATTTATAACGAGATCCTCAGTAACAAATTGAGCGTTTGTTTATTACCTCGGGGTTTGAAAAAATGTTCGTTATCCTCAAACATTCATTATAATGATATTCGTTATAACGGAATTTTACTTGTATATATATATATATATATATGGAGGATGGGATGTTGCCAAAAGACATCCTGTACGGACAGCTGGACACAAGCACCAGGTGAGTGGGTCGCCCATCGCTGCCTTTCAGAAACGTATGCAAAAGAGACATGAAAGCCTGCAACATCCCCTCTAGCTGGGAAAGACAAGATGGGCACCGCGATGCCTGGCGTCAGACTTTCCACAAGGATAAGTCTCAATGGGAACACAGTGACTGGCAGTATCGGTAGAGGGTCGGACGCCATGCTTTGACGTATAGAGTTACGGCCCTTGCCTTTCTGAGTTCAAATCCCGCCGAGGTTAACTTTGCCTTTTATCCTTACTTGGTCGATAAAATAAAGTACCAGTAATGCACTGGGTAATTGTTGGCCTTGTGCCAAAAGTAGAAACAATTATATGTATATCATTTACTTAATTGTGCCTATAATAGAAACCATTATATATCATTTACTTATGTATTATCTAAGTTCTTTAAAACCTTTTAACCGTGTATATAATAAATACATGCACACTTACACACCTACACAAATATGTGTGTGTATGTGTGTATGCGCATATAGGAGATGAAGTGTTCTCATATAAATATGACTAGTCACAGACCAATAGTAATAAACTGACAACTAAGAATATACAGTCGCAAATTTTGCTTAGATCTACGTTTACGCATATCTTTTATATGTGTTATTAAGAATATGTATTATCTTTTCTTCAAACGTATTTGCATGTTATTTTGGTGTTTAAGCAATATATTAATTTAATTACAATTTTGATCTGATCTGAATTTTTGTATGATTATTTAAATTTATATTATGAATCAAAACAATGCAGTGGTATTTCATGGTATATTTAAATGCTAGAAGAAAAACAGAAAGCCGAAGGCATTTTACACAATTTTCTTTTTACACATTTCATTTCACCCTCGCCTCAATATATATGTATTAAAATACTTGTATACAAATACGTACACGCACACACACACACACACACATACATGTATATATGCATGGATATATATATTTATTTATATATATATATATATATATATATATATATATATATATATATATATATATATACGCGTATGTATATATATATATATCCATATTGATATATATAATGAATGAATATATATATGTAATCTCTTTGAATCTACAAAATTTCATTTCCTTCTTAATATATAATGAAACTAAGGTATAATACGATTCAAGTTGAGTGTGTAACTGCCAATCCCAGGAGTAAAGCTGATTCATATTAATTTGTTTCTCATTATATATATTGTATAGATTTCTTTTTTCCTTTTCTTAGTAATGTTTTTCCATTTATGTAAATGTATATAAACTGCTTAAAAAGATGAGGAATTTGTTATTTTCTTAAATTCTTTCAATAATATATACAACATTAATTCACTTATACTTGCACAGCGATACGTACAGTAGCTGCAAATATTAATGGAGATTTTGCAATAGTTGTATGTATATATATATATATATATATATATATATATATATATATATATATATATATATATATATATATATATATATATATATATATGATGCACTCCTATTAGTTAAGCATATGAATAACCAGAATTTAGAAAGGATGCGTAAAAATATTATGGAGCTTTTTAAAGAACTAGGATTTGAATATAACCTCAAAGAGGTTAATTTCGTCGATGTTACTTTGAATCTCAATACAGAAACGATTAAACCGTTCCATAAACTAAATGAGAACCTTAAATATGTAAATACGGGTTCTAACCATCCAACCTCTATAATTAAATCCATCCCTAGAAATATTTCCCTTAGAATCTCCCGCCTGTCGTCCAACCACCAAACCTTCAAAGAACATGCCGAATATTATGATGGTGCACTTAGGAAGGCTGGACACCTAGATAATATAGAGTATATAGTCGACGATCACCAAAACACCCAAAATAAATCTCATAGAGGTAGAAATAGCATAGAATCACCACCATACATACTCTACCGCAATAGACACACTAATAGTGGCACACTACCAAACAGAAGGCGATGTAAAGAGTATATATGGTACAACCCGGTCTATAATAACTCTATTAAAACCAATCTACCCTCACAATTCTTTCGATTAGTTAAAAAACATTTTCCAACATCACATAAATATAATAAAATCTTAAACCCTAACACTATTCGACTTTCATATTCAACCGCCCCTAATATTGAACAACATATAAAAAAGCTTAACGCAAAACGGTTGTATAAATGCCTTCCAACACATAACAATACACATAAAACATCGGCTATAACATCACAAAACAACAAACAACATCCCGACCTGCCTAAGCAACCTCATCAACCCATCCATGGTATTACAACAACGCATAATTATAACTTTAACTGTGTCCAACCAGGAATGTGTCGGTTGAATAATCAGTGTCTTGAACGCAACATCATATACAAATGTACTATCGAATCCGGTAGCCAGAAGTGGTACTATGTGGGGTCTACTGCTACCTCCTTCAAATCTCGCCTTTATAGACAACGCTACTCGATAAAACATGAAAACTAGCGTTATGTAACAACACTCGCAGACAAGGCTTGGCAGATGCACAAAAATAACCAACAATTTAACCTAAAATAGGATATAATAACAGCTACCCCTGCATATACCAAGGACAGAAATTTTGTAGATTGTGTAATATGGAAATATTTTGTATTATGAAATCCAAAAATATTTTATTAAATAACAGAATAGAGCGATCGTTATGCTGTAACCATCGCTTGAAATCTACATTTTCATATTACAAACGCTACCAGGATAGAACGCCTGTCTCCATCTCCGTTTGATTGTCAAAATACATATTAACATTCTCTATTAGTTTTAATTCTATCAACATTTCTATTCTTTATCATTTAATATAAAATGCTATAGATAAAATAAGATTTCTCAATTCAATTCCCTAAAGCATATACCAGCAAGCTACCAGCATAGTTGTTATACAGTAGCAGTGAAAATCTCTCTTCTTTACTTGACACCTTATATCTGTATTAATACTACTACACCAAACCACCAGCCCTGTCGATTGTTCAACTGGTCAAATATAAATTAAAATAGGCAATCCCAAAAATTCTTATTTAGATAAAATAAGCCATATACTCATTGTATTCTCATTAAAAACCTTCTATACACTTGTTTACCAGCAAATTGAATTGCCATCTGTCATATACTTTCCCCTTTCCTCTTCCTTTCTTACAACTAATATAAATACTTTGATTTTTCTGATTTTTTCCAATTTATCCAATATCTCTGAAGAAGTGACAACTGATTATACATTTACGTGCTAATATTATATGATTACGCAAGCAGCGATACATAGGTATTCCGTCTGTTACAGAAACATATGTCAATACCTAATAAATTCCTTTATAAAAGCACTTTCATTTTATATTCATCTTTTCTACATTTTCTCCGGAATATAATTTATACTCGTTGAGCAAACCTACACGTACGCTGTTCATCTCTAATGTGACGATATATTATCACTACATTATTGATAACTTGAAATTTTATATATATATATATATATATATATATGTGTGTGTGTGTGTGTGTAGACGCTCAAATAGAGTCTGGATGAATTTCATTTCCAGGGTGAAGATCCAAGGTATGAAGCGTGTCCATATATGTGAAACGTAAAGAGAAATCAACAAAGCAAACAATACTGTACGATGAAAACGTATATTAGTTTGTCGATTGAGGTACTAGGAAAAGAGTCATGCACACACTCAGAAACACACACACACACACACACACACACACACACACACACACACACACACACACACACTATATATATATATATATATATATATATGTATTGAAATTTCAGTTAGAAACAGAAAAGGTCATAGAAATGAAGAGTGCTCTATGTCAGTATCAGAGCAAAATTTAATGTATAAAATCAATACAATATTATTACCTCATTACCAGAGGTTTCCCGAATGAGGCGAATACGAAATAAACGACTTCATTCGTTCGTCAGACGAGGCAATATAAAACATGGGCAAATACTTAGAAAAACACATCAAGAAAATCAAAAAAATATATAGATAAATGAAATAGAAATTGAAATATATAAAAATCTATCAAGAAAAATAGTTAGGTGTGTGTATGTGTATGTATATACGCTCATAGATGTGCATATATGTATATGTGTACGTGTAAATGTATGGTTAGAAAGTGTGCGTAATTATAAAAATAAAAGTTTAGGGCAAATGTATCTATATGTCTGTATTATGCAGACGGAAATGGTTACTTCGTAAAAATAAGAAAATAAAGTCGCGCGCATAAAAAACGGCTGGACACTCGTACATTTAGATACGGAAAGCAAGGAGATGAAGAGAGTATAATAAATAAAAGAAAAGTATCTATTACGATATATTTATAAAAATATAGTAACGATAAATTAGAAAGACAAGATAGAAAGAAAAATTAAAGAAAACAAAAAAAGCGGGGGTACATACATACACAGACACGCGTGTCTCACAAAAGAAATGTAAAAATAATTATGCTTATATACATACACACACGCGCTTACACTTCCATGCGTTCGATACGTACATACAGACACACACACACATACTTATACTCGCGTATATAAACCTGTTTGCATGCCCATGTATGAAACTGGGTAAGTAACAGAAGAGGGAAGGGGGGGGGAGAAGAAAAAAGCAAGAAACAAACAAAAAAATATAAAACCGAAATATCAAAAACACGGATATACTTACACATACACATACGCATAATATACACACACGCACACACACAAACACCAGTACGCGCACGCATACATACACGTACATATATATATATATATATACACACATACATGCACGCACGCGCGCGCACATACGTAGTCACTCATGTACATATATAAAAAAATTTATACACACATTAAGGCGTTCAGCCATATTGAAATGTGGATAAATAAATACAAATATAAAATTGTAAGATAGGCTGCGCAAAAATAAAATAAAAATAAAAATGAGAAATATATCTGGATTGAAAAACACAAAAGACAAGTATAATCAGTTAGTAGAGGAAAAAGGGAAGTAAAAGAAGGGGAAGTAAAAAATAGAAAATAGGAAGTGGATCGGAGAATAAGGGGGGGGGGGTAAAAATAAATAAAAAATAAATAAAAAATAAATAAAAGTGAAAATAAAAGTGAAAATAAAAGTGAAAATAAATGAAATTATCGACAAGGATAAGAATGAAAGTAAGTCAGAAAGGGTAATTAAAAAGAGAATAATCAGAGTTTATGGAGGATAAGTGTCTGAAAGTGTGTTAAGTTTATATGAGCTGGAAAGCAGGTGTGATTTCATGTGTGGACAACTGGTAGCAATTTATTTTCTTATTTTTACGAAGTAACCATTTCCGTCTGCATAATACAAACATATAGATACATTTGCCCTAAACTTTTATTTTTATAATTACGCACACTTTCTAACCATACATTTACACGTACACATATACATATATGCACATCTATGAGCGTATATACATACACATACACACACCTAACTATTTTTCTTGATAGATTTTTATATATTTCAATTTCTATTTCATTTATCTATATATTTTTTTTAATTTTCTTGATGTGTTTTTCTAAGTATTTGCCCATGTTTTATATTGCCTCGTCTGACGAACGAATGAAGTCGTTTATTTCGTATTCGCCTCATTCGGGAAACCTCTGGTAATGAGGTAATAATATTGTATTGATTTTATACATTATATATATATATATATATATATATATATATATATATATATATATATATATATATAAAATATATGTGTCTGATTAAGTGTGAGTAAGTACGCGCGTGTGAAGGTGTGTGAATGCGTGTATGGGCACCTGTTTGTGTGTGCGCGCAGGTGTAATGAGTTGTTATCAAAGGTACAATGTCTCCATTGCTCTATCATTAGACGATATCATCAGCTGGCCTCAAAATCTTGCAGAATAAGGTGAGACTTGATCAAATATTTCAAATAGCACGTCTCACTCATTTACAACTCTGCCAATTCACTGTTCTTTCACTAAAATTTATTTATCGACCTCGACATAAAATAGGCAAATTTGCCCACAACTCGATTTGGGCTCAGACCCACAACATTACCAAAAAAGGAAAGGGCCGCTCTGACGAATGTGCCAATACTTTGTCCATAAACATATATATATATATATATATATATATATATATATATATATATAGTAATAATAATAAATTTGTAGACAAAAATAAAATATATAAGAACCATAGAGCAAATATTTATTAAAATAACAGATTAAAGTTTAAGCAAAGAATCGCTGCGTTCACCCTTAACGGGATCTTCTGAAATTGTATCCCGTTAAGGGTGAAAGCAGCGATTCTGTGCTTAAACTTTAATCTGTTATTTTAATATATATATATATATATATATATATATATATATATATATATATATATATAATTGCAGCTATATATATATATGTATATTATGTGGGTAATAATAAATACTACTGAGTTGCAAGTAAGAGAATAGCTCCATGTAAAAAAACAAGTATGCTACAGAGCCGAACTACAAAGTAAATCACAATCAACGAGTGTTTAATCACTGACGAATGTTTCATCCTAAATGTTTTAAACACTGTTTGGTTGTCATTTACATTGTATATATATATATATATATATATATATATATATATATATATATATATATATATATATATATATATATATATATATATATATATACATATAACGAAGGAAATGTGGTAAGGAACCAGGTGGACCATAACGCACCAAAGTACTCAATACTTGAGGTAGTAGAGTGGGTAATAGGAACCAGTAAGACCCCGACAGCTGAGCTCAAGCCGTTTCGACGGCTAATTCTGGACTAAATGAAAATTTATCCTGGTATTTAAATAGCCGATCTTCTCAGGGGGTAATTCCATATATGGTCAAAGTGATTGTCAAAAATCAGTAGTAATTCTGTGGTTGCAAATTAGTAGGGGAGATGGTGGCTAAACCTGCCAGTAGGAGAAAGAGGGGAGGGGGTGGAGTAGCCCCAATCAAGCGTTTGTAGTGCCAGCTACAGCTGGGCATGAGGTCAAAGAAGATACAGGGGAGGGGGAGGGGGAGGAAGTCGGAACGGTAGGTAGAACAATGGGGGGTAGAAATATATAGGAAAGAAAAAATACGTGTAAAGAAAAACAAATGAGTGTAAAGAAAAAAGTAAAGTAAATTAAATTCTACGACCTAGGTCTCTAGCTAATGTTAGTCTAGAATAAATAAATAAAGAAAGAAAGAAAGAAGTAAAAAAAGAAATAAAGAAATAACGAAATAAGTAAAAGAACTAGGTGGGACGGATAGGCGAGGACCCTTTTAAGAGGTATAAGTACGTAAATGATACGGTGACGGGTCAACAAAAGGGGCCAAAATACTAAAGAGACTACCACGAAATAAACAATAAAGGTTTCCATCCCGGGCACAATTCCAGCAACCACCCAGTGCCGCAAAGTGAACTAATACGAGATAATAATTCTGAGTCCCGGGAAAAATATATACTAATGCTAACTCTAAAAGATCTAAAACAAGCTACATGAAAGTTCGTACGAAGTAAAGGTAGAATACGGAAGAATAAATTCAGAATCCACCCCGCCCAAAAGAAAAGCGAAGAAAGAAATACTGAAACGAAAAAATAAGGCATAAGTGCCACTAAGAAATATAGAGGGCACAGAGAATGGTGGGAGCGGTCGGAAAAAGAGGACAAGTATCCGGGGTCTAAACCAACTGCTATAAAGGGCGGAGTCCGCCAAATCTATCCTAGACTAGGATATATATATATATATATATATATATATATATATATATATATATATATATATATATACATATATATATACATATATATATATATATATATATATATATATATATATATATACATATATATATATATATATATATATATATATATATACATATATATATATATATATATATATATATATATATATATATATATATATATACATATATATACATATATATACATATATACATATATATACATATATATATATATATATATATATATATATATATATATATATACATATATATATATATATACATATATATATATATATATATATATATATATATATATATATATATATATATATATATATACATATATATATATATATATATATATACATATATATATATATATATATACATATATATATATATACATATATATATATATATATATATATATATATATATATATATATATATATATATATACATATATATATATATATACATATATATATATATATATATATATATATATATATATATATATATATACATATATATATATATATATATATATATATATACATATATATATATATATATATACATATATATATATATATATATATATATATATACATATATATATATACATATATATATATATATATATATATATATGTATATATATACATATATATATATATATATATACATATATATATATATATATATATATATATATATATACATATATATATATACATATATATATATATACATATATATATATATATATATATATATATATATATATATATACATATATATATATATATATACATATATATAGCAAAGTTGTAACTTTCGGAAAATTACTTAAAATTACATTATATATATATATATCGACAGTCGATAGACTTTCGTCAAATCGGACCGAGGAAACAATGTTTCCATTGGTCTTTCCAATTTCTAATACTATCTATCGGTCGCAACTCCAGGTAGAAGGAGCAACGTGAAATAAAGTGTTTTGCTCAAGGACCTAACGCATCGCCCGGTTCGGGAATTTAACTCACAACCTCACCATTGTGAATCCAGTTCTCTAACCACTCAGCCACACGCCTTCACTATATATATATATATATATATATATATATATATAGTATTAGTTATACTATTTATGGTTATGTAAACACAAAACCTTAAGCAGTTGTAAGTATTTTACACACACCCTAAATAGTGGTAGGCAGTAATGTATTACTACCTTATTACCAGTAAGTTAAGTAGCTCAATGTAAAAACATCAGATGATTTACAGAGCAGTTATATGAAATATAAGAATCAAAGAACTGTTCAAAACATTATTGTGCTTACAGCTGTTTCCTCCAAACCGAGGTTTGGATTCTTCGGAGCAATTTATTAATGCATGGACAGTTATAAACAAGACGCACATGCGTGCCACACATATAACATTTGCACTATATAACCACTTATCTTCATGTTGTACTTTAACCTATATCTTTGATTTTTGATTGTACCTATTAATATAAATGTAATCTCGAAGTGTGTACTGCCACTCTAAATTCTGTAATGAATGTTGACCCACAATGTTTGAATATGTATCAATGTTTGAATATGTATTGGTATGTCTCTCGGCTGAAAAGGAGGTCATATAACTGTCCATGCATTAATAAATTGCTCCGAAGAATCCAAACCTCGGTTTGGAGGAAACAGCTGTAAGCACAATAATGTTTTGAACAGTTCTTTGATTCTTATATTTCATATATATATATATATATATATATATATATACATATATACATATATATATATATATATATATATATATATATATATATATATATATATATATATACATACATATATATATATATATATATATATATATATATATATATATATATATATATGTATATATATATATATATATATATATATATATATATATATATATATAGTGAAGGCGTGTGGCTGAGTGGTTAGAGAACTGGATTCACAATGGTGAGGTTGTGAGTTAAATTCCCGAACCGGGCGATGCGTTAGGTCCTTGAGCAAAACACTTTATTTCACGTTGCTCCTTCTACCTGGAGTTGCGACCGATAGATAGTATTAGAAATTGGAAAGACCAATGGAAACATTGTTTCCTCGGTCCGATTTGACGAAAGTCTATCGACTGTCGATATATATATATATAATGTAATTTTAAGTAATTTTCCGAAAGTTACAACTTTGCTCCTCCCACCCCTAATCCTGTATAATCAAGAAAAGCACG
This sequence comes from Eledone cirrhosa, assembly GCA_964016885.1. Classification (NCBI taxonomy): domain Eukaryota; kingdom Metazoa; phylum Mollusca; class Cephalopoda; order Octopoda; family Eledonidae; genus Eledone; species Eledone cirrhosa. Next base: position 56,154,617 of record OZ024745.1, read on the forward strand.
GGGTGTGCAAAATTTCAGCTCAATCGAGCAACTTTTAGGTGATCCTCAAACGCCTTGAAGTTGGAACATAGTATACGCAACGATTAATTCTGTTCAAAAGCACTATCTCGACCATTTTCTTTTTCTTAGAGAAATTTATGTGGACACATCCAGGCAACCATAACAAATATTTTTAAAACGTTCTGAATCAAATTTAGCAATAGTTAATTAGAAAAATTCCTGAAATAACATGAAAAGCTTAATAAATATTAGGTTTTCATCATAAAGTACACAACTTCTATAAGAGAAATGCATTTTTATTTACAACAGTAATTTCTATAGAATCAAAAACATAATGTGATCACTGAACACTGAATATTGAACATTATTTTTGCATAAGAGATGATTTAGAGGCAGTTGGGTATGTTTTACGGTTTTCGGTAACGATCTGTAAAACAAATTGTTTCGCGGTTTCATCATTTGTGAAAATGTTATTGTAATCCTGAATGAGTTTATAACCTCTTTCTGCAACAGCCTTCACAACAACTGTCTTCTCAAGTTTTTTCAAGTCCACTTTAGTAACCAGGATCCATCCTTTCATATTGAAGGGTTTTTGTCGAGGAAATCGGAGCTAAAAGAAAATCTCGTGAAGAAAGTTTGTGTACCAGGTTTGTGTTACAAAAGACGAAAACTCAATGTTTGTAAAGTAAGAAAACTCATTTTGGTGCAGAATGTTCCTCTTAAGTCACCTTTGTCTGCTTCCAGCATAACTTGAGCAATATTTGCTTTAACCACGCGTTGCTTTCCTTTTCTCATTGCTCTCCCATTCTCCTTGAACTCCTTGCTCTCGCTTTCTCCTTGCTCTCCTTGCTCTCCTTGCTCTCCATTTATCCTTTCTCTCCTTGCTCTCAGTTTCTCCTTCCTCTCCTGTTCTCATTCCTCTCCTTTTCATTTTGCTCTCCTTGCTCTTCTTTTAACCTTGCTCTCCTTGCTCTCCTTTTCTCATCGCTCTCCTTTTCTCCTTGCTCTCCTTGCTCTCATTTTCTCCTCTTCTCCTTCCTCTCCTTGCTCTCCGTTTCTCATTGCTCTCCTTGATCTCCTTTTCTCCATCCTGACGGGTTCGTAATGACGCTACAAATAGCACCCATAAACCCGTCTACAGCGACTCAACAATTAAGGAATACAAAATATTACACAGAAGATTACATGTCACTAATATAGCGGACTTCTCAATGAAAGAATGGCTAAAAGGTATCTAACTCAGCGAAGCACATAAATATAGAATAACTTATGCAAAGTCTCCGTCGGGTAGAGTGCTAGTAAAACCAACTAATACAAAAGAGTTTACTTGCACCTGTTCCTTGGCTTCAGAAGCAAATAGAGCGTGTGTGTGTTCAAGTATTCCAACAATATTTTACTCTAACAAAATTATCACTGTCGTGGAGAGGAATGAAATTTCATATTATTAAATTTGAATATTCGATTGAGATGATTTATACGTCAGTGATATTTTCATCCTGGTGTTAATTTTGTACTTGTCGCTGAAATATTTGGAAATATTACTATACTTCCTTTTTACATATAATACCTTTTCATATTTTAATATGTCTATTGTATGTTTCTGTACTTTGAATGCTGAGCTATGAAAATTATCATTCATGTGTGTTCCCAATTTATGGACACAGCTATCGTTTCGAAAAATGTCCTTTTGAAACACGCCAGTATATTATGCCCAAAGCTTCATACGAAAATGAAAGAAAAGCCATTTTCGTAGATTTACTTTCATTGTGTTTTCTATTACATTGTATCAAATATTGTGTTCTATTGCATACGTTATACAAATTACCAGCATAAATACTGTTTGGGATTTGAGATGTTTAGTATATCTCGAAATATTCGGCTATATCATCTTTATGTAATTATAAAGAATTATTGGTAAAATGATTTTTATTTATGCTACTCTTGAGAGGATATGATCATGTTCACATAAACATCACCTGGGACGTGGCATTGTCAGTCTTATTCGAAGACATAAATCCTTGAAATACAAACACTCTGCTATGAGGTGTAGATATATTTTAAAATTTCCAATTGTCTGATGTGATAATGTCAAAATATAAAAATACATCAATCAGAATTATTCGTAGAAAAAAATTAGTATTTTACAAATAAAATATATGATTTAATTGTAAACACTTGTGCGAGATTACAGCTGCTATTTTTTTAAAAGAATACATAAATAAATTTAAATATAATTCCCCTGAATAAATGTTAGATGTACATGAAGTTTAGAGCAAGACCTCCGATAATCATAGTGTTCGCATATAAGTCAGATATTCACGAGTGTCACATAACCATCAGCTTCGTTTGGCTTTAAGGAAAGGAATGAAACAACATATTTTTCACTCTAAACTAATTATCTACTAATATTGTAGAATGTATCGACTAAAGAAACATTATGTTGTGTGTACTCATATAGTAGACATAATTTAGTTGATATATTGTAGAAACGATGTATGCAAACATTTTGAGAGATCTATGTGAGGATTCTAATATAATTGCTTCAAATAAATACGTACAAACTACTACCTTCCTATGTAAATGACTTTAGAGCGTGTCACAGTACATTTATCATTCCACAACATTTTCTGTTGAATTACAGTAGAAGCGTCGCTGTAATTTATTGAATCTCTGTCGGTAACCATTTTTCAACAATCAAAAGAAAGTGATTTAACAAAAGATGGCTGCATTTAACATTATTATTATTATTATTATTATTATTAATAATAATTATTATTATTATTATCGTTATTATTATTGTTGTTTTTGTTGTTGCCTTTGTATTAGGATATTTTTTCAACTTGATTTGATAGAATTTTTTTCATTTCAATGTCTGTGATATTTCACTACAAACGGTGTTGACGATATTAAACATTTCTATAGAAATAATTCTATTGATTACCTTCCCGTCATGTAATTTTGCCAATCTGTAAATTTGAAAATGATGGGTGTTTACTCATACGTTTAGGGTATTTTTACTGTAGTTACTTTTTTTGCGTAGCTCGGAGATCAGAGAGTCACTACAGGTAGAGCCTCTACTTCACCGAATTAAGAGATCACAGCTCCGATCACAGCTCCGATACAATAGGCATGTCTCAGTAAAGAATCCCTGGACAGATTTTACGGGTAAAACCAAACGACAGGAGACACAGGCGTAGAGCCCGAGCAAGATGGTTGGATAACATCCATGAGTCTGGTCTCGGTTAGGGATCCAGCCGTCACATTTCTGTCTCATTGTTGCCATAGCTTTTATATGTCGCAACAACGCTGACTGAAAGAGCAGACATTAGTTAGTTCTTTAGTTTAGCTAAATAACAACTTTTTCTGAAGCAACTATATGCCCGCTTCATCAAGAAAATCGTTCTTTAACGGCCATAGTCAAATAAATGTTTAGCTTCGTTGGATCTGCCTAGGGGTACACCTCGTTAATATTGCCAGGTGGGCATCTATTGCTCCACAATTACACATTGAGCACTGATATCTGAAATTATCTTATATATATATATATATATATATATATATATTCATTTTATTAAGGCAAAATTTTAAATCTTGTGACTGGAGTTTCGCTTGAATGTCACAGGATCATCTTGTCTGAAGACCTTGTGATAAACAGACAAACCTTCAGAATGACAAGACTCAATATTTAACCTTAATAAAATAAAGATTAAAACGCTACTTCGGTATTCAGTGCAGATTTTTCCTCTGCCGTTACCACATACGGATATAATATATATACATATATATATATATATATATATATATATATATATATATATATATATATATATATATATATATATATATATATATATATATATATATATATATATATTATATCCGTATTATATATATATATATATATATATATATATATAAATTACAGAATAATCAAAACTATATTCAAAACATTTTATTGGTGACAATCGTTTCTTCCAAACTTTCGTTTGGAATCATCGGAGCACTAGCAAAGTTTAGACATATAATTAACCTCCTATTCCACAGAACAATCGTAAAGATACATAGATGTTAGTGTTGTCATTAATAGTGTCATAGTTAAAGAGTGAAGATGATGTGGTCAGTATCAGTCGATGGGACAAAGAATAATACAACAATATATACATACATATATACATATATATAT
>OZ024745.1:56163799-56171299 GCA_964016885.1 Eledone cirrhosa
AATACTACACTTATGGAGTTATAGTGCAATTTAAAATCACAGCTTTTGATATTCTGTTTAAATCTAGTCAAACAAACTATTTTTTTATTACTATTTGTTTGAGATTTTTACGGAAATAAAAGCGGCAATTCTATTGCAGATATATAAGCACCAGAAGCACATTTCAAATATTGCCTTCACTATAAATGTGAAGTGTTGTTATATTCTTATACATTATACGCTTTACATTGTTGATAAAATGAAGAGAACACATATTTTGAATGAATTATATAAGTGAATTAATAACTTCACAGAGATATATATTCCATTCAATGGTATGATCTAAGGAAATGTTATATATCTCAGCTGTCATAAATATTTTGTGAACATTACATTACACTCTTAGCTGGCTAAAACATTAACTTCTAGTTGTTTTCGTGGTTACTAAAAATAATTTCCCGTTTAGCAAGTAAGAGACCTTGGCAAAGGTCATAAGCTAATTTATAAAGTGCAGTGTAATGAATTAAAAAACAAAACAACAAGTTTTTGGTGTATATGTTCATATATCTTGACATTTTGATATGAAGAAATATTGTTTGTGTGATGCACATGCCTGAGGTAATTCAATGTCAGCCAGCAAACTAAATAGACAGTGTATGCGTGGCATTCCACTAACAGTTGCTTATATCTTTGGATATAGATTTAATACTTCATTTGCCAAACCCTTTATGTGAAAATCGAAATCAAAAGGAAACATACACCCATAGATACAAGAGGAAACTCTGTACAAATTTCGAAACTATTTAATTGCTGTTGTCTGTGGACACAATGTATTGTTGGATAGTAACTATGACGAACCCTTATTTTTGTCTACCTCCTATTGAATTAGTAATCTGCACTCTTCATGACATGGGATAGTATCCCTGAGCAATTTTGTACAGAGAAGAATAACCACGCTTGGTGTGTGTTTGAATGACCACAAGGCATTCACAAGTCTGTGAATGATTGGACTCTACTTCAGTGACAGAAATGTTGCAGTGTAAAAACACGAAAGGTCCTTTCAATGGGCTTCGATATAATTTTAATCAAACGCATTTCACCTAAAGGTATTGATGGAAGATAGCTTTTCCAACGTTATTAGCAAAACATTAAGATACACCATGTTTCAGGAGCGGACTTTTTAACAACACGGTAATGTTATCATTAATGTGAAATTATATGTATCACGCTCTGAATCTACGCAATTAATATAATCGAAATATGTAAAGAAACTTCAAACATGATTGTCACAGCATAATTATTCATGTAATTTGCAGCTTTCTGATAAAAGAAATCTAGCAAACCAGTCGGAAAAGCATGTTTTTATACAGATTCATTTAAGATAAATTAGTCATTTCTTTTACAAGTATACACGTACCATTTGTTCTAGTATTATATAAAACAATTGATAGACTTCTGTTAATTTATTAGTAGAATGTGTTTCAAAGATATAAGGAAAGCTGTAATAAGAACGCTGCTAATTCGTTCAAATTAAGATCTAGTGTGTTAGGTTCAAGCCCATGCTTCAAATAAAAGTAGACTTTTTCGCAAATATAGATTTAAATATATGTCATAGAAGAAATGACGATATAGTCACTGCTGGAACTCGTATAATCATGAACCTACTCTATCTCAGCAAATCAGGGGATAAAACATAAAACATTACAACTAATGAAATAAAATGTGAATGCAGTGAAGAGAAGCTAAGCATTCGAATAATGTATATTACATGCTTTAAATAGATACAATATATTTTAGAGTTTATAACTGCAAGCATCAAACTTCAAACGTAAATTTGTTCTCACATCATAGAAAAATAGAAGAGAAGGACAAAAAAAGTATTTATTATCAAACGAAAACACATAATAACATTGTACGCCAATAGACACCGAAATATGGATATATACAAATGTGTGCGCGAATAATGGTACTTAAAGGATTGTGTGTCAATATATATATATATATATACTCGTTTTCGAGTACGGCCACTACTTTATATCCATGTAGGAGAACCCCTACCGATGCGCTGAACGAGCGTGACTTTTTAGTCCAGCCAGCGACTTGAAAACTCTGGTACAAACACTACACTTGTGACAATTATTGACACATAGTGCTGGGCCCATGGTACCATGTGACGACAAGTGCAGAGAGATCTCCAGATATAAAGCAATGCCTGTGCCGTGAAGCTTTTATAGTGAGCAAAGACACTGCACAAAGCCAGTCCCACACTCTTTACCAAGATTATATTTACCAAAAAGAAGAACAAGTCAACATCATTGGATACCATCAGAGTTGCAGATGTTATATCAGAGTTTTCCTTCTCCTAGAATTCTGCATTGACAAAGGCTAAGGAGTCATCTCTCCCGGTGATTTTGGATGGCCACTGACTCTTAAGAGCTCCTTTGCACTTTGACAGGTTTTGTTTTTAGTCCTGCAGGATGTCCAAAGTGACCCTCCTCACCAAGAATCCTTGGTGGGGTTGCCAGTTTAGTCGCCAACGACCCGACCATGAGACGGGTTGTACTGGGATACATGTTATACATACATATATATATATATGTTATACATACATATATATATATATATATATATAATTTTATAATTTTCTTATTTTACGTCTCTTATATTATTGTTCTGCAACCCCATGCATTGAACCACACTGTTATTAAGACAAAACCTATATATTTGCTAGCATTGATATGCATCTGTATGTATATATATGTTACTAGATATGAATTCTTTATTATTATCTCCAAATTATTTGTCGAGCCATATTGGCCATGACTGCTGCTACGGTTGTAGGCAGGCCGCTGTCTTATTTGCAAACCACTTTCCACTGATTGACCTCGATGTCACGTGTTCGATTCTTTTTGAATTTGCCACAGACGTAGAGGCAGTGATTTTCTCAATGGCTTGGAATTCAGTCCACGCTTTGTTATTTCCTATCCACTGAATTATTTTTTAATAAGTTTCCAGTGTCCTCGCTTTGCCTGGAAACTTACATGAGAATAGACTTTCCTGACGACGGAATGCTTCTCCATATTATTCTTCGGAAAATATATTTACTCCATTCCAGAAACTAATTAGTTGGAAGTGATATTTTAGTAAGTAAGTTAATTTTATAATTTTCTTATTTTACGTCTCTTATATTATTGTTCTGCAACCCCATGCATTGAACCACACTGTTATTAAGACAAAACCTATATATTTGCTAGCATTGATATGCATCTGTATGTATATATATGTTACTAGATATGAATTCTTTATTACATATATATATATATATATATATATATTCCAATAGCCGAAATACGATTCTCGCTAATTTATATCTATATCTATCTATCTATATATATATATATATATATATATATATATATATATATATATATATATATATATATATATATATATATATATATACAGACATATATATATATATATATATATATATATATATATATATATATATATATATATATATATATATATATATATATATATACAGACATATATATATATACATATATATATATATATATAGTATTAATTATACTATTTATGGTTATGGAAATACAAAAACCTTTTGCAGTTATATATATTTTTATACAAACCTTAAATAGTGGTAGGCAGTAAGTTAAGTAGCTCAATGTAAAAACATCAGGTGATTTACAGAGCCGTTATATGAAATATAAGAATCAAAGAACTGTTCAAAACATTTTTATGCTCACAACTGTTTCCTCCAAACCGAGGTTTAGATTCTTCGGAGCAATTTATTAATGAATGAACACTTATATGACCTCCTTTTCACCCAAGAGACATACAGATACATATGCAAATATTGTGGGTCAACATTCATTACTGCATTTAGAGTGGCAGTACACACTTAGAGATTACATTCATATTAAAAGATACAATCAAAAATACAGGTTAAAATACAACATGAAAATAAGCGGTTATATAGTGCAAATGTTATATGTGTGGCAAGCACGTGCGTCTTGTTTATATAGTGTGGCAGAGAGTTGCGTGTAGTAGAAGCACTTAAGTAGGTAAACAAGAGTGTTAGGTTGGTTGATCTGGTGGCAAATTCTTTATATGATTGTTATAGTCTGTGTGTGGAGAAATAATATAAGCATTAAAAATAGTGCAACCAAACACCACCTCTAGCATCAAACACCAGGGGCACACCTTATACCACATACCCAACACTAACTGATCTAATATAACACAAACAGCGACATCCCTCTAGAACCCTTCGCAGGGCAAATACCCATTTGTACCTCTACTTTAGGTGTGACAACATCCACCCACTTGAACTGCACTACACCGCTCGATAGGTAATTTAAGCATGAATTGATTGTCCTGTTAGTGTTGTGCGGAGGAAGTGCCTTCGTTGGACAGATGAAAAACGAATTAATCTAGTAACGCTGTTGAGCAGTATGACCGGTACGCTGAGTGCAGGGAATGAATGTATTGCAACTGGCGTACGGGTTGTACATATATGGATGATTTGATGATCAGAGTGGGGTCATGAGGACTGCGGATTGACCCCTGGCCGGCCCTGGTGATGATTATCTTTCGACATCCAATGTAGCAAGCGATGACCCAGAACTTACCAGAGATCATTGTGTGTTGAAGTGATTCTGCAATCACCGCGCCTGGTCCTTTGAGTAGACTACAACCACAGAGATCATTAATTTAGAATCCTCGCTCGTCGTCTATAATATTCATTTGTGGCACCCTACGATGGAGGTTAATTCACCATAATAATACGAACATCTTCAGCACAACCTAATAGACTACTCTATACTTAACACACTTTAAGCTTTAGACATTTTTTAGAAATTTCGCATAACCATAGAAGTTAGGGTCTATTTTGAGACACATTTCAATATTTTGAGACACATTTCAATAGTTAGTAATAGAAACCTCGGAGTTACCTCCCCTCATGCATTAACTCCCCTTAGCCACACACACACTTCCGGGTAGTATTTCAATGTCGATTCTCGAAACGTAACATCCTCCTGTATTGAACTAAAGAACATCAGACTACGATTCTCTAACTGGATTGTCAAACGCTCAATATCGAATTGTCGTGGATTATGTGAAGGGCATATAATCTGAAAAATACACTCCCCAGACTATGAAAATGTCGAAGTACATGAAGTCCCTATCATCACTTCGCTGTGCATTTCCAATATTTTTAATATTTTTAATATTTTTAATGCTTGCACTATTTTTAATGCTTATATTATTTCTCCACACACAGACTATAACAATCATATAAAGAATTTGCCACCAGATCAACCAACCTAACACTCTTGTTTACCTACTTAAGTGCTTCTACTACACGTAACTCTCTGCCACACTATATAAACAAGACGCACGTGCTTGCCACACATATAACATTTGCACTATATAACCGCTTATTTTCATGTTGTATTTTAACCTGTATTTTTGATTGTATCTTTTAATATGAATGTAATCTCTAAGTGTGTACTGCCATACTAAATGCAGTAATGAATGTTGACCCACAATATTTGCATATGTATCTGTATGTCTCTTGGGTGAAAAGGAGGTCATATAAGTGTTCATTCATTAATTCATTAATAAATTGCTCCGAAGAATTCAAACCTCGGTTTGGAGGAAACAGTTGTAAGCATAAAAATGTTTTGAACAGTTCTTTGATTCTTATATTTCATATATATATATATATATATATATATATATATATATATATATATATATATATATATATATATGTGTGTATATATATATATATATATATATATATATATACATAGATATATATATACATATATATACATAAATACATATATATATATATATATACATGTGTAATAATTTTGCCAGCTGGTTTTATAGTAACTAACATAAGATTGCTTCAGCTCTATCTTACAATAACCCGGATTTTCTTGTGCATAGTTTGCTTTATATGTCTTGCCTGTCTATATACTTGTTATACTCAGTTCTATCCTGTAATAACCTTAATTTGCTTGCACTTATGTGATACCTACCTATATGCTTGTGGAGCACCCATGGGCTACGTAGTTCGGGTACCTACCAGTATACCTTGTATATGTATAAAATGGCGGGGATTCTGATTACTGTGGTCTTTCTTGATGTACAGTAAGGACCTCCTAATGCTTATATGACAATAAGTTACGGAGATCCTATTTACTCGTTTTATTAGGGACCAGCGCTTAAATTCCTCTGGCTTCTTTATGTGCTTAAAACATTTTTCTTCTTTCTGTTTTTCTTTCTTTCTTTTTTAAAAAAAAGTTCATTTAATTTGTTTACCTTTTTACTTTTTATCTATTTATATTAACTTCCTTTCATTTTTCTTTTTTTTTATTATTTTATTATTATTTTTTATTATGTTTTAATCATTGCCTGTATTTTTTGCTTTTGTGTGCCATCAATTGTATCTGCATCTTGTAAAATCTTCTTGTGCCCTAGCATTTAGCTGTGGTGCTTAACAACCCCAACATGTACCCCCTCCTTGTTCGCCATCTACTATCTCCCTATATTTACCCTCTATTGCATTCCGAATGTTTGCGTGACTAGGGTTTGTGGAGCTTATACTCAGCACTGTATTTAGTAAGCTCTGAGGAAATCCTACCGAACGGTATGGATGAAACATTGTAAGCAAATAGAAACTGTTTGAGTATGTAAGCGTTCTTTGGTTTATTTTACATATAACACGCTGTTCTTTACAGTGAGCTAACACAATACTGGCATAATACAACACGGTGCATGTGTGTTTATGCACATATGGTCCGTGTTATACGTAAAGAAATATATACATACATACATACATACATACATACATACATACATACATACATACATACATACATACATACATACATACATATATATATATATATATATATATATATATATATATATATATATAAAATATTGTGTAATCATAAATTGTGAAAAACCTTTAAATATTACTAATATATACTTAGTAATTTAATTTATAGATTAATTTTAATTTATTTAACCCTTTATTAAAATTCCTTTACAGATAAAATATAACAAAATATCGTGTATTCAATGACAGAGAAATAATTTTTAGTATTATAGACCTAATTAATATACATTTTAGAAATATATTTATAATTTGGTTTTAAATTTGGTCAACCTAAAAATTTAATTTAATTGGCTTAAAATTAGTATCCTAATACAGACGGATTGCAGAGTGTCATGTAATCATAGAATGGGATGGGTTTTGGATGTATACCTAGTTAATATATTCTTTGCAATTTTTGAAAAAATATGTATATGTATGTATATATATGTATGTGTATGTATGTATATATATGTGTATATATACATACATACACTGTATTTAGTAAGCTCTGAGGAAATCCTACCGAACGGTATGGATGAAACATTGTAAGCAAATAAAAACTGTTTGAGTATGTAAGCGTTCTTTGGTTTATTTTACAT
>OZ024745.1:56176299-56196299 GCA_964016885.1 Eledone cirrhosa
AACTTTTTTTGTTTAATATAAGGAACTGTTTCATTGTTTTATTCATTATTTTTTTAATATTTTATCTTGACTCTGTATTCCGTTTATCTTTCACCGAAAGTGATTTTTCATTGCATCTCTTCTTTCCATGATATCCGGATTACATTGAGTTCTTCATACGGATTGGACACTACCGTAAACTCTTGGTAGATTTATCTACATATATATATATATATATATATATATATATATATATATATATATATATATATATAATTATTTAATACAATAACAGAGAAAGCTTTAAGCTAAACTCCGACTGGTAACCATCTCACTCAACAAACATTAGGTTATACGTTAGTATAATCCCAATTTAGTGTTTGGGGTGCTAACTATATGTATTTTGTGGAAAGCCAGTTGTATTATTTTATATGAGATATAATTAAAGTTAAAATATATCTCTCTTTCCAAATAATTGTTTCATTATAAGTTTTCTACAAGTTGGGAGAAAGTTTGCAGTTTATGTAGAAGCCTAACATATTTTCCTGTGAGAATATATGTAGGTGGGCACTTATAAATCGTCAGTGGATGCCCATTAAACTTTGATATGAGAAAAAAATTCCTTACCGCAGTTAATTTTCGTGTCCGCTAAGTTGTCCCTTCACGCATCGAATGATATGTATATACATATATACATATATATATATTAATAAATTTTATGAAGGCAGGTTCTATTTTCCATACTTTACTTTAATTTCTGCAATACCCAACCGTTATGTGCATTTCAGTGAAACTTTCCACTTGCTGAGAAACAGTAACAAAGGCAGGCACATCTTTATTTATTATAATTTTGCTAGTAAACAAAGCTGGTGTTATAATAAACCGAAGCAAGTAGGGCGTTGATCGTACAGAATTCGGAGAAATAGAAATATATATATATATATATATATATATAACAAAGAGTGTGTGGTAAGATACCAGGTACATCATAACGCACCAGAGTACTCAATACTGTTCGGATCTAGCTGTCTAAACGGCCGGCGCTCAGACGTCGGGGTCCGGACACTTTTTATATGTATATATATATATATGTATATATATATATATATATATATATATATATATATATATATATATATATATATATATATATATATAGTAATAATAATAAATTTGAAGACTAAAATCCAAAGAGGGTTCGATAGGGATAAATATATATCAAATATTTAAGAACCGTAGAGCAAATATTTATTAAAATGACAGATTAAAGTTTAAGCAAAAAATCGCTGCTTTCACCCTTAACGGGATCTTCTGAAACCAACAAAGTTAATCTGTGAACGCAGAAGTGAATATTTCAAAAAACGTTGCAACCGAAGGACGACAGGAAGACGATACTTTGGTTCGTGGAAACGTTCCCTGGCAAAGAACGGGAAAAAACGTCATTATTTGGAGCGGTGAAAATCAATTACACGCAAAGACAAAACCACCTTTATGGTATAAAAGAAGTCGTAGACTAATATTCTATTAGGTGGTTCATAGAGACATTCTCTGGCAATGAACGAAAAAAACGAAGATAATACATCATATGTGGAGTGGGAAGAACAATTGCACGCAATGATAAAACCACGTAAATGGTATAACTGAAGTCGTAGACTAAAATTCTAACTAGGAAACCGAATGATTCTCGGCTTCAGAGTTAAGAATAAAGTAAATAAAATACAGAGGTAATTGAAATTAAATAAATACATACACGCATCCATATACGTACATACACAAGCATTTGTATCAACCATATATAAATATAAATATTCGTATTACTATATATATATATATATATATATATATATATATATATATATATATATATATATATATATATATATTTCGTTTCTGAATTTGTTTAGCAAGATTCTTTATCTGAAATCGTGTGTTGAAACCGATATTGTTATACTTTGGGAGGGTCATGTTGCCAATAAGAAACACACGCACCAGTTGCTTTCACTTCAATTTAATTTATTAAATATTTATAAATTTACAAATTTATAAATTTCTGGTTGGTTGGTTGGTTCCACAACCAGATAGTTGTTTATATATATATAGTCATAGTTCTTTCGTCACACACTCTGTGACCTCTTCAGTGACTGGGGATTTCTTTCTTCGTTTCTGTGCCTTTCCTTTCTTCTATCCTACGCCATTTTGTTTGTGTGTGGGTTGCGTGCTCAGTTTGCGCATGCGCCACATCCGGGTGTCTGTGTGTGTTTGTGTTCATTTTTCTATTTTTCTATTTATATTTTTCTATTTGTTTGTTTATTTATTTATTTATTGTTGGTTGGTTGTTTGTTCTATGTGTGTGTGTGTTTTCATTTTGTGTGTGTTTTCAATTGTAAGTTGTTTGTTCTGTGTGTGTGTGTTTTCATTTTGTCCTTAATTGTAAGTTGTGATGTTGCTGTTCCACTCATATTTTCTATTTAATTTTGGTTTTAATTCTTTTATGCTTACTGCCTCTGTAATTTGCCTAAACATTGCGTCTTTCTTGTGTGTGGATTCTATTTTTATTTCTATGCTCTCTAATTTACCCCTGTGTTCTATCTTAGCATGTTGGTAGAGCACAGATGATTCTTTACTATCTTGGAGGTCTCGCCAGTGTTCATTTATTCGTTCCCCTATACTACGAGCTGTCTCACCTATGTACACTACATTTTTGTTTCTACATTGTCCTTCAGTACATCTTATGCTATATACCACATTTCTAGTTCTACAGTTAATATGGGGGCTTATTTTACAGGTTATACATTTCTTATCTATACATGAGGGTCTTTGGAACGGGTATGTCTTGCTAATAAGTGTTTTTACGGAGGTACCAGGTCTTTCTACTATCTTAATATTGAGATTATGTTTCTTTAGGGCCCTTCTAAATTTGTAGGCTAGTTCGCCTCTACCAACATGCTAAGATAGAAGACAGGGGTAAATTAGAGAGCATAGAAATAAAAATAGAATCCACACATAAGAAAGACGCAATGTTTAGGCAAATTACAGAGGCAGTAAGCATAAAAGAATTAAAACCAAAATTAAATAGAAAATATGAGTGGAACAGCAACATCACAACTTACAATTAAGGACAAAATGAAAACACACACACACATAGAACAAACAACTTACAATTGAAAACACACACAAAATGAAAACACACACACACATAGAACAAACAACCAACCAACAATAAATAAATAAATAAACAAACAAATAGAAAAATATAAATAGAAAAATAGAAAAATGAACACAAACACACACAGACACCCGGATGTGGCGCATGCGCAAACTGAGCACGCAACCCACACACAAACAAAATGGCGTAGGATAGAAGAAAGGAGAGGCACAGAAACGAAGAAAGAAATCCCCAGTCACTGAAGAGGTCACAGAGTGTGTGACGAAAGAACTATGACTATATATATATAAACAACTATCTGGTTGTGGAACCAACCAACCAACCAGAAATTTATAAATTTGTAAATTTATAAATATTTAATAAATTAAATTGAAGTGAAAGCAACTGGTGCGTGTGTTTCTTATTGGCAACATGACCCTCCCAAAGTATAACAATATATATATATATATATATATATATACATACATACATATATATAAGCACCGATTTTAAACTTAAATCTGTTCTTATAATAAATATGGAGGAACAATCTATTTATGGTCGAACCTGAGTCTGGAATCGGAAGCTCCTCAGATATGTTTATTATGCAGGCTCGCGTTCGAGACTGTCTGGATATTTACCGAAATCCTTGTTCTAAGTTAACACATTTTCTAACATGGTGGTATTCAGTCGTACTTGTTCATTGGTTTATTTTCGGTCAGATATATTAGCGCCTATTCTCACCATCCCAGTCAAATTTAACCGTGCATCCATCCGTGTCGACCTGTCTTGCTAGCCTCCACTGTCAAATTGTTTGAAGTTATCATTAAGGAGATACAGCAATACGATAATGCGTTGGTGGTGAAAAATAAGGATGGCGGAGTTAAGATAATAACCTAAAAAATATGCGGTAAGGGGCCAAACTTACTACGATATATCCGATAAGGAGATAAAGTAAAACAAAAACAATTTTTTTTTAATTTGGATCAATACATTAAAGACATTATATTTTCTATATAATACCTAATATATATATATATATATATATATATATATATATATATATATATATATATATATATATATATATATATATATATATATATATATATATATATATGTATATATATATATATATATATATATATATATATATATATATATATATATATATATATATATATATATATATATATATATAATACCTAATATATATATGTATATATATATATACATAGATATAGATATGTTATAATATTTCTGTAACAGCATGTCATGTTTTTATTTTTTTTAATTTTTAATTTTTAATTTCTAATGCTTTTATCTGTTCATAATTTTTATTGCATTTATATGCTCTTATTCATATGCTTCTTCTGTCTCTGTCATCTTATATAGATAAATACTTATACTTCCCTAGACTCCCACATTATGTAACCTCCTAATGTTCTTCCAACAAAGTTTTGTTATTATATTTGGGTTTGACCTTTGTTATCTACTCCGATAACACGACCTTGTGCAAGGATGAAACGATCGTAAGGGATTAAATGTTTTAAACATTCTTTGATTGCCATTTACATTGTATTTCGGCTCTGTACTACAGCTTTTATTTTGCATTGAGCTATTATCATATTTGTAATCGGGTAATATTTATTATTACCTATATTATATATATATATATATATAAATATATATATATATATATATATATATATATATATATATATATATATATATATATATATATATATATATATATATATATATATATATATTCATACAGCTGCAATTATATATATATATCAAGCGGTTGTTAAACCAGAATTACGTGATAAATCGTGTAAATATAAAAATGAAGGAATTGTTGCATATTTTAGATGATCGAAGGCAAGGGAATAAATCGATGTCAGTAAACAAATTATATACTATAAGCAGAATTCATTTCCATCTATTTTTTTTTTTTCGTACATTTAATTAATTTCATACCTCATGAAACTTTTATTTGCATTTCCAAAGATTTTTAAAAAATCATTTTCGCAGTTTTTCACATTTAATTCGTATAATCTAATTATATTCACATTTTTACTCTGCATTATTCAATATCTCCAAACAACTCAAAGCATTCTAATTTTCATCGTGAAATAGATGTATATAATTTGCATACACGGCTATATTAGTATGGATATCATTTTGTGTATATATACATAAAAACATACACATACACCCACCCACACACACATATATATATATACATGCATATATATATATATATATATATATATATATATATATATATATATATATATATATATATATATATACATGCATATATATATATATATATATATATATATATATATATATATATATATATATATTTATTAAAATAACAGATTAAGTTTAAGCAAAGAATCGCTTCAAATTTATTATTATTACTATATATATATATATATATATATATATATATATATATATATGCGTATGTATGTGTGCTGTGTGTGAATGAATTTGTGATAGTATGTGCGTATTTATTCATCATGATTGATTAATAAATAAATATACGATTACAATGATGTCAAAATCAATCAGATGCTGTGTAATATCTTTAACTTTCCTTAATGTTTCTTGCTATTTTTGCACTATTTCAATCAGATTAGAATCCTTTTCGGAGCATACATGCATCTACACCGACAAACACACACATACGAGAACACACAAACGCATGCACATATATATATATATATATATATATATATATATATATATATATATATGTGTGTGTGGTGGGGTATGTATGCATATGTATATATGTATGTTTTATGTATATACATACATATATACATATATACATATATAAATATATATATATATATATATATATATATATATATATATATATATATATATATATATATATATATATATATGCGTGTGTGTGTGTGTCTTCTTTATAGATAATTCATTTTCCTTGGAAGGAGTATATATATAATTTGGTTATTTGAAAACTATATATGTGGTTAGGAGGTGTGGCACATGTGTGTATTTCAGCCACATGTGGTAGCAGATAATATTTTAGAATACTATTTCTCCGTAAGCCAATAATACGGAAACGAATATATAGTCTTTCTGGCAGTAATTGAAATTAATATTGAAAAAATAATCCCTTAACCTGCCTTACATTAAATATATAAATGAATTACTCTTTCAAATGCATCAAGAGCATATTTTTCATAAAGCACGTTATCTATATTATTTTGTGATTGATTTAAATCTATTAAATCTTTTATCTTTCCAGGCTGAATTACGTATTTGGCCAAGAATAATATCGAAGGTATTG
The DNA here is from genome assembly GCA_964016885.1 of Eledone cirrhosa. Lineage (NCBI taxonomy): Eukaryota > Metazoa > Mollusca > Cephalopoda > Octopoda > Eledonidae > Eledone > Eledone cirrhosa. The sequence continues at coordinate 56,182,758 of OZ024745.1, forward strand.
CGGCAGACAATTCAATGGTAATATCAGTAGTAAATATTATATTCTGTTGCGATTTGGGGAATAATATTTTGTTCTACAGTCACAAAGTTTTTCCAGGCTGTGGGTAGTTGTTTCCAAATATGAATGCGAATTAGTATACGTACTGACCCCTTTAAATTTGTCGCATCTTTGAAGACGTAAAGCATTGAGCTGAAGGGTATTTTTACCCAGTAAAACTGTGAGTCATCCAGCGTTACACACCTTTTACAGTTACCGTTTATGGATGGTAATCTAATATATTTTAATCCAATCAACTAAATAAACATCCAAAACATATTTTTACCGTCAAAAGATTGTTTTCTGGTTTTCGAATACAGATATGGGAAGAGCTCGCTTTCAAATAGTAAATAGCGAGAGCTAGCTGTTAATCTGTAAAATATGTATCGATATTAACCTAATATTGAATGAAACGTCTTTACTCTAATATTAAACTTGCTTTTAATGAAACGTTTCATTTTAATAATTATTTCTACATTTGGCACAAGGCCATCAAATATCCAGTGCATTACTGGTACTTTATTGTATAGACCACGTAAGGATGAAAGGCAAAGTTAACCTTGGCGGGATTTGAACTTGGACCTCGGACCATAAAGGGCCGTAACTCTATGGTGCAAACATGGCGTCCGATCCTCTGCCGATACTGAATTCTTCATCTGATGCTGCAAATCTCTAAATATAATCTGTGCATTTACATTAAGGAACCCATTTTATACGTTCCGCTAAACCATTTCAACATGTTATGAGTTAAGCATCCAATGAAATTCTCGCAGAAATATGTCTAATTGAATGTCACCAAGAAAGTTGATCCATGGAAAAATAAAACAACGATCATCTACATATGAGAGAATGTGAATGCTGAGAGTGTACGGGACTTGAATTAAAACACGAGTGGATCATGGTAATAAAATGGTGAAAACGAAGCGAGCATTTTCATTTCTAATCTCTACCTATTAATGATCTAATTATTGCTCACCATATATATAAATCTAAAACCTCAGCACCTGAATAATATCGTCACTCTTAAACGCATAGGCAACAAGTCACCAGCATTGAATTTGCTATGGAACTCATGAGTACTTACAATCCCAATATTATGTCGAGAGGTGCAGAATAATTTTAATTTCTTGTCTCGATGCACCAACTATTGCCTAAATTGATTTGTCTTCCTAATCTGAAAGAGATATCTATAATTTAAGGTGAATCAGTATTCATTGAATATTTACGTAGAATAAAAATAGTTATTATCAATACATACTAATATATTTCACTTAAATCCTTTATTTGTATGATAACAGGAAAATCTATGTCAATTTCATTTCTTCCATTAAATATTGATACGTAGTCTTATTATTTTGTCCCTATTATTATAGTTCAAATGTTATATTTCAAGATTAAGTGCTAAAGCCCATTTCCATGCATATCTGATGCCAGAGCAAAGCAAATATAGTCCACTTCATATAAACCTCAATTCCATCATCGTTTGAATTCAGCAACAACAGTCGACCAGGAGATATTTTTTTATTATGGAGACCTTTTGCAGTCAGTTGTCAATATGGTTAGGCAAATCATGGGAGCTAATATCTATGAACTTCATACCGTTTTATGAAATCAGAATATTTTCCTTTATTTATTTATTTGCCCAGTGTATCGACGCGTTGTCACGTTAAACGGAGCTTATGGTTTACTACCTAGATTACAAGTTGTGAAAACAATTTCAGATAGTTTTAACCGATTCTGTTTGTCGTAGACATTCTCATTCTCTTACGATGCTCATCCCAAAATATAGTACGAACGACAACGCACTGAATTGTTCTAAATGTATAAGCACGTAGATTTTCAAGCAGACAAACGCATGTACATTTGCTAAGAAATTGGACTTCCTCATAAATATAAGCAGTAACAATTTCACTTTAGGGATGAAGTGAAACATAAGCCCCCAGTTATGTTTGAAATCACTTACTTCTTAATTCGAATTAACATGAAAATTCTGCTTCTGAATATTTATCCCTGCAGCATTGCTACTTTCAAAATGCTGGTGATAATAATATCAATCAGTCTCTAATTCTTTTCTGTAATTGCCTGTCAACATTCACATCACTGGGTGGTACATTATATTTCAGCTTGGCTTTCATAATACAATTCAAGCGGATTTAATTGGTTTGGAAGTCGTTTATGTACAGAAAGATATAAAATGTTTTATAATTAGGTTTTCTCTTAATTTGTGCACACTGTTTTTCTTTAGCTCGTTTTGTTTTCATTTACGTTTCTGTCGAAAGGAAGAATATATATAGCAGGTAAGCAATTATTTACGAATATTGTAATTTGCTACCTAGTAAAATATTTCTTACTTCCGAAATGATGGTTTTGAAACCTGATTTGAACTACAATTTTTTCTTCGCCAAAGGAAATAATAAAACATTTACAATAGGAGCATAATCACTTTTCTAATAAGTGCAAATATTCATTATGAACAAATTCATACCTTATAGCTAACCTGACAAATGATTAGTCGGTATATATAGGTTGTAATATATTTTCGTAGCAGACGTTATATCGGGTAGTATTAATTATTTTTTTACATAGATTATTCCCAAATGGTTGTCTTTTGCTTGACGAGTATATAATAAAAAATAAAATATAATATAACTTTGTTAACTAGAATAGAGTGGCTGCACTCCTCAAGCTATTACCATGCGTGTGGTTACAAGAACACGAAGCATTACTATCATACAATTCTAAGCTCCAATGCCTGAATATTAGGATGGTGCCGCTGAAAAATATTACGTAAATATAAAGATCAAGTCTCCATAGACTGGAATGCTAAAGCAGGCACATGTGCATATGGCCAATGTGCAGAGACGGTGGAACGATTTGTGATCAGTGAAACCAAGGAACAGATTCTAATGAATAGAATTTGCTAGCAGCCACAAGCTGCCCCTACACAACACTCTGTTCCCATTCACGAAATTGCAGAGAACATGATATGCACCCAATAACAGTATTTTAGAATATCGGCTATTTTTCGTGCCAATACTGTGTTGTTTCAAATCAAGGAAAGATACTACCAGTTACCATTATTAAAAATCGATGAAGGGCAGTGAATTGGCAGTATCGGTAGAGGGTTGGGTGCCATGCTTTCCAGCATAGTTACGTCCCTTTACGGACTGAGTTCAAATCCCGCCGAGGTTAACTTTGCCTTTCATCCTTACGGGGTCGATAAAATAAAGTATCAGTAATACACTGGGATAATTGCTGGCATTGTGCCAAAAGTAGAAACAATTATTAAAAATCGATAATTAGTTAAGTTAGAACGATGGTATTCATCAGAGGATCGTCCTGACAATTACCAAAAGTATCATCTATGCACAGAAAAATCAATCTTAGGGCTGGAGTCTGCGTGCGATGTAATAGTGCCTGTCAAAATTTTAGCGCCATCAGTGGATACCGGTGGGTGTGGGGGAATGCTAAAAATAGCTCACCTCATACACTATGTTTAGCAATTCAACCAAATATATGAAATTATCGAGAGTAGAATTTAGATCGATATACAATAATTTCCACCACATTGCAGGATAATCGCTCATCTCTATTCTGCAAATAAACATACATTGTGTATATTTATTAGAGAGCGAGAGAGAGAGAGAGAGAGAGAGAGAGAGAGAGAGAGAGAGAGAGAGAGAGAGAGAGAGAGAGAGAGAGAGAGAGGGTGGAGGGGAGAGGGTGCAGAAAGGGGGGAAGAATGTAGGAGTTAATTACAAATGGAAAGATGTGTATTTGTGTCTGAATTGGTATGTATATATATTGAAAATACATAGATTAATGGACGCACTCAAATCGGACAAATATATATTTTGGTATGAAGAATATAAGAATCCATCTATCCTCAAATTAAATGTCAGCCAAATGTCGTCACTCAATACAAATAACTGTAAAACTATCGAGGTTTCAATGCAAATTCACGACATGACTATAGGTATTGTATATGCTTTTAGAGTAGAGTGGCAATAAAATTACTGGCTATTGAGCGGATATTAGAATTAAGTGCACAAAGATGATAATAATCATACTAGAGTATTCCCAAAATGTATAGTAAATGTGTCATTACTAAACACATAGATTTATATATCTGTATCTATATATATATATATATATATATATATATATATAGTAATAATAATAAATTTGAAGACTAAAATCCAAAGATTCGTTCTTTGCTTAAACTTTAATCTGTTATTTTAATATATATATATATATTTATATATATATATATATAAAAAATATATATATATATATATTATATATATAGAAAAAGGTATGACCCCGACGGCAGAGCTCAAGCCGTTTCGACGGCTATTTATGGACTATCTATTAGTCCAGAAATAGCCGTCGAAACGGCTTGAGTTCTGCCGTGGGGGCCATACCTTTTCCTATTTCCCACTCTACTACTCTAAGTATTGAGTACTCTGGTGCGTTATGGTCCATGTGGTTCCTTACCACAATTCCTTTGTTATATATATATATATATATATATATATATATATATATATATATATAAATATATAGGGTAGTAGAGTGGGTAATAGGAACAAGTAAGACCCCGACGGCTGAGCTCAAGCCGTTTCGACGGCTAATTCTGTCCAGAATTAGCCGTCGAAACGGCTTGAGCTCAGCCGTCGGGGTCTTACTTGTTCCTATATAAATATATATATATATATATATGTATACATATATATGAATATATACATATATATATATATATATATATATATATATATATATATAACGAAGGAAATGTGGTAAGGAACCAGGTGGACCATAACGCACCAAAGTACTCAATACTTGAGGTAGTAGAGTGGGTAATAGGAACCAGTAAGACCCCGACAGCTGAGCTCAAGCCGTTTCGACGGCTAATTCTGGACTAAATGAAAATTTATCCTGGTATTTAAATAGCCGATCTTCTCAAGGGGTAATTCCATATATGGTCAAAGTGATTGTCAAAAATCAGTAGTAATTCTGTGGTTGCAAATTAGTAGGGGAGATGGTGGCTAAACCTGCCAGTAGGAGAAAGAGGGGAGGGGGTGGAGTAGACCCAATCAAGCGTTGGTAGTGCCAGCTACAGCTGGGCATGAGGTCAAAGAAGATACAGGGGAGGGGGAGGGGGAGGAAGTCGGAACGGTAGGTAGAACAATGGGGGGTAGAAATAGGAAAGAAAAAAAAAAAAAAATACTGAGAGTGAAGAAAGGCAAATAAGTGTAAAGAAAAGTAAAGTAAATTAAATTCTACGACCTAGGTGTCAGGCTATTGTTAGGCGAGAATAAAATAAAGAAAGAAAGAAAGAAGTAAAAAAATAAATAAATGAATAAATAAGGAAATAAGTAAGAGAACTAGGTGGGACGGATAAGGCAAGGACCCTTTTAAGAGGTATAAGTACGTAAATGATACGGTGACGGGTCAACAAAAGGGGCCAAAATACTAAAGAGACTACCACGAAATAAACAATAAAGGTTTCCATCCCGGGCCAGCAACGACCCAGTGCAGCAAAGTGAACTTGTACGAGATAATAATTCTGAGTCCCGAGAAAAATATATACTAATGCTAACTCTAAAAGATCTAAAACAAGCTACATGAAAGTTCGTACGAAATAAAGGTAGAATACGGAGAAATAAATTCAGAATCCACCCCGCCCAGAAGAAGAGCGAAGCAAGAAATACTGAAACGAAAAAATAAGGCATGTGCCACTAAGAAATATAGAGGGCACAGAGAATAGTGGGAGCGGTCGGAAAAAGGGGGAAAGTATCCGGGGTCTAAGCCAGCTGCTATAAAGGGCGGAGTCCGCCAAATCTATCAAAGACTAGGGGAGGGGGGGTGGGGGTACTAAGGCTACATGGGGCCAAAGGGCAGCCTCGGGTGGGCGAGAAAAGACGCCGACAAAGGAGAAGAGCTGGGGTAGAAGGACAAAGGGGAGAGGGGGGAAGGAAATAAAGGAAGCGATAAAAGAATACAAAGAAGATCTTACGTCTTCCTTGGCAAGCAGGGGTTACCTATTGCAAAATCGGCAACTGGGGTGTTATAGCCCTAGTCTACCCCCCCGGGTCATTATGGGGTTTGAGGGCGAGGTAAGTCCTACGCAATCTATGTTTACATGCAGTAACCAGTTCATCTTTCTTGTTTAGGAGTTGGTCCGTCGAAAACAGCATTTGTAAAGTTTCCTCCGAGCAAAAATTGCACGGACGGCGTCCTCCCGTGTAAGAATTGGCTCTGGACAGTAATCTCCAAGTGAGATCATAGGTGATGTTGTTGTCCTTGAGGTCCCATATGTGGCCCGAAAGTGTAGTGGCGTGACGCCGGGCCGGGTTTCGGAAGGTATGTCTATGTTGGTATAGCCGGGTCTTGAAGTCACATGCGGTAAGTCCTATATAGGCTTTGTTGGAGGTATCCGTCCTCACGTTGCACTGGTAGATCACATTACGGTCTCTGCATCTATTGTCGAGTGGGCAAATAGATCTATCCGGGCAGTTACACCTCCTGGTCGGTTCTCCACTGCTAATTAGGTTATTTCTGCCATCGGGGTTGAGTTTTTTGTTGTTAGAGGAGACGATGTTTTGTGCGAAGTTTGGTGTAGTGCTGTAAGAGAGTTTGATGGTATTTTTGTTAATTATGTTGTGGTAGCGGTGTTGTAATGGGAAGTGTTTTTCAATGAGCCTAAAGAATAGTTTCCCGATGGGAGTAGTCACCTCTGCGTTGTGGGGAGGATTGAACCATGTTACATTGCGTGAGCGGCGGTGTCTCCTGCTGGTTCCGCTAATGGGAGCTGGACAGTAGGATATTTCCTCCCGGAAACCACTCCGCTTGAGGGCCTGGTTGTAATAAGGCGCATGTTCATCGAATATCCGCTCATTAGCTGACAAACGGGATATGCGGAGGGAGATGTTTTTGACCAGGTTGTTTGTGATGTTCCTAGGATGGTTTGATCGGCGGTGGATGTAGTGCAGATTGTCATTAGGTTTCCTGTATGGGTAGTACAGGTCGTTTTCGAGGTCGAGGGTTACGTCCAGGAAGTTTACTCGGGTCAGGGACGTTTGTAGGGTTATTTTAAATCCCCAGTCGCGGAAGAATCTGATTAATTGTTTCCGGACCCGATCTGTACTACTGGGGTTGTACCCTTTAAGGGTAAGGAGCCCATCATCACGGTACAATCCACCACCGAATGCAGGAAACATATCAGTGAGTTTGGCTATTAGGAATAATCCTATAAGATCAGTGACCTCCGCCGAATCCGTGGCGCCCATGCTGACGTCGAAGGGTGAGTCGGGAGCTCTTTTTATCCATTTAGAGTCGTCAAAGAGTAAGACTGTCTTCCTGGCGTGGAGGATGATTTTTCTTTCCTGGTCGGTGATGGGCACGAGTGTGTCGGCGAAGTCCAAGGCGGCAGTAAGTAGCGGTAAGGTGATAGAAGCATAGTAGCTCTCTATGTCGAACTGTATGAATTTAGTTTCTCGTTTATCCTCCATATTGCTGAACCAGGAGATTACTTCCTGGGTGTTGATCCATAGGCTAAGTCGGGTGTGTTGCTTGACTTTTGGTATCACGCGGTCTAGGATTATTTTGCTGATTCTCCCTATGTCGGACTTCGTTGGGTTAATAAGCCTGATGGAGGGTTTACGGTCAAAATCGGATTTATGGTCCTTCAGTGTGAAGTATGGTGTCCGTGGGTCTAGAGGTTCCGTGCGGTCGGCGACCCCGAGGCTGGAGGTGATTTGTTGTCCATCTCGATTTATGTCCTCGATACAAGAGTGGTTGGCCTTTTTATAGGTGGAGTTTAGGCTGCTCCTGATCAGTGTGTGGTATCTGTCAGGGTTGACAAAGTATAGGTTCCCAGTTTTATCCGAATGCACCATGATGTCATTTGTGTTATCATACTCTGTTAAGTTGCTACGGAGTTTTTGTAGGAATCGGTTGTGTCTGGGTTTAAATTTAATGTTCTTGACCAGTTGGAAGAGGTCATTCTCGAAGGGTGCGAGCAAGGGGTTCAGGGGCGGAGATTTGTAGGTAATAAATCCGAATCTCTCCTTGGTGCCGAAGTCTTGGTTGTCGCAATATCTGTCATAGAAAAAAGTTCTCCATCTAAGTCTTTTCGCAAATAGATCAATTTTTTGCGTGAGCATCCGAAGGTAAAGTTTTTTCGGTGGGATTGGGATGTTCTTGGTAGAGAAGTCAATGTTGTGTTTTCGCATGGTGCGGGTGAAATGAATTGAGCTTAGCGGAAAAGTCTGGATGCGGCGTGGTAGGGTCGGAAAGTGCTCTACTACGGGAGTAGGAGCTAGATAACGAAGGAAATGTGGTAAAGAACCAGGTGGACCATAACGCACCAAAGTACTCAATACTTGAGGTAGTAGAGTGGGTAAATTTCCTTATTTATTCATTTATTTATTTTTTTACTTCTTTCTTTCTTTCTTTATTTATTTTATTCTCGCCTAACAATAGCCTGACACCTAGGTCGTAGAATTTAATTTACTTTACTTTTCTTTACACTTATTTGCCTTTCTTCACTCTCAGTATTTTTTTTTTTTCTCTTTCCTATTTCTACCCCCCATTGTTCTACCTACCGTTCCGACTTCCTCCCCCTCCCCCTCCCCTGTATCTTCTTTGACCTCATGCCCAGCTGTAGCTGGCACTACCAACGCTTGATTGGGTCTACTCCACCCCCTCCCCTCTTTCTCCTACTGGCAGGTTTAGCCACCATCTCCCCCACTAATTTGCAACTACAGAATTACTACTGATTTTTGACAATCACTTTGACCATATATGGAATTACCCCTTGAGAAGATCGGCTATTTAAATACCAGGATAAATTTTCATTTAGTCCAGAATTAGCCGTCGAAACGGCTTGAGCTCAGCTGTCGGGGTCTTACTGGTTCCTATATATATATATATATATATATACACACACTTGTATATATATATATATATATATATATATATATATATATACGCATGCACAAACATGTAATTTGTATGTATGTATATAATCAAAAGTCAAAACTACTACTTCTGTTAGCCAACTAACAGAGAAAGAAGGACAAACACCGACAGAAATATGAACTCTCCTCTCAAAATATGTATGTAAAAATTAATAATTTTTCTGTCCCCTTTTTTTATTATTATTATTTGTATAAATATAGAACTTAATTATATTATGCATATCCGCAGTTGACAATGCATATAATGCTGAAACCGGTACCATTATTGAATGCGGAAATATCCTCTTCAGAATCTCTTCAGCATTCTACTGAAATAATCTATTTCATTTCTACTATTTGTTTATATATATATATATATATATATATATATATATATATGTGTGTGTGTGTGTGTGTGTGTGTGTGTGTGTGTGTGTGTGTGTGTGTGTGTGTATAAAATAATAAAAACACTGAAATAAAAACAAAGAACAAGTTCCTTATATTAAAAAATTCTTCATGTTACGATCGTTTCTAGGATGTATATGTGTGTTGGTATGTATATCATATAGATCTATGTAAAAATATTACAATTTATCATAGGAAATATACATACCTTCACATATACATGCTGTCTTCAGAGATGATGATATTTGTTTATTGAAAAAAAAACAACAAAGATTTAATATAAAAGGTCTGTTTGGGAACAGGTTTTGAATTGACCAATAGAAAAGTAGTTAGAGGTCAAGTTGATAGAATAGTGGTAGTAGAAATTTAATTTAGGAGTAGAGGAGTGCAGACTTATGTTTTGAATGAAAAGAATACTTTGAATGAAAAGAATACTTTGGGGATGAAAAGAGGTCAAACCAGTGAAGGGTACACGAAAATGTGATGTTATTAAAGAATAATGTTAAAAACCAAGAAAAATAAAATGTTAGGGTAAGGGTATTAGTGAGAAATACCAATCTTATTTAAGCCACAAGGAATCTAGATCTATAACAAGAAATTAAATTAATTGATATGTATACTTATAGGGATAAATTTATATTAATTCATATGAATGTGATAAATAAGAATTAGATGTTATTAAAGAGTGTTGTTAAAAACGAAGGAAAGTAAAATGTTGGGATAAGGATAGTAGTGAGAAATACCAATCTTATATAAACTACATGGAATCTAGATTCATAACAGGAAATTAAATTAATTTATAGGTATACATTCAGGTATTAATTTTAGGAAAAGAGAGCTATAAGAAGGAAATAAAATTATTGTTTTTATTTCGTTGTTTTTATTAATTCATCTTGACTCTGTTTTCCTATGATTTTTATCGAAAATTTTTTTATATGTAGAGAGAGAGAGAGATAGATCGATAAAAAGACATGTAAAATCACAAAGGCGGCGCCAAGCGGTTTCGACTTGTGTGTTCAGCAAGCCTTTTTATAAGGGTGAATAGGGTGGCTGAAGAAAGAAGCTGAAACCACTTGCCGCCTTTGTCTGGATTTTACATATCTATATACCCACTCTACATTTCCCCATGAACCGCACACACACACACACACTCTCTCTCTCTCTCTCTCTCTCTCTCTCTCCCTCTCTCTCTCTCTACGCACACACGCATATATAAATATATATATATATATATATATATATATATGTGTGTGTGTGTGTACGCATGTATGACACAGATACACTATTGTTAAGTTTTAATTAATGGTTCAAGCTTTCTTTAGAAATTATTTTAATGTAGAAGTATGAATGAAAAATCTAACGAACTGAATGCATATTTATCTACAAAGTTTATATCTGCCCTCGTAGACAAATGTTTAATAAAATACATGATACGAGCAAAGTAATTCCATTTAATCTCAAGCAAATAATCTATGCATTAAAATTTTGTAGTGCTACATCCATTTCAAGAATATTATATGTATTGGTGAAACTGAGTATAGGAGCAAATAACAAAAATCATTGGAAACAATCAAATAAATTGCAACACTCTTATCCAATTCATAACTAACACATGTTGAAGAGCAATATTTTCGTTGATGGTAAAACGATTAGAGTTCGTAAAATTTGAAGTGCCACTTCAGAACATTGGATTGAAAAACTCCACTCACAAGATAAATGCTATTCAGTGGAGTTCATGGAAGATTTTGAAGGCAACAACTCCCTAGTGGTAAATACTCAGAATATATGAAGGCAATAACAACAATGGCTTGAAGCTGAATAAGATCATATATCCACAGGCTTCTATATCACACCCCAATACAGCGCCCCCCCCCACCCTGCATTGGGTATACCGATGTGGAGTGTAATAATGACGCTATCAACCATCCATCGGTTTCCCACCAAAACACTGCACGATACCTACTGAGTCAGACCCACCCTGCGAGTAAAGACAATTTTTCCCCTGGCTGGGTTTGGTTAAAGTAAACTGAAGGACATACAACCTGGCACCGGATAATTACCTCTTTTAGCGAGTTATGTCCCTTTCACCGCCGCCATCGGGTTTACACTTTTCGAACAAAATGCAGGGTGATGTTAAGTTGAGGTGATGATTTCTCAACTGTATTTATACTTACCAATGTAACCATAGAAACTTCTGCCTCTGAAGAGACATTCTGGGCGAAACACGTGTAAGAACTATATGAAGAATTGTTTTAACGGCTTGTAACTCCTTCATTCACTCCTTCATTCACTCATTCATTTGCTTTTCCCGCTCTGCTTAAACCATACGCTAAATATTAACTTCCTCTAATATTTAAACCTGCAAACCCAAGCATCTAACGCACCATGCTTCGGCTTTTGGCATTTAATATTCTGTATCGCACTTTTTTGTACATCTGTTTCATCCTCTCTAACGATACCTTAACCCAATTATTATATATATATATATATGTATGTATTTGTGTGTGTGTGTGTGTGTGTGTGCGTGCGCGCGCGTGCGTGCGCGTGCGCGCGTGTGTGTGTGTGTGTGTGTGTGTGTGTGTGTGTGTGTGTGTGTGTGTGTGTGTGTGTGTGTGTGTGTGTGTGTGTGTGTGTGTGTGTGTTAATATATAAATATAATAATAGAAATATTAATAATGTGAAGACTCAAATCCAAAGAGGGCTCGATAAGGATATATATATATCAAATATACAACAATACTAGAGCAAATGTTTATTAAAATAACAGATTAAAGTTTAAGCAAAGAATCGCTGCTTTCACCCTTAACGGGATCTTCTGAAACTAAAAAAAAATCAATCTGTGAACGCAGAAGTGAATATTTCGAAAAACGTTGCAACCGAAGGAAAACAGGAAGACGATACTTTGGTTCGTGAAGATGTTCTCTGGCAATGAACGGAAAAAAGCGAGGATAATACGTCATTATGTGGAATCAATGAGAACAAATACACGCAAATACAAAACCACGTTTATGGTATAAATGGAGTCATAGACTAATATTTTATTTAGGAAACCCAATGAATCTCGGTTTCGGAGTTAAGAATAATTATTTCTATTTTTGGCTCAAGACCAGCAATAATCCTATTGTATTACTGGTACTTTATTTTATCGCCCCTGTAAGGATGAAAGGCAAAGTTAACCTCGGCCGGTTAAGAATAATGTAAATAAATTAGTAGAACGAAAATGACGCTGCTTGAATCTATTGGCGGAAAACCCTATGTAGGCCCTACTAGACGTGGGTGTTTCTGGAGCGGAATTTCGCGGTTAGAGGGCAGTCAACCCGATTCCTACAATTACAGTTAGTACTAGCTACAGGGTTACACAGGTTACTACGTCTAGGTAATTTAGATAAATTTGAAGCAGTGGTGTTATGTACAAAGTTAGGAGTCGTGGAGTAAGATATTTTAATGGTATTTCTATTTAAAATGTTCTTATATTTATGTGCTCAGAGGAAATGCTTCTTAATAAGGGAGAGAAAGATCTTAGCTAATGGTGTGGCCACCTCCATATTATATGGTGGGTTATACCATACAATGCGTCGGGATCTATTTTTCCTAGGTTTATGCTGATACTTAGTATATGCTACCTTATCGATAAATCCACTCCAAGCAAGAGCTTCATTGAAATATATGGAATGGTCCGTGAAAATATACTCGTTTGTAGATAGACGGGAAAGACTCAGAGAAACGTTTCTTATCAGATTCTTGGTTATGCTGGCAGGAATGTTAGAATGCTTACTGATGTAATTAAGCGTATCATTCGGCTTTCTATACATGTAGTGCAAGCCATTCGACACATTGAGAGTAACATCGAGGTAGTTTACGACTGAAAGGTTGGCCTCAACTGTATCGGTCAAAAAAGACCATCATCGCGGTACAAACCACCGCCCACGTTAGGGATTTCTTCCTTGATAGACAAAAGAAGGAAAAGGCCGATAAGATCTGTAACCTCCGCTGAATCGCTGGCACCCATATTCACGTCGAATGGGTTACTATTAGATTTGTTATCCAAGTAAAGTCGTCGAAATTAATCACCGACTTATGGGCATTGAGGATGACATCAACTTCGAAATCCTTAACCACTGTGAGCGTTTTAGCGAAA
>OZ024745.1:56201299-56258799 GCA_964016885.1 Eledone cirrhosa
GTACATTACTGGTACTTTATTTTATCGACCCCGTAAGGATGAAAGGCAAAGTTAACCTCAGCGGGATTTGAAATCAGATCGTAAAGGGACGTAACTACGCTGGAAAGTGTGTCTGACCCTCTACCAATACTGCCAATAATAATAATGGTTTCTAATTTTAGGCTCAAGGACAATAATTTTGGAGGATGGGAAAGTCGATTAAATCGACCCCAGTTGATTACTGATGCTTAGGTCTGTCATAGGTGAGCAGCATGGGCCCGATCGTCAACTTATTACAGCTAGAACTGAAAGAACAAAGAGAATGTACATAGCTGTCATGGAATTATTCTATTTAATTACAACGTTTGATGATGAATAGAAGTGAATATGGGGTTTCCGGAAATGAATGCATAGCATATGGAATCAAAGACAAGGTATGAAAAGGGGTTGTTTGACCAAGCAAAGATAATTGAGAAGAATGGATGGTTAAGAGCACTTGAACTAGAAGAGTTAAAAAGGAGGATGTTGGACGAAGAGAGAATGATAACTGAAGAAGAGGATGTGGTGGAAGATGTTGAGAGGGTTAAAGTCGTAAATGCTGAAGAGATCGCTTTGAATGATAATGGAAAGGAAAATAGAGGCGATGTAATGTTGATTGTATATAGGGAAACATTAAGTGAAGAAGATAATCGTGTGATCGGCGATATTGTAGAACTGGTGGATAATGAACTGAGAAAGATATCAAGGAATTTAAGAGAGTTGACAGGAGTCCACTTAGGAAATGGATGAAAAGGGTAAATAGAGTGGCATCTGAAATAAAGGCAGATGACATAACAGCAACAAGCGACCTAATCGAATCATTTACTCTATATATTGGGAGAAACCAAATAAGAAATTACGAAGGAAAAGATCCTTGGTGAAAAAGAATAGATCATGAAGGAAATAAGATATCAGCATACTAGACAAAAGAAATGAGGCGAATACTGGATAAAACATATGAGTATAAATATTGTTTTCGATGAACTTAAACAGAGGCTACAAGCTAAAGCAACCACAATTAAAAGGTACAAACAGGATAGATTCATATAATATCCACAAACTGTTCAAACATGATAAAGAAAACCTTTACCAATAGTGGAATAGGTTGGAATTAAACAACAATACCTGATGTTAAAAAGAGTAATGTAAGCTGGAGTAACATCTGGGATAGTAATAAAAGCCTTGAGAAAGAAAATGAGTGGTTGAATGAATTTGACTTCATTACATGAGAGAATAGATTTGCAAATGAATGATATGAGTAACAAGGCTGTGGAGATCCCAACATAGATGTCTAAGGGAAGGATAGAATTGTGCCAAAAATATACTGCAAATGGAAATGCTGTTAATAATTATAGACCAATCTCATGCTTACCCAACATCTGGAAGCTGATGTCGGGAATCATATCCAAATTTGTATATGATTTCCTTAGAGCCAACGGTAAACAACATGTGGAACAGAAAGGATGTCGAAAGAAAAGCCGTGGAACAAAGGATCGGCTCTTCATTGATATAATGATGTTTAAATACTATAAAGGGGATATGTTTAAATGAATACAAAAGAAGACTAACATGTGTACTTAAGTCGAAACTTAATGGCAGGTTTAAGATAACGGCAATTAATTTATGGGGTAAGCTAAAACGCCTTGATAGAATGACAAAGAAATCGTGGACTATGTATGGAGCACTCCACCCTAAAAGTGATGTCGGCAGAATATATGTAACAAGGAACAATGGGGGAGGTGTTTAAGAATGTGTGAGGAATGTGTGAGGATTGAAGAGAATAACCTTGCTTGGTTTTATCAGAAATGAGGAAGAATTACTGCTAAAAACGGTAAACGGAAATCGTGTTATTGGAAATGGTAAGCTTACGAATGACTATGAACGGGAAAAGGGAATGAAAAATGTGACTAAATGGAAGGGAAAACTAATGTATGTATGGAAGATGGTTTGAGACAAATGCCAGACATAGCACATAAGGAGATCTCTTGGGGTTGGCTCAAGAAATCTAACTTCAAAACAACTGAAGCTTTAGTTTTCTCCGTTCAAGAGCAAGCAATCAAAACCAACTTCATAAAAACCAAAATAGATAAAACTGTAGATTCACCCTTTTGTAGACTATGCAGTGAAAATAACGAGAGTGTGTGTCCCATTATTAGTGAATGCTACAAATTAACTAAAAGAGAATAAAAGAGATGGCCTGATACAGTTGCTAAGATGAATCATTGGAAGCTCAGTGGGAAGTATCCTCTGAAACGAAATTAACTGTGGTATGAACATCAATCAGAACGAGTTGTTGACAATGAAGATGTAACGGTCTTATAAGCCATCACAATACATCGCGATAATATAATAACAGCGAGGAAACCTGACATAGTTGTGATAGAAAAAATGAGATAGGATATGTCAAATTATTGATGTCACCATTCCCAGAAATGAAAGCATCCACCCTAAAAAAATGTAGAATGTTAATAAATAATTGTTTCTACTTTTGGCACAAGGCCAGCAATTACCCAGTGTATTACTAGTACTTTATTTTATCGACTCCGTAAGGATGAAAGGCAAAGTTAACCTTGGCGGGATTTGAACTCAGAATGGCAAGGGCCGTAACTCTATGCGTCAAAGCATGGCGTCCGACCCTCTACCGATACTGCCAATCCACCGCCCTTAGAATGTTAATAAATAATTGTTTCTACTTTAGGCACAAGGCCAGCAAATTACCCAGTGCATTACTGGTACTTTATTTTATCGACCCCGTAAGGATGAAAGGGAAAGTCAACCTCGGCGGGATTTGAACTCAGATCGTAAAGGGACGTAACTATGCTGGAAAGCATGGCGTCCGACCTTCTACCGATACTGCCAATCCACAATAAATAATAGGGCCTTAGAATACAAGTCCAATGAATATGGAACATAACGAAGTTTGAGGCCATACCAATATTGATAGTTGCTCTTTATTGTGTGACCAAGAACTTACTAAAAGGATAGAAAACATGGGATCCAAGTTATATATATGTGGGTGTGTCTGGGCAGATTTGTGAGTGCATATAATATATGTAAAATTTTAAAGTTAAGTGACACTTTAACTGCGAGTGTAAGTTCCGAAAACGAACATTTCTGCAGTCGACATTTTTTTCAATTTTAACTTCTCTTGGATTTTACCTTTCAAACAATGTTGATTGCAAGCGATTTAATACAAGGGTGATTCCCTTGTACTAAATGATTTTAGAGGATGTAGGAATATGATAATATTTGCTCAAAACATTACAACGGCCAGAATACGGATGTTAATTATTCTGCAAACGACAATTATTTATAGATGTGTGCCATATTAACGTTGCTATGACTTTCCTGTGTGACAAATGTAACAACATTCATGACGTTATTGATTGCCATTCCCCGATTGATTAATATTTTAAATATAGACCAGAACAACACCTCCCTGGCAGGCTATTCATCTAAATCTATATTTGTACGGGTAAGTAGCATTGTAGGTTTTTATTTTGCTATAGTATTTACAGTTAGTTAAAGCGAAAATATATCAATATATATTTTAGCAACCTTGTATTGTTAGGTAATACGAATTTATGTGTATATACTCTCAAAAATGAATGTGTTTTATTCTAGGGAGTTGTGTGCAAATTATGCCACTTAGTACTTTACACGGCCGAATTCTTCATTGTTGTGTTACGAAATATATATGAATCTTACAAGTGTATCAATAATTTTAGATATTCAATAGTAATTTATCACCAGATATGCATTGACTAATATTGTATTGATATACATTTGAAGGGTGGTAGCTTAACAGAAACGATATGGCATCGAGGGAAGTGTTATGTGACGTTTTCCCCGAATTTATACATACTGTGTTCAAATCCAGTTGAGTTTGCTTGTCATTCTTAGTGGTGAGGTATTAAAAATTGCCAATCCAATATTGGGGTCGATTCGACCGACATTCCTATCCTCTCAAATTGCTGGTCTTGTGGCTATGCTGGAAATCATTTCTATACACATTTGAAACAATTTGCCATTTAATTATTAAAATTCCTTAGTAAAGGCTTAAATGTGATACATTTTCATTTTCCTTCGTATTACCCATAAACTACCACTACCATTTTCTTTCTGAAACTATATCTGTAGAATTTTCTTTAGTCTCACAAATCTTTTAAAATTTACGAATAATTATTTCCTTTCCAATACCATTATCTGAATACATTTTAATTATAATGCATATCCTTATGTTATCTTAAAGATGTTATGCATTTTCCCGATCTCCATCACATTCTTTCGTACACTATTAAGGAGATAAAGATGCAAGCTTTTGATGTTGATAATAATTCAACCCTTTATTACGTCACGTTCGTTCTTCATTCAATTACATTGCTTTATTTTGATTATATCACGTTGCTCTCGGGTTAAACAGAAAATAAAATACGAATATTAAACAGGTAGTATCTGTTCATACGATAAGAGCAGCTTCTAATGGAGTATAGTATTCTAGATTACGGCAGATTAAGCAGACAGGATAACACTGACCTAAAATGTCAGACTATTTTAACACAAATCAGTAAACTGATTGAAACAAGTTTGAAAGTTAATCCTATAGAAGAATTTGAAATATTAATTCCTGGATTTTATCCCTTTATAAAATATCAATTTTTACTGCCTGCTCTGTCAAAATATTTCAACAAATTTAAAATATGCTATGAAATGAACATTACTCTCACATGAATTCCAAACGAACGACTGGCAAACGTCTGCCAATATTCATGCTTTTTATGTAAATTGCCACAAGATATTTTCAAATCTTGACACGGATTCATTTTAATTAATTTGTGCATACAATTTAAAAACACATTACCAGTAAGTGATATAAGATCAGCATTTACTTTTACACTAATTCTGGACAACACCCTAAAGATAAATCTTCTGAAACATTTGTTTTGAAATTAGGCCTGTACTTGTGACATACACGATGCAAGGAAACATGATTTCATTTCAGTTTTATATGCTACCAAAACCGTAATTAATTCAGCAGGAATTTCTTTTATATTTGTGATGACTAGTGCAAGACACAAAGACAGAATTTCTAGCTAAATGAATCGATCAAAGAGAAGATAACTCTTTCAATATCCGAAGTTTACAGTTCCTCGCGTTTTTCGGAATATACATCATCTCGATAGATATTAAAACATTATGGACTTCTACACATATGAGCAACATGTCAGCAACACTTATAGATGTCATATGGATTACTTTTCAATTCTTTGACACTGGGGGAATTTAGTGCTTAATATATTTCTTAAAGAGATCTACGTTAAGAGAAATGCGTCTGTGGAATGCTAAGACACATGAACGTTAATTTCAGGAAAAGGCTGTTGCGTTGAACGTATCATCTATAGTACTCTTCGCCATAACCGTCGGGGTACCAATAAATAATTCTATATATTATCGTGATAACATATATAATGCTTTTTGTTTTTGCTTTTTCTAATACTGGATAACTTAATTAACACACCGCAATTTTAATGCAATTGTCACTTATTAATGACCTCATAACATCATGTTAGTTTGAAGATAATGGAACTACCGGTACAATTGATACACAACGCATAAAATTCAACTAATCAGTTCGCTCAACTACCCACTGACTATGTTCCGATGAGATTCCTTTTACAGATTTGACCATGCCATTCTCATGTACACAACCTTTTCTTATTTATTTCATAGATATAAGACATTACCATAAGTGATATGTGTGTACATAAAAAAGGAATGAATGACAAAGGGGATCGTTCTGATAACCAGGGATGAATAGGTTAAATATTTGAACTATAAAGAAGAGTGCTAATGTTTTGGCAGACAATAATAGGAAAATAATCATAAATACATAATTACATAAACGCAATAAAATCTATCCGAGATCATCGCTTATATATTCGAATACCGCAAGGAATACATAGGTTATATTTACATATGTAGCTTAAATTTGATTCGTTGAATGGGATATCAGTAGGTTTCCATTTATAGTCATCTTGTTATAACATTTAAATCCCGATTGTTTAGATATATTTAAAAACAAAATGTATATATAGTGTAAAATAAATATCTTTTCGCTAATAAATTGACCCTAATATCAATAAACTCTAATAAACTTTGCCCGTACAATTACTCTAGTGTAATACAAGATCTGAAGTGTGACCAAAAGTAGTCAGTACACACACATTTAGATTCTTATTGACACAATTCTTTTTAAAAAAAGGTCAACAAGTTTGCGTACCTTTCAATTAAATAAACAGAAAACTAATCTGAAAATATATTTAAGCGATAGGAATTTAATATATACACAACAAATTGAACACACGGAAACACACATAGTCTAATACCGAAGCATGCACATATGTATATATGTGTGTATATATATATTTATATATGTGTGTGTGTGTATATATATATATATATATATATATGTGTGTGTGTGTGTGTATATGTGTGTGTGTATATATATATCCGAACGTGTTGTTTTACAAACACGAGGAAAATGCTCGATACCAAAATAAATAATAATGTGTATTCATTATATTACTCGGATTGGAAGTATCGGTAGAGGGTCAGACGCCATGCTTTGAAGCATAGAGTTACCTCTCTTTATGATCTGAGTTCAAATCCCGCCGAGATTAACTTTGCCTTTCATCCTTACGGGGTCGATAAAATAAAGTACCAGTAATGCACTGGGAAATTGCTGGCCTTGTGCCAAAAGTAGAAACAATTATATTACTCAGATTATCGTTATTCATCTAACTCTCACATATATTGTTCTTGGTCTATGGGCTTGGTGTCATCTTGGTCAGCGTTCCCTGAGGTGTCATCGTGCGTAGAGCCAACCAGGTCCACCAGTGGCCAACATCGCTGAAGGTCCTGTACCAACACCTCTACGTTCAGCAGCGTAACGTCGCGCAACTGGAGATCGATTCGGACTGGAGGGTGATGAAGAAAAGGATGAAGTTCTCCTTCCAACGTTCGAGTTGGATGTTTTCCGTAGTGATGAGTCTACCATTGGTATCCTTCAGCAGTGATGCCTTGATATTTGGATCGACATGACCTCTGCGAAGCATGTTGAAGACCTGGTTGAACACCAGCAATCGATCGTTGGTAGTTCCACGTTGAGCTCCTCTGTAGACCCGGCAATTAGTAACCAGTGACCTCAAGCGACTGGAGATGATGATGTGGCTGAGTATCTTCCGTGTGTAGCAGTTCGGACTCTACAATGTCCAATGATGTATGATTTTGCGGGGGGAACCAGGTGTCGGCGATACAGAGATGGTTGTAGTAGCAGAGGTACAGTAGGCTATTACTGTTATCATTGGTGTTTGGATCAGCAAAGTTTGTGCCAATAGGTTGCGTCTGGAGTGGGTCGGTTGGAGGGAGTGTAGTGGAAGACGAGCTGTTAGCATTGGCGTCCGTCAGGATGCTCGTGATGTCACGGGTGGGATTTTTCTTAAAACCTGTTAGAGTTGGTGGTAGTATTCGGCCTTGACAGTATCATCTGCGACGTCCGTATGGGCATAAGCAATAATGTTAGACATATTCCCGTGTCGGTGGAGAAAACGGTCTCTCACCCCGTTCCAGCTGATCAGTGACTTGGGCATGTCCAGCGCCACGCTGCAGAGGCCCGTCTGGTCTCGGGCTCACTCCATACGAGGCAATGTCCTCCGGCGATGAATTCGCCACTACCAGACAAGTGAGTCACACAGAGTACCGCTTGGGTATTGTTACAATGGGACATTTATAAATAAAATTAGAGACGGATTGAAACGATACTAATGATACAGTGTATATTCGGTCTCCAGCCCTTTGATATAAACGGAGACTTCCAAAATATTTCTTAATTTTTTGTGTTTACAGGATACTAACTACCATGCATATTATACCACAGCAGCTGGAACGTTTAACACAGGTATTGTTTGGAAAATATGCAAGAGGTCAATGGGAAACTAACGAAGCAGAATTGATTCGTCACTGTGCTGGACGCGGTGTATTCTTGAGGTTAACCGAAACATTTTATTAGGAGAGAAACAAGAAAAACAACAAACACATACTTCAAATGAAATAGCTGAAACGGTTTTTAAAAAGATATCCAGAGAACTGCCTAAAATATATTAACGCAACCAGTCATTAAACTAAACATGAAGAAGGCGAAACCTGAAAGAATACAACATTGAAGCAAAGGGAAAGTAGCCTCTTTGACCAATGTCCAAACTTTGTGCTAGCCTCTCGACCACACAAGAGAAAAGAAAACAATATTACGTTGTACAGTGAAAGGAAGAGAATTTGGGAGCTGAGAGGGATAAACTTGGTCATAGCAGATAATATGAAAGAAAGTTTAGAAAATAAACAAAAATACTGTGTAGCGTCAGAAAGATCTGTAAATCAAACAGAATGAAATGATATGAACTGAACAAACAATATCCGATTTTAATCCATCCGTTCTAGACAAAGAAAACCAAATGATTTCTCGGTGTTTCGTTACTTATGGATGTGGAGGAGTATATACTACAAGAAATGGAAAAATTATCACAGCAACTATTTGGGAAATAGACCGGGGCAAAATAGATTCATCATACCATCTAATCTATCTCAGCTGATCTCTCTGTCTAACAAACCACACATACGCATATCGAAGCATAGCGACAAGGGTGAGTACATAAAGAATGTTATAGATGTTACCACACCCCTAAAAAAAAACTAAAATTGCACATACCGATGAAGAATATTTAGCGTTCTGTGAGGCTTCAACAATCCGTAATGAGAACTTGTATCACTATATGCAAATAAGCAATTGCGACCGATGTTTTATACACAAAAGGGTATATAAGTTATAATTTAGTCCACTCTCAGTACCGAGTGAGTAAACGTTACCAATGACGGATGAAAATCCAGAAGCACATTCCTGTTGTTCTTATATGGCCACTGATAGAACAATGGCCTGATCATAGTTCAGAACATTCATAGCGAGTCGCGATGTGTTTATTATAAGAAAAATAACATATAAGCCGGCATAAACACATCTATTATGTATAGTGTTAGTGTTAGTGGCACTGCTAATATATTCAGCAATCTGAATATCTTAATGAAATAACATTTTGGTAAATCATATTTATTATATACATTTTATGGAGATGGGTTATGTAAATAAAGTTTAGTAATTCCTCCATTTACCATCACATACAATTCCCTTTAATTTCTTTGAGGGTAAATGACAATTTTCATTTGAATTTTATGAAGATAAGCTCTTTCTACATTTTCGAAAATGTCTTATAGCAAAATATACATTATTAATAATGTCAAGAGGAAACGATGTTAGGGGCATTTCAGAGAAATTATGTCATATTACACACACACATATATATATATATATATATTTATATATATGTGTGTGTATATATATGTATGTGTATATATATGTATGTGTATGTATATATATATATATATATATATAGGAACAAGTAAGACCCCGACGGCTGAGCTCAAGCTGTTTCGACGGCTAATTCTGGACACGAGTCCAGAATTAGCCGTCGAAACGGCTTGAGCTCAGCCGTCGGGGTCTTACTTGTTCCTATTACCCACTCTACTACCCTAAGTATTGAGTACTTTGGTGCGTTATGGTCCACCTGGTTCCTTACCACATTTCCTTCGTTATATATATATATATATATATATATATATATATATATATATATATATATATATATATATATGTGTGTGTAACCCATGTGCAATCACGCAGTATTCTTCTTTCTTCTCATGTTTTTTATATATATTTACCTCTGCTGCATTTGTCTGTTTCTCTCTTACTGCTTCCCCGTTCTCTCTGTTGCTCTCACCTTCTTTCGCCCCCTCTGTCAGTTACACTTTCTCTCGACTGACCTCTTCCTCGCACTTCCACTCACTCACTCTCTGTTTCTCCCCTTCTCACTTCCTCCCGTTTGGCTAGTAGTGGGTTCTCTTCTTGCTCACATCTCACGTCGGACGGTCTGTATCTTGATCGCTCATGAAATCCACCCAGCTTTCTGCTGACCGGATAACCATGTTGCTTGTTTATTCCCATCTTTGCGTTGCTTTCATCCTTCTATGTTGTTTACTTGTCTCACTCGCTTTACGCGATTTACTTGTCCCAATAGCTTTTTTTAGTTATTGCTCGCACCAACCTGAGGTATATGATTTTTAATGCGACGAAATATCAATGATGGTTGGCAAATCACTGACGAAGGACTAATTTTATCATATGTAACCCATGTGCAACCACGCAGTATTCTTCTTTCTTCTCATGTTTTATATATATATATATATATATATATATATATATATATATATATATATATATATATATATATATATATATATATACACACACCACCTTCACAACTAATTGATTTGACAGATGTCTTTAACCTATTGGTACCACACATTATTTTGTCAGTAGTTCGTGTGTATGTGTAAGTATATATATATTTATATATTATAAAGTGAGGTTTTTTTTACAAAATGAAAAATAACCGAGGTGTCCTACACGAGTGAAAGTATAAAGAAAAAAAGATGAAATCGAAAATGCAACTGGAGTCTTATTTTTTTTTTAAATATATATATTTATTTGGTTCCTTTACCGGTTTCGCAGTTCTTCTGCTTTTCAAAAGTAGAGTTGAGATGGAGGGTCTGTGCTTTTTCTCACATATATATTATATATAGTAATAATAATAAATGCGAAGACTAAAATCCAAAGAATATCCCGTTAAGGGTGATAGCAGCGATTTTTTGTTTAAACTCTAATATGTTATTTTAATATATATAGATATAGATATATATAAGCAAAAAAATGCTTATTGTGATCCAATTTTTGGTTAAGAAAGCCAGTTTCATGGATGGTTTCAACGTACGGTTAGGAGTAACTCCACAAGTTTGTAAGAATTCCGTTCAATCTTGGAATACTAACAAATGAGGCGGCACTGATAAACATCAACAACGAGGCACACAATATAGTCAAACACCTAGGAATAGACGACAGAACGGAGCCACTTAGGCCATGTACCCCCACATTTAACCTCAAAGACCACAAGGTAAATTTTGATTATAACCCCACAATTAGACTTATATGCCCGTCCAAATCGGACATCGGGAAAATTAGTAAACATATATTAGACAGAGTGATAGCACAAATGAAGAATAAACTAGTAATTAAACTATGGGGTACGCTACCGAAACAATTAAGTGGTTTAACAATATAGCTAACAAAGAAGTATCTAAATTTATACAATTTGACATTAACGATTATTACTCATCTATATCCCCCAACACCTTGGATAAAGCCTTAGCATTCGCCAAAGCCAATTCTGACATATCAGACGACGAGATAAAAATCATATTAGCTGCTAGGAAAACAATAATTAAATTTGAAAACGCCTATTGGGAACGTAAGGATAGATTAAATAACTTTGACATCACGATGGGGGCTAACGACTCGGCTCAAGTCACAGATTTAGTAGGTATTTACATAGCCCATAGTTTACAAAGTGAGTTTAACGACCTTCACGGTGGAATCTACAGAGACGACGCCCTTCTCCTAGTTAAGAACCTAAATAACCAGAGCATAGAAAGACTCCGTAAGAATATTAGAAAGACCCTCGGAAAACTAGGCCTTAGCATAACGTATGAGTATAGCACTAAAACAGTTAACTTTCTAGACGTGACGCTTAACCTAAATACGGGATTTATAAGACCTTTTCACAAGATTAATGAATACTTAGCATACATCAACTGTAACTCAAACCACCCACTATCCATAATTAAATCCATTCCACGCAGCATATCCCTTAGGATCTCCCGCCTCTCATCTAACCGACAAATCTTCGAAGAACATGCAGAATACTACAATACCGCATTAGACAAGGCAGGCCACTTAGATAGAGTAGAATATATAGATGAAAGCCTCCGTGAAGCGCACACGAACACGCATAACACAAACTCCGGTAACACACGCACAACGCACTTACGCATAGAACTGCAAAGTATATGGCAAATAGAAATACATCGAAATCAAACAAGTCACGCAGTAGAAAATATATTTGGTATAACCCCATATTTAACACCTCTATTAGTACTAACCTACCCTCTACCTTCTTTAGAATAATAAATAAGCACTTTCCAGATTCACATAGATACAGCAAAATCCTTAACACTAAATCTATTAGACTATCTTACTCCACGGCACCAAATATAGAGGCACACATTAAGATGCTTAACGCTAAAAAGATACATAACAACACCAAAACACAAATTTACAACAATAACAATACAATCACCACCGAACACAACAGAATATCTAATACACAACCACCCGCTAATAGGCAAACAAAACGTAACACACTTGTACAGGCATCGCAGCCCACAAATAATGCCAAAGTTGCCCATGACAAGAACTGTAACTGCCACCTACCTGAAACCTGTCCATTACATAATGAATGTATGCAGTCTAACCTGGTTTACCAATGCACAGTGGAATCAGACAACCAGAAATGGTATTACATCGGAGCGACTGGGAATACATTTAAAGCCCGTTGGTATACACACCGTTACGCAATGAAACATTCCCAGCACCATTATGTAACTACCCTTGCAAACAAGACCTGGCAACTGAGGGAAAATAACCATCAATACACCCTGAAGTGGAAAAAATTATCGAACGCGCCCCCATATCGGAGTGGTATGAGAAGCTGTCGATTATGCGACCTTGAGCTGTTCCACATCTTAAGTTCGAAGAATAAGTTACTCAACAATAAAATCGAGAGATCAATTTATTGTAATCATAGACTCAAAGAGAAGTTTTCGCACTACTAATCGAACCCTTAACCTCTTACTACCAACTGACAAACTGCATATACTTAGACTTTATACCCTCTTGCTGTATCTAAACCCTTCAATTACCCACAAAACCAATACATATATCCCCCTCTTCTCCCTCATTCCGCTTCTATTTCTTCGTTTTCTTCCTTCCTTCCCTCCCCTTCTTGGCTATCTTTTCTTTTCTTCTTTCTCACCCCCTTTTTCGCTTTTATTTTTGTCATTATTATCTTTATCTTTATTTTATATATATATATATATTTATCTCTTTATATCTCCCCCCTCTCTCTCTTCCTCTCTATCCATCCCTCCCACTATGATCAATTTAATTCTCTTTAACTCACTACATTCCACGACATGAAGTCTGCTATCAAAACTGACCAAGGAATACTTCCACCTCTACCCCTCCCTCCATCTCAGTTTGTCACTCTACTTCCTACCTCTTCTCCCTTCCTCTCTCTATACTATTCCGTCTGTCCCCTCACCTTCTGATTCCTCTTTCTCTATACTAGTAAATACAATTCCAAATAAATGTTTTCTCTATATATTAAGAATTATTTCAAGAGTAACTTACTATTTTGAAAATTTGGACTGTGAACAACAATTATAATTGAGTGGCTGCTATTTGCAGTATAACAATATAAGGTTGCACTTACCAATGAAACGGTCGTAAATAGCTGGATAAAATCCTTCTCTTAATGCTTACCTGTGTTTTCTCTTTTATACTATATATATATATATATAATGCGTGTGTGTGTGTGTGTGTGTGTGTGTGTGTGTGTGTGTGTGTGTGTGTGTGTGTGTGTGTGTGTGTGTGTGTGTGTGTGTGTGTGTGTGTGTGTGTGTGTGTGTGTGTGTGTGTGTGTGTGTGTGTGTGTGTGTGTGTGTGTGTGTGTGTGTGTGTGTGTGTGCTTGTGCGTGTGTCTCTCTATATGTATGTTTGCATTAAGCTTTAGAATTAGTAGAATGTACAACCACTGATTCCAACTATTTGCACTAACATATATTGTGGTTTCTATTAATTCCCTGGGGAATTGGTTGACCAAATGCACTGCTTGATTGTTTTATTTATTTTTTGGAAGAATTTATTCTTTCTCTTAGATTTCAGGTATTTTTTGAAAGATAAGTGTTGGCCCCTAAAATACTACAGTGGGCCCTGCTGCAATGGTACTGTGGGCCCCGGCACTGCCATCGTTGTCCCGCTGGGGCCCACTTGCCATTGGGCAACCTGTTTTTTTAAATAATCAAATTAAATTAATTCAACACACATACGAATAATAAGGTTTTTACCAAAGAGCCAGAAGATTAACAAGTCGACCCTAAAAAAAATATGACTCATAGCTTTAGGAAAGCCATGAACGACACCACATCCTTTTAACTTTGATTTTGAAAGTAGGTTTATAATTATTAATTTTCATTGCACTTTTGTGGCTGTCTCGGCGGCTTAGCTGGAGGAAGCATAGACGGTCGTGATCCTGGGCTGAAGTTCGATGCTGGCTGAGAGTAGGGGTCCGGTAAACCTTTTCACTTTTTTTCTATGGGATCTCAAATAAAAACTGAAAAAGATTACATGTACCACTTGATTAGGATTGATCCCAACGTCAGGATCACCACCACCTTCTCTTGTACCTACCGCTAGTCCACTGATACAACTACGAAAATCTTCTAAAAATTCATACTTATAAACCTACTATCAAAATTTTCAAAACAAAATCATGCGGTGCCATTCATGTTTTTCTTAATGTCATAGTTCCTACTGAAGGTCAACTTCTAAATCATTTGGGTGCTCCATAAACTACATCCTCGTTTTGTTTCTAATCTATCTACAATATATATTAACCTGTAATCCATGTTTCATTTCTTTTGCACCTTATTTTTTCCTCCTCTCTCTCTCTATTTCTCTCTGTGATATTTGAATTTACTTTGATTTTGGCTTACTTTATTCATATATATATGTTTTTTTAATGTTACTTTCAAAACTACAATGATTGGCATATATATATATATAGATATTTTTGAAAGCTAAGCATGGGCCCCTAAAATACTACAGTGGACCCTGCAATGGTGCTGCCGGCTCCTGCAATGCCACCGTTGTCCGCCTGGGACCCACTTACCATTGGGCAACCTGGATACCTGGCCAGTCCGCCACTGTGAGATGTATATTTATATACTTTATTTTACCCACTTTCTTCAAAATGACTTTTTCTCTTTCTGTCGGCTATCTATCTACACATGTCTCCCCCTCTCTCTCTCTCTCTCTCGCGCTCTCACCCTCTCTCTCTCTCTCTCTCTCTCTCTCTCTCTCTCTCTCTCTCTCTCTCTCTCTCTCTCTCTCTCTCTCTCTTTATTTTTCTCTGTATATGTATTTCTCTTAATCATTTTATATTTACAACTATATAAAGAAAGAACGTCATCTCTCAGTTATCAATTCGAGTCTTATATATATATATATATATGATAACGAGATATCGTTTAAGGTAATCCAGACATAGGTTATGAGTACTCTGTATCGAGTATAGTTTTAACGTTTGGCGTTGTTTGTCTCAACAAGAAGTTTCCTCAGTCGGGTGGCCGGCTTAAGAAAGTTCCTGGGCAGGCGGTTCTTGGAGTAATAATAGTAAAAGAATGGGGAATAACATGGTGGGCTGACTAGTGAAACAATTGTTAATACTTTAAATAAACCCTATTGTAGAGCCGACCATGTTATTCCTCATTCTTTTACTATATATATATATATATATGTGTATATATATATATATATATATATATATATATATATATATATATATATATATATATATATATATATATATATATATATATATATATATATTGTTATATTTGGGGAGGGTCATATTTGCGTAATATTGCCAGAATTAATAACAGAACACACTCACTGTTTGGTTGGTTTTCGCTTCTCGCTGTCTTTTATATATATATATCTGCGATCTAACTTACTCGGTCCTCAATGTTGCCATTGACTGACCGGCGGTCAAAAATAATACAGATACAATATAGACAAACACATATATATATAGTTTACATAAATCTTTCGTTGCACATCTGCAACATCGTCAGTGGTGTTATATTCATTGTTCCTCCTGTTGTGTTGTATGTCTACGCCATTTTTTTTGTTCAGTCTGTCTATATATTTATTTATTTATTTGCTTGTTTGTTTATCTTATTTTATTTTGTCTTCTTTGCGCATGCGTTTGCGTGTGTGTATAGTGTTATGTGTGATGTGTGACTAGTGTGTATAGTGTTGTGTCTGCTGGGTGACTAGTGTGTGTTTATGTGCTTGTGTATGTATTTATTTATCTTATTTTATTTAATTTAATTTACTTATTTATTTATACTTCTCTTAGGTCAGTGTTGTTTGTTTGGGTGTTGTTGTTGTTCCACTCATTCTTTCTGTTTAGCTTTGGTCTTCTAATTTCTATTTCACTGGCCTCTCTGATTTGCCTATCTGCTGGGTCATTCCTATGTTTAGATATTATTCTAATTTCTATGTTGTCTATGTTACCGTCATGATGTTGTCTAGCATGTTCGTATAGTACTGACCCGTTTTTTCGTCCTTTTAGTTCCCCCCAGTGTTGGTCTATCCTTTCACCTATGCTACGAGCTGTCTCACCTATGTATGTTGTTGTCGTGTTTCTGCAAGTACCCTCTGTACATCTTATGCTATAGACTACGTTTCTAGTTTTACAGTTTATCCGGGGGTTCACCTTACATATGATACATTTCCTATTGGTACAGTGGGTTTTCTTAAAAGGGTAGGTTTTGCTGATCAGGGATTTTATGGTGGTTCCTGGCTTTTCTACCACCTTTATTTTTAAGTGGGTCTTTCTCAGGGCCTTTCTACACTGGTTAGCTAATTTCCCTCCAGGGGTGGCGTCCACAAACATGACACTCTGATATCTCTGGTTGTCGTACCATGATGTGGCCTTCCCTATCTTATGTCTAGCCCTATCTAAGCTATTCCATGATTTGCTCCTGTATAGTGGGCAAATTCCTTTCATGTCCAGTTCTATGAGGGTCTTATACTTTTCCATGGCTCCTTCGTATACTCTGACTCTGTCTCTTTGGTTGTAGCCAGAGAACTGCATGCGGTTGATGAAGTGTTGGATGTGTCCTTCCATTTCTGTTGGGTCGCACATGCTGGACACATTCTTCATCACTCGTACCAAATCTGCGATCAGAATATTAAACTTAGCACTACTGGACATTGCTGAGTTTTTGAGTATCAGGTATTTGGAGGCCATGGGTTTAGCATAGTGTGAGTGGAGAATTTGGGCTCTCTCGTCTATAGTGTTAATCCAGAGTTCTGTGTCTAATACAGGTAGTCTATTGTTAGGGTGTTTGGAAGGGAAGTCTATAGTTACAGTTATACTCTGGTGTATGGAATTAGCTATCTGCTGGATGCTTTCCATCGTGCTACGTTCTAAATCAAACTTGTTAGTGCTCTCTAGTGGGGGTGTTCTTATAACTATATTGATATCGTCTACATAACGAGAGTACATGATGAGGTCTATGGAGCTTTCATTAAGGAGATCTTTAAGTCTCCTTTCCCACCATACCATGAAAAGGTTGGCAACATCGCCAGCTATGCTGACGCCAATGGCTGCTCCCTCATTTTGGGTGTAGATTTTCTCATTGAACTTAAATATGTGGCCCTTTAGGGTAGTTTTGATACTAACCCCTATTGCATATGCGACCATTTTTCTTACCTGATCAGTGTTTTGGGGGGTCCGTATAGCTTTGGTCCACCCAATCCACCTTCCTATGGGAGTCTTTTTAGCCATTGAGGTTATGGTGGGGGGTCTACCTCTTATAGGTCTACTCGGGCAGAGACATCTAAGGTCATGGCTGTCTAGGTAGTCAGTGTCGTAGGTAAGTCTAAGTAGGGATAAAACCTGTAGAAGGCTTGGTTAGCCTCAAGCAGCGCACAAGGGATGGTGAGGTAGTGTGTCTACCCACAGATAAGTCTGGTAGGATGTCAATAGATAGCATGCCGAACTACATCGAGGCAATGCAACCCCACATCACCAACACGAGCGAAGTTGCACAACTAACACACGATGGGAGAGAAAAAATCCTCAACGCTCACATGATGATGTGGACTGACATCCTTAAGCCAAGCAGACGCACTGCCAACAACTTCCAGGCGTCTAACAATGGCATACCACCCTTGTATGGGCTCCGCAAAGACCACAAGACAGTCGACGACCCGACAACAGGACCACCAACAAGACCTGTATGCGGAGCTAATATAGCTAGCAACTACAGGATCTCCTACTTCCTCTCAATGGTTATACGCCCCATAATCAAGATGTCCCCAGATGTATGTGAAAGTACAGAGGACCTCCTCAGCAGAATCAGTGAGTGCAACAAAAACAGGAGCCTATCCAACTGCATAATAGGCAGCATGGATGTGGTGTCACTGTACCCATCCATTAACATTGATTTTGCTGTGAAAAGATGTGTGGAGATGATCATTGAGAGTGAGGTGGAGTTCTGCGACGTCGACACAGACGAACTGGGCCTCCTACTTAGACTTACCTACGACACTGACTACCTAGACAGCCATGACCTTAGATGTCTCTGCCCGAGTAGACCTATAAGAGGTAGACCCCCCACCATAACCTCAATGGCTAAAAAGACTCCCATAGGAAGGTGGATTGGGTGGACCAAAGCTATACGGACCCCCCAAAACACTGATCAGGTAAGAAAAATGGTCGCACATGCAATAGGGGTTAGTATCAAAACTACCCTAAAGGGCCACATATTTAAGTTCAATGAGAAAATCTACACCCAAAATGAGGGAGCAGCCATTGGCGTCAGCATAGCTGGCGATGTTGCCAACCTTTTCATGGTATGGTGGGAAAGGAGACTTAAAGATCTCCTTAATGAAAGCTCCATAGACCTCATCATGTACTCTCGTTATGTAGACGATATCAATATAGTTATAAGAACACCCCCACTAGAGAGCACTAACAAGTTTGATTTAGAACGTAGCACGATGGAAAGCATCCAGCAGATAGCTAATTCCATACACCAGAGTATAACTGTAACTATAGACTTCCCTTCCAAACACCCTAACAATAGACTACCTGTATTAGACACAGAACTCTGGATTAACACTATAGACGAGAGAGCCCAAATTCTCCACTCACACTATGCTAAACCCATGGCCTCCAAATACCTGATACTCAAAAACTCAGCAATGTCCAGTAGTGCTAAGTTTAATATTCTGATCGCAGATTTGGTACGAGTGATGAAGAATGTGTCCAGCATGTGCGACCCAACAGAAATGGAAGGACACATCCAACACTTCATCAACCGCATGCAGTTCTCTGGCTACAACCAAAGAGACAGAGTCAGAGTATACGAAGGAGCCATGGAAAAGTATAAGACCCTCATAGAACTGGACATGAAAGGAATTTGCCCACTATACAGGAGCAAATCATGGAATAGCTTAGATAGGGCTAGACATAAGATAGGGAAGGCCACATCATGGTACGACAACCAGAGATATCAGAGTGTCATGTTTGTGGACGCCACCCCTGGAGGGAAATTAGCTAACCAGTGTAGAAAGGCCCTGAGAAAGACCCACTTAAAAATAAAGGTGGTAGAAAAGCCAGGAACCACCATAAAATCCCTGATCAGCAAAACCTACCCTTTTAAGAAAACCCACTGTACCAATAGGAAATGTATCATATGTAAGGTGAACCCCCGGATAAACTGTAAAACTAGAAACGTAGTCTATAGCATAAGATGTACAGAGGGTACTTGCAGAAACACGACAACAACATACATAGGTGAGACAGCTCGTAGCATAGGTGAAAGGATAGACCAACACTGGGGGGAACTAAAAGGACGAAAAAACGGGTCAGTACTATACGAACATGCTAGACAACATCATGACGGTAACATAGACAACATAGAAATTAGAATAATATCTAAACATAGGAATGACCCAGCAGATAGGCAAATCAGAGAGGCCAGTGAAATAGAAATTAGAAGACCAAAGCTAAACAGAAAGAATGAGTGGAACAACAACAACACCCAAACAAACAACACTGACCTAAGAGAAGTATAAATAAATAAGTAAATTAAATTAAATAAAATAAGATAAATAAATACATACACAAGCACATAAACACACACTAGTCACCCAGCAGACACAACACTATACACACTAGTCACACATCACACATAACACTATACACACACGCAAACGCATGCGCAAAGAAGACAAAATAAAATAAGATAAACAAACAAGCAAATAAATAAATAAATATATAGACAGACTGAACAAAAAAAATGGCGTAGACATACAACACAACAGGAGGAACAATGAATATAACACCACTGACGATGTTGCAGATGTGCAACGAAAGATTTATGTAAACTATATATATATGTGTTTGTCTATATTGTATCTGTATTATTTTTGACCGCCGGTCAGTCAATGGCAACATTGAGGACCGAGTAAGTTAGATCGCAGATATATATATATAAAAGACAGCGAGAAGCGAAAACCAACCAAACAGTGAGTGTGTTCTGTTATTAATTCTGGCAATATTACGCAAATATGACCCTCCCCAAATATAACAATATCTGTTTCGACACACGATTTCATATAAAAAACCTCGCAAAACTATATATATATATATATATATATATATATTACAAGAAACGAAGCAAGCTGAGTGGTTACTGTAAACAAAGTTTAACATGGTAATATGGACGAAACAAGAGAATAAACCTTTCATCAGCTGTTAACTGCAGATCATAGATGTTTCGGCACTTAAAACAGGGGGGTAGAAAAGATAGTAAAGAGAGAGGAAGAAAGAGAAAAAAGAAAAGAGGAAAAAATAAAGTAAATATATATATATATATATATATATATATAGTGGTAGAACACTCGAAGGTAATATCCGTAGTGGTAGAGCATTCAATCCATGGGACAAGTTAGGTAGAAGTAGTTACACAACAGTTAGTTCACCATACCGTGAACAAATGTTTCAACTTAGAGGATCCTTACGGAAACCATGTCCATTACGAGCTGAGGATCCGCTTCGGTGAGACATTTGTTCTCGGTATGGTGAACTAACTGTTGTGTAACCACTTCTATATATATATATGTATATATATATATATATATATATATATATATATATATATATATATATATATATATATATATATATATATATATATATATATATATATACAAATATATACACATACACACACATACACACATACATACATATACATATATATATATATATATATATGTATATATATACATAAAAAATATATATATATGTGTGTGTACATATATATATATATATATATATATATATATATATATATATATATATATATATATATACATATATATATACATATATATATATACATATATATATATATATTTTGTTTATACTTTGGGAGGGTCATGTTGCCAATAAGAAACACACGCACCAGATGTTTCACTTCAATTTATTATAATAAATTTATAAATTTAGGAATTTATAAATTTCCGGTTGGTTGGTTGGTTGGTTCCACAACCAGATGATTGTTTATATATTTTCAAAGTTCTTTCGTCACACATTCTGTGACCTCTTCGGTGAGTGGGGATTATTTTCTTTGTTTTTGTTTTTGTGCCTCTCCTTTGTTCTGTCTTACGCCATCTTGTTTTTGTGTGGTTCTACTAAGAGTGACAAAGGCCAGAGAAAAAGAATATTAAGGTTTGAATTATTGTAAATGCCTGATTTTGTGTGAGTGCGTGAGACCCCAACAATTCCTGTTTGTATTATATACAAAGTCATTTATATATAAAGGGTGGTGGATTGACAGTATCGGTAGAGGCTCAGACGCGATGTTTTGACGCATAGAGTTACGGCCCTTGCCATTCTGAGTTCAAATCCCGCCGAGGTTAACTTTGCCTTTCATCCTTACGACGTTGATAAAATAAAGTACCAGTAATACAATGGGTAATTACTGGCCTTGTGTCAAAAGTAGAAACAATTATATACAAAGTCACTTGTTACACAGTACAAAAACAGCTCTGTGGGGTATTTGATAATTATTGTCCTTAAAATGATATATCTGGAATTAAATTGTTGGTATTGGCTTGGGATATTTCTGTTTATACTTAGGACGTGATGATTGCTAAGCACCGGCAGATAACTTTTGCATCAGTAATATTAAATGTCGTATTTTATGTATCAAGAACAGAAAATAATTAGCTATATTGGACTATTGGATTAAACAGTCAGGTTTTAAGAGAGATATATTGGTCAGTTGATGTGCTTTTTTTCCTGTTATTCTTGTTCATATTATATTCTATATATATCCATATATACATACATACGTGTGTGTTTATGTGAATGTGTGTGTGGTGCGTGTGTGTGTTTGTGTGGGTATGTGTGTGTGTTTGTGTGGGTATGTGTGTGTGTTTGTATGTACGTGTATTTATGTGGTGTGAAGTTTTAGCCGTCAGTTTGGAGGGTGAGAATTCCGTTATTTGATTAACCGAATATTGAACTCGTGAATATATATATAAATTGTTTATTATTCCATAGACAAGAGTAGGTTTGAAATGATAACTAAGTCGTATCAACGCCATACAAAAAGTGAAATTTAAGGACCTTAACATACAGCTAAAACCATCTGAATGGCTCTGATCGATCGATAAGATCCCACACCTTATTCGTTTGCCGAGTGGGAAGGACCACATTAAATCCGACCAAGGAAACAATGTTTCCATTGGTCTTTCCATTGCTGATACAATCTAGCGTTCGCAACTCCTGGTAGAAGGAGCAACGTGAAATAAAATGTCTTGCATCACTCAGTCCGAGAATAAAACTCGCAAACTTACGATTGCAAATCCAACTTTCTAACCACTAAGCAACGCTCGTACACAGATTATTTCATGCCAATTTCACTCACGAGGCTTGGGTCAATCATGAAATCTGTCAAAGACAATTGTTAACGATACGAGGTAGTGGGTCCGAACTCAAGACAACATGATTGCGAAGAAAGCATCTTCACAACTCTTTCTCTGTTTAAATACACTGAAAGATACAAACATATACTCATACACACACACACACACACACACACACACACACACACACACACACACATATATATATATATATATATATATATATATATATATATATATATATATATATATATGCAGGGTGTCCCTCAAAAATGTATGTATATTTTGATTATCAGTACAGGCAATTGTTTTTAGGATGCTGTATACATTTTGGGGGTACATCCTGTATATATAAGGCGGTGAGTGTTTATGAATGTTTGTGGGCACTGTATTCATATGTATGTATGATGTAGAATTGGATATAAAATGTTGGTCAGAAATGAGGCGTGGTTAAATTTTGCATTTATAATTTCTTTGATATAAATCTCCTACAGAAATTTGCTCTGGGAATGAATTTGTTTCCAAACTGCAGAAGAAAGTTGTAGTTCACAGAATTTCAATGATATATTAAATTGATATGCTCTCCACTTTGATCTCACATACGCAAGTTATGTTAATAAATATTCATATCTAAATTCGTCAAAAGTTCGTCTTTAATTCCTACGTTTGCCAAGAAAATGAATTGAAACAGTCACTACGTTTTGTCATATATATGTTGAATATATATATATATATATATATATATATATATATATATATATATATATATATATATATATATATATATATATATTACAGCTACAAGTTTTGTCTAGGCTTCCTGAAATCATGCTGAATTAGCTTGCATTGAATGTATTATTTATTCATATATTTATTGCTGCCAAATAGAATGTTGTTTAACAAGCTGATAGCTTGGCTAGTGTGCCGCACAAAATATTATACTACGTTATTATGTAAATTTACATTCCCAATTCAGTTCCCATCAGTTGGATTGTGTCTTTCAGAGTTTTTTTTTATTATAAAATAGGCACCAGTAATATATATTGTCTACCACACACACACACATACACACACACATATATATATATATATATATATATATATATATATATAACGAAGGAAATGTGGTAAGGAACCAGGTGGACCATAACGCACATGGTTCAATCCTCCCCACAACGCCGAGGTGACAACTCCCATCGGGAAAATTTTCTTTAGGCTCATTGAAAAACACTTCCCACCACAACACCGCTACCACAACATAATTAACAAAAATACCATCAAACTCTCTTACAGCACTACACCTAACTTCGCACAAAACATCGTCTCCTCCAACAACAAAAAACTCAACCCCGATGGAAGAAACAACCCAAATAGCAGTGGAGAGCCGACCAGGAGGTGCAATTGTCCTGATAGATCCAGTTTCCCCCTCGACAACAGATGCAGAGACCGTAATGTGATCTACCAGTGCAACGTGAGCACGGACACCTCCAACAAAGCTTATATAGGATTAACCGCATGTGACTTCAAGACCCGGCTATACCAACACAGACATACCTTCCGAAACCCGGCCCGGCGTCACGCCACTACATTTTCGGGCCACATATGGGACCTCAAGGACAACAATATCAACTATGATCTCACTTGGAAATTACCGTCCAGAGCCAACTCTTACACCGGGGGACGCCGTCCGTGCAATTTATGCTCGGAGGAAACTTTACAAATGCTGTTTTCGACGGACCAACTCCTAAACAAGAAAGATGAACTGGTTACTGCATGTAAACACCGATTACGTAGGACTTACCTCGCCCTCAAACCCCATAATGACCCGGGGGGGTAGACTAGGGCTATAACACCCCACTTGCCTATTTTGTAATGGGTAACCCCTGCTTGCCAATGGAGACGTAGATCTTCTTTTACATTCTTTTATCGCTTCCTCTATATTTCCTTCTTCCCACCATCCCCCCCTAGTCCTTCTACCCCAGTTCCTTTTCTTTGTCGTCGTCTTTTTCTCGCCCACCCGAGGTAGCCCCCCGGTCCCTTGTAGCTTCAACACCCCCACCCCCTTCCCCTATTCTATGATAGATTTGGCTGACTCTGCTTTTTATAGCAGAGGTGTTAGACTTTGGATACTTGCCCCCTTCTCCGACCGATGTCCCTTTTTTCCGTGCCTTCTATATTTCTTAGTGGCATCTTTGCTTAAATTTCTCGTTTATCCAGTATTTCTTTCTTCTTTTTCCCTTTTGTTTAGGGGGGGGGGTCTGTATTAATTTTCCGTTCTTTACTTTTACTTCGTACGATCTTTCATGTAGCGTGTATAAGACTTTTTGTTTCGTGGCGGTACCCTTAGAGTGAGCACTAGTATTTTTTTGCGGGTCCCTAAATTATATTCTCGTACTAGTTTACTTTCTTGCACTGGGTGGTTGCTGGCCCTGTGATTGGGGTAGAAACCTATATTATTTCGTGGCAGTCTCTTTAGTATTTTATTCTTCATTATATATATTTTTAAATTTATTTATCTATTCTTTTATTCACGTATTTGTTTATTTATTTATTTATGTATTTCTTTAGCCTAGCAATAGCGAGAGACTTAAGTCTTAGTAACCAGACTTTGCTTATTTTTTTTCTCTCTCAGTACTGTTTATAGTTTTACCTTTCTTTGTTCTACTTACCGTTTCGAATTCCTCCCCCTCCCTCTCCCCAGTATACATTTGACCTCACGCCCAGCTGTAGCCGGCACTACCAACGCATGAATGGGTCTACTCCACCCCCTCTCCCTTTTTCTCCTACCGGCAGGTTTAGCTACCCCTTCCCCCACCAACTTGCCATCACCGATTTACTACTAACTTGTGATGTGACCAATCCTGGTGATTGTCTCTTTGACCATATATGGAATTACCCCTTGATAAGCTCGGCTATTTAAATACCAGAATAAATTTTCATTCAGTCCAGAATTAGCCGTCGAAACGGCTTGAGCTCAGCCGTCGGGGTCTTACTTGTTCGTATATATATATATATATATATATATATATATATATATATATATATATATATATAATAGTAAAAGGACGAATTGTTAGGCCTTCATTACGTTTATTGAGTAGTGACGCGTGTTTCGCTATTGATCAGTTCAAGGTTCGATCTGTATCGATATGGCTCGACTCTGGAAGCAAACGCTCGTCAGACCTCTGCTGAGGTCCGGCCAGCTTTTGATTCCACAATCGGGCCAGTCGATACAGATCGAACCTTGAGCTGATCAATAGCGAAATGCGTGTCTCTACTCAATAAACGTAATCAAGGCATATTCGTCCTTTTACTATTATATTTACACTCTGCTCTAGTCCTACACCTCGTTACAGACGGGAAACTATGCATCGAGTGCTCACTTGGGTGTATCTACAGTAACAGCACGTTACACCCCCGATATATATATATATATATATATATATATATATATATATATATATAAATGTGAGAAAAACCACAGACCCTCCATCTCAACTCACCTTTTGAAAAACAGAAGAACTGCGAAACCGGTAAAGGAACCAAATAAATATATATATATTTTTTTTAAATAAGACTCCAGTTGCATTTTCGATTTCATCTCTTTTTCTTTATACTTTCACTCGTGTAGGACACCTCGTTTATTTTTTATTTTGTAAAAAAAACCTCACTTTCTAATATATATATATATATATAATCGTACTAACATTACAGGGGCTGAAATACTAGGATAAATATAGAAATACTATGAGTTATTTAGAGGAGGTCCACAGATAAGATCAACTCTCCTCACCATGTAGAAATACAACCCAAGACACACAAAGCGCACCACTACCTTGGTGCACTAAATTGGCATGATGCCTGTGCACACATTACACTGCACCCAACGACGGTTAAATACAATAAGCTATATAAAGATTTTATACATAAATACAACACATACACATGCACACACACACACACACAAACATCACATACTCAAATACACAGCCTATAACAATATGCTACGCCCCAGCAAAAACACGTTTACTACAATAATCCATATAACTATACATAGAAAAACACAAACACACAATAGAGAGACATTAACAATTACAATTATAATTACATTAAAAAAATATAAACTTACAGATAGAGGAGTCACTTCCCCTGAATAACAATAACACCAGCTTTGTTATAACATTATTACTATGCGGTGGATTGGCAGTATCGGTAGAAGGTCGGACGCCATGCTTTCCAGCATAGTTACGTCCCTTTACGATCTGAGTTCAAATCCCGCCGAGGTTGACTTTGCCTTTCATCCTTACGGGGTCGATAAAATAAAGTACCAGTAATGCACTGGATAATTGCTGGCCTTGTGCCTAAAGTAGAAACAATTATTACTATTTCCATTGGGCGGTGGATTGGCAGTATCGGTAGAGTGTCGAACGCCATGCTTTCCAGCATAGTTACGTCCCTTTACGATCTGAGTTCAAATCCCGTCGAGGTTGACTTTGCCTTTTATCCTTACGGGGTCGATAAAATAAAGTACCAGTAATGCACTGGGTAATTGCTGGCCTTGTGCCTAAAGTAGAAACAATTATTACTATTTCCATTGCACTTGAGGAAATGTCATATATATATAACATCGTTCTTCATGGTATTGCCTGAATGACATGCAACTATAGGAGATACACCATCTTTAAGACTTATCCTAGAGTATGACTTTACACATTAGGTAGCATGCAACTGTGTTCAGAAGGTATTTATGATAATATCCTTCAGTGAAATCTGGAATATCGACGTTAATGTGTCTGTTTTGTGGTAAGACGAAACTTTCTTTACGTGTCTTGTCTTTTGTTCCAAACCTACTACTCAACCCTTAATAAACATGCTAAAATCTATATAGTCAGTAAGACCAAACACATTTATGATTAGACACTACTGGTGTTTTCGATGATAATTGATTCGTTCCACGGTTGGGGTTGTTCCTCCTCATAGTAAGCATAAACGCTTGATGCTAAGCACTGCACAGACGCGTATACTCTCTCGGTAGTTAAAGTGACACTGTGTTAAAAGAATGGCACATTAAATTACAAGTACCGTCAATCTAATTTCACTCTCAACGTTTGAATCGAATAGAAGCTATGGTAAATGAAACTTGCCTAAATGGTTCAAACTATATGCAGGATACTTAAGATGCCACCCTGTTAATGATTCGGTCATGCTACATCTACTATAGACATATATATATATGTATATATCTGAAACTAATTCATAATTTTCCAGTGACTATTGCAGAAAAAGCGCCTTTTATTCGATTTCGTTTTATAGTGTTGAGTTTTACTCAACAAATTTTCTCTATACTAAACTGTACTGTGTTTTTGATACAGTATATACATGTGTGTATGTGAGCACGTGTAGTTAAATAAGTGTAATCCTTCTTTCAAATATATGAATTCTCTAGTCACTCTTGTAGCCATATCAATACGTTTGTGCGTATTTAAATATAACATTCATACATGCAACTACATACCACCACACACAAACAAATACACAACTACACACTCAATATATATATATATATATATATATACATACATATATATATATATACATACATATATACATACATATATACATATATATATATATATATATATATATATATATATATATATATATATATATATATATATATGTATATATATGTATATATATATATACATACATACATATATATATGTATATATAGATGTATATATATATATGTATTATATACATATATACATACATACATATATATATATGTATATATATATGTATATATATATGTATATAAATATATATATATATATATATATATATATATATATATATATATATATATATATATATATATATATATAGAGAGAGAGAGAGAGAGAGAGAGAGAGAGAGAGAGAGAGAGAGAGAGATATATGCACAATAATAAGTCAAATACTGATGTTATTCAATATAATTAGATTTTCGTGAGCAAATTGTATGTGCCGAAATATATTTCTTTCAAACTGTTTCCTGTATACTATTGTTTTTTTGTTTTTGTTTTTGTTTTTGTTTTCTTTTTGACAATTTTGTCTTTATTTATCTGTATATATTGCTTCAAAAAGCTTTATGTTCCTTTTTAATTACATTATCCCACATTACACCATCACCATAATTATGTCACGTATTTTCAGCTCTTTTCATCTATTTAAAATATTGGTGAAATTGGTTAACAGCAAATAGATGCGAAAATAACAAAATTCCTAACAAAACCATCCCTTGAGCATAACCCCTTGTGTTAAGTCTAAAAGAGAATGAACTATTTCGGTGATAATGCTACACTTGTACTGCTACAAGATATAAATTTTGCGTTGGTTACTGTTTAAATTTTGTTATTTTCATCACCACGCTAATCCCAAATATTCTATTGTAATTTTACGATGAATAGCTTTAGTATGTTCTTTATGTTATATCTGTTTTGACAGCAGCATTTACTAACGAAATGGTCGCTTGTCTGCTAAACTTAGAATTATTGCAATTATAAAAGAGTGCAGATCTAGCGTAGATTCTATAGCAGCTGAATAGACCAACTGACAAACCTATTGTGAAAGAAGCTTTATTCTATTGCTTAATATTATTATCGGTCGTTTATTGAATTGGCTGTTTTCGCTCAACGAGCTGGCGGTCTCGGTTGGCTGATTTAAGATGAATTGAATGTTAATCTTTCTCTTGAGGATTTTAGCTTTCAAGATGTTTTGTATGAGGGGTCTCTTAAAACAGTCTTTTCTTACATAGCTCTAGCCCTGCCGATTGCCACTCTCTTGTGTACGTATTCAGTACAAATAAATAATACATTTCTACATATTGAATGAAAATGTGAACGTTTTGATAAATAGCATATAAGTAAAAAGAATACAAAAAGGGTCAAATTAGTGTGGACGTCACACTGGAGATATTAGAATATATGAAGGATCGAATTCTACATCGAGCAAGTTGTCTTTATATTTCTGTTAATTTCCTACCATTCCTTTTTCCATGTTTGAAGAACCGGATTAACTTCCGTTGCTATTTACTTTCAAATACGTCTGAAACCTACTTTGCGCATGACTTTTATGTTGATATGTGTGCAAGTCATGTCTGTTTACCGTATGATTTACTGTAAACTTGTAATAGAAAATCTATGACAAAGTTTGAATTAGCATATTAACATATATCAATGTAATATTTGGATGTTAATACGAAACACTAAATGCTTCTAGTCGTTAATTTTGTTTTTGTTCATTTCTTTTTGTTTTTTGCTTGTTTGTTTTATTGTATCATTTTACATTAAGATCAAATGGATACACTCTTATAAGAAATGTAGGAATAAGAGGCTGATGAATGGGCAGGCATAAATGTACTTCTTAGAGTTATTACCAGCTTTTATATTGATACAAGAAGAATTCAGAAATTATTTAAATCACTTTTGGTACCAAATGTTATTGGATAAAATGCATATTTAAGTTGTGTGGCTTTTCAAGTTATAAATTGCAATAACGATATAAACATGGTATATATCTATGTTAACATACCTTAACATACCTATGTGTAATGCTTGGACTGGTGTATGAATAGCCATCCTATGCTATAACAAAACCACGTAAGATATATATGATCAAATCTAAGTTCACCATTTATCTTTCAGGCACATTTCGTATGTTCAGTTTCCCCTCAAATAATCGGATTCATATTGATATATGAGTTTATGATATATGAACGTTTAATGTTTCATGTGGTCTGTGATTTCTAGATCACACTCTAACATAAATAAAATGCTCAGTATTCGTGTCGATTGACTATGTATGGCAAAGTGTCGGCATACTCTCGTTTGAGACGTATTTGAACATAGATCTGTTCAGCCAACGATAGCTGAAGGTAGAACAAAACAAAACAAATTGCAATTGAAGCCTCGAGTTGGTTTCAGTTTAATATCCTTGGCTGCCAAGCTCATATAAAAAAGAAAGAACAACTGACAGTTCACTGATTGCTTTTGTCGACGTCATATTGTTTGCAAAATGAAGCTACATTTCTCTAAAAAGGTAAAAAAAGGTGTTATATATATATATATATATATATATATATATATATATATATATATATATATATATATATATATATATATATATATATATATATAGGAAGTATAACAAAAGAAAAGGTGGCAGCTATGTGCGTCAAGGG
The DNA here is from genome assembly GCA_964016885.1 of Eledone cirrhosa. Classification (NCBI taxonomy): domain Eukaryota; kingdom Metazoa; phylum Mollusca; class Cephalopoda; order Octopoda; family Eledonidae; genus Eledone; species Eledone cirrhosa. The sequence continues at coordinate 56,232,396 of OZ024745.1, forward strand.
GATATTGAAATATTCGCAACAATTAAAATGTATAAACGTCATTGGACATTGGCCGTCGAAATGTACATTCCCAGTTGCTGGTCCATCCTGTGTTCCTCTGTCTGACAAAATAGTTAAATTATGTCCTAGGGGTAATAAAACGAAAATAAATCAGCCAGCCAAATAATCCGTGCTTTACATGATCCAACTTGTTTCTGCTATAATCATACTTTCTATTTTTCACTCAGGAGTCTATTAACCAATTTCCCTTTTCAGATATCAAGAGATATTTATGGTAGCTAAATTACATTCAGCTTTTCTCATCGATGGTAAGGGTTAATCAGTATATATAGCTGAGCATTGAATAAAAAATGACAAGTATCTAAATTGGTTGACTTGTAGTCAAACGTTCACTTAAACAATGCATGCTCGAACTTACAGAGAAAAAATTATATAGTCGATCTATCAACGAGATACTATCACGTAAGAAAGGTATGCAATGAAATTGTACCGATCTATTATTAAAACATAATTTGAATTCATATCTAAATAAGAAGACAAATGTTCATTGTTATATTGTTATTACGTGCTATTTAACTCGAAAATATTACTAACATGTAGATTATATAACTCAACCCACACAAAATGTTGGCACTGATACATTACTTATCTGTTCAGTATTTTGAATATTACAATTACAAATACTTATTTACCTGTAACTCAGTTCCTCGCTAAAACCAAATTACAAACGTATACACAGGAGAAATAATTATGTTGTTTACGAATTCCATCAATAAATTTCATAGAGGATTATATGTATAAATATATAAATATGTATGTCTCTGTGTACGTGTGTCTGTCTGTGTGTGTGTGTTTGAAGTGTGTATGTAAGCATACTCACACACACACACACACACATACATATGTGTGTGTATATATATATATATATATATATATATATATATATATATAGAGAGAGAGAGAGAGAGAGAGAGAGAGAGAGAGAGAGAGAGGGAGAGAGAGAGAGATGGAGAGAGAGAGAGAGAAAGAAAGAGATGTGTGTGTGTGTATGTTCGGATGCTTGTATTAGTGTTTTCTCTGAACGAGATCATAGCTACGATATTAATAACTACAATATATATTTAGTTGAGAGTCAATTGAGCGTATAAGTAACAGACATTGTGTTACCAGCTGTTACCTACAAAAACAACAAAACATTAATTTTTATGTTTTTTCCATTCTGCTATATTGATGTTGCTTTTACTATTATCTTATTCATTTTAGTTTCATTTTATTGAGAACTTGAGCAAAGCTCTGTCTGTTTTGAGTACAAGACAGCTTTTATTGTTTCTTTTTTATTCTCAATAATCTATGTAATACGAGTTCATCCAGTAGTAACGATATGTTCAATATGTTGTATATATATGTGTAAATCCTGCGACTTTAGATATTTTGGATATGTAAATGAGAGACAACTTCTTTTTAACATTCCCAACGCCCTTATTCTTAAGAAGATTGCCTGCATTCTGAGTATCACTTTTTCCTAAAGATTTTAAGATAGTTTCTCCAATACAATTTGAAATATAATATCATGCGCTGGAAACCTATCTTTCTTATACTTACTCGTTTGTCTTTGATATTAGTCAATAAGCAATTTGCCTTAATCTCCCTGACTGTACAGGTCCACAGGAAATGTCTTCTTTGACAACTTATGGAGTATATATTTATACTCGTGTTTTTATGCCGCTAAAATTTTAAAAACCTGATGATATAAATAAACATTTTGGCTGAAGGAACTGGGGGAAAATAAAATAAATGTGAAGAAAAGAATGGTATCCATGCAAGCCAATAAATCCCAATTGGAAAGCTCCTGGACCTGATGGCGTCTGGACCTTAACTGCTAATTGATAAAGAAAATCCTTGCAGATTGTAAATGATGGCACTTAACCGTTGGGGTAGGTGCACTATAAAAACAGCTACGAGATGATCCCCCAGAGTTTAATATTTTAGTGTCTGAAACTTACTTAAGTGCCTTTAGAAAGATCGATGTCCAGTTGGGGAATTGAGTTAATTTCCTGTCTTGGTTTATTTCAGAGAGACAGTTTATCACCACGCTTATTTGTCATCTGCAAATCCCCACTGACACAGTCCTGAGAAGTAAGATCAACTACGAAGAAAGTAAGTTTTGGTGGGACTTCATTTAATGCGATAGAAAGGCAAGAAAGCCAGGTATTTCACTTGTGAACAAGAAGAAAAAAGAGACCTAAATTAACGATATAATTCTCCTAGAAGTCATACAGTGAAAGTTAAAAGGGATAAAAAGATGGAGGTGTATGAACCACGAAGGTGTCGATTGGAAAGTTGTGGGTGATGAAGAAGGTTTTAGTGATAAGATCATTAGGATGCATATCGGACAGTTTTCAGGACTATGCAAATATAATCGGAAAATATGCAAGGATACAGGGCATACAGAAGACAGCACCTTTTGGCACAGTTAGGGTTTTAAGGAAAGTCTTGTCCATGTAATGCAGTAAGGGGCCTTAGTCAACCTGTTGGTGACTGCTCTCTAACAGTAATATCCAGATGCTTGAACATCTAAGTGTCTGAGCTTTACAAAAATGAACCGTAATAATAACACTAATTGTTTCTACTTTAGACAAAAGGCAGCAATTTGTAGGGGAGGGGAAACTCGATTAAATCGAACTCAGTATTTACTGGTACTTTATTTTATCGACTCCGTAATGATGAAAGGCAAAACTAACCTCGGAGGGATCTGAACTCATAACGTAAATGGATGTAACTCTATGCCGTGAAGCATGGTGTCCGTCGCTCTACCAATACTGCCAAATAGTAATAGTGAGAACAAGGCAAATAAGATAGTGATGGAATGCTATATCAAAAGTGAAACTACCAGGAGAGGATACAGGACAAAATGAAAGCAAATGAGAAGTTAACAACAGTGAAAATTGAAGAGATCAGAAGTAAAGTTATATTTGAAATGAATAATGGCTTCAGAGATGTAGATGTTAGAGTAGAGAATGCTAATCAATCAGAAGAAATGAACAAGTCAGCTTGGCTGGAATAGATATTAATGAAAATGATATTTTGGTGGTCGCAGGAGAAAAAGGATTGAAGGAAGAGAAATGTAACATTGTGCAACTGCTATCTACAAGGATAAGAAAAGAAGATGATCATTCGCCAAACTTAAGATAGATTGGGAGAAACAAGGCGAAAGCCATTGCTGGTTAAGTTTACTCGGTGAATGTAATGATTGAACCAGTAAATATCACAGGAAAACAGACTTCTACAGCCTGCTGTATATGTAGCAGCAGAATTAGGACGATATAAGAAGATGATTGTGGAAAAGATATCTAAAATTGAAGAACTACAATTGAGGAAAAAAATCAGGTTTTTAAAAGATCAGGGCTGATTTGGGAAAAATAAACAGAATTACAAATGTAAATGTCCAGAATAAAAAGTTCACATCGATACTAGAGCATGGGCATGGTTTTTATATTACCAATGGTGTTATTGACGCATTCTACGGCAATCTTGATCTTATCCCATTAGATGTTTTCTATGGGTAGGATAACCGGTGGTAAGTCAACCCGGATGATATCTCTTAACCTTGATAATAAATTCATTTCATATTCAGTCAACACCTTGATGTTATCATTCTCATTATCGAAGTCTACCCTCTGCAATCTCACTCCCGTTTCGGTTGGATGGAATGGCATGGTAGCTCGTATTTCCTCAAATCCACTGATGCATTCTCTAATAGAAATTTCTTCATCAAACTATGCCCCCTCTTCCAGATCTTCTTTGTTCACTTGATTATTCAATTCTTCAGCGTCTGTCTTTGCATGGACTATGCGAGTCATCTCTACTAGTTCTATTTCAGATAATACGTTCTTGCTTCTGATGTTTGTAATATGAAAAGCCTGCCTTTGACAAGAAATTTCTCTCATCCTTATTTCCATCCACAATTCGTGCATCATTTTCATGTATACATTCTTCCGATGGATCACTCCTAAAATAACATTCCTATAATACCTTACTCTCAGCCTGGGTCCACTTAGATTAGATTTTCCGATTCTACATTATCTTTTGAGCAACTTCTTTACCCAACCACGAGGAGTGGTGAGCAGGTGACCAGTACTCCCGAGTCGGGCGACTCGCACTGCTTAGCATTTTCGTGAACCATAATCTTCAGTTTGCAATTATTATGATGCCTTTCCATATTTATAAAATGGGTAAAATGGTATTTTTCCATGTACCTAAGGATTTAGGCAATTTCCCATTTTCCAGTGTTTTTATTGAGACAACATTCCTAGGCTTCTGGCTGGGAAAATCCTGAAGGATATAACTTTGTTTAGAACTGTCCTATATGAGCCATATCGTCATACCATAGTGATGTGCGGCACTAACACCAGCCTTTCCAGGCTATTGGGCTCTCCAGTCCCGACTGTTTCACCGTTTGTTGAAGTGGATGTCCCTTTGTTTTAAAGAGGCCATCCGCATTTTAACAGTTCTTTTTGTGCTTCACGTGTTCCACTTACTGTCCTCACCAGAGCATAGTCTGTTGGTGGAGCAGGTTTAGTCACTGACCACCTGATCATGAAGCAGGTTGTACTAGATTTCCATTTTCATTGAACTATAAAGCAAATAATTTTCCACACTATTCTACATATTCGGGTGTCCTTAATTATTATACAAATACTATTTTAGCATTTATGTACAGATTTTAACATTTCTCTCAGTTTAAATGGTTATCCTCTATCAGACTTATTTTGTGTTCTTTGATATTCCATTATACTAAAAGAGATACTTGCGTCTACTGTCTATATAATGACTCAGTAGGGCGTTCTGCTTATGGCCTCTGGGTTTAGAACCGGATCTCATCTTTAGATTACACTGGACTTGAGGTTCAATAATTTCAGTCGACTTTCAAGATATTTCCAACTGATTCTGTGTCTAAATGTCCATTATATAGTTTGCAAAATGTTCTTTTTGTTCCCCGTAGAGTACATGAATTATCATCCATTAAGAAACACACACACACACACAGGGTTCAACAAAATAGGACATATTTTGCTACTAGCACCATTTCAATAATAGAAGCTACATTCATATATTCATGTGTAACACCTCTCTCATACTGGTCAATAATCTTATTATGTTTTGCCTTTTATCATTTACTTTAGTTTCACATACGCGTGTATTAATATGTTTTTGTGTACATACAGTTGAGTCTTCTACATTTCAAAAACTAGAATTGTATATACGATTACATTCGGATTAAATCATTTTAAAATTGTTACCAGGCATTGTGTGCATCCGTATTTATATTGGCCTCTATTATCTAACGTGTTTTTACTTGAAATGTTACATTATACTAATCCTGACATTCACTCACCAGTTCCTTCTTACTAGAGTATAATCCGACACTACTGAGGTGAAGTTATCACAGTATGGAATTGCATTCCATCAATAATATATATTAAAATAACAGTTTATCAAGGCCTCTTCGGATTTTATCTTCACTTATATCATTATTACTATATATATATATATATAAAGAGAGGGTGTTTGTTTTCTTTATTCATCCCATGTTTCGATGGCTTCCTGCGCAGTATATAAATATACACACGCACACATTATATATATATATATATATATATATATATATATATATATATATATATATATATATATATAATATATATATATATATATATATATATATATTTACATAGGCATATATAACAATTTTTCAAAAACGTCGGGATATGGTTACTTGATTTAAGAGTTTGGTTTAACTGATGCAAACTGTACAAGTCCTGCAAGAATCATTTTCATATAGATTATTTTACCCTTTCTACTTGACGTATTGAATAATTTCATTATGTTCCCCTTCGGTACCTAACGGAACAACTTTCGTAGAATATATATATTAAGTAACTACAGAGAAATTGCCCAGTAGGTCGTCAAAATTCTTATTAGATTGACATAGATAGAGTATTGTATCTCCAGAGTGAACTGTCAACATTGCTTTCTCACATAGCACCTGAGTCCTAATCTTATTTATTCCTAAAGGGCGGTGGATTGGTAGTACCGGTCGAGGGTCGGACGCCATGTTTTACAGCAGAAAGTTACGGTCCTTTATGATCTGAGTTCAAATCCGGCCGAGGTTCACTTTGCCTTTCATCCTCACGAGGTCGATAAAATAAAGTACCACGCACTGGGGTCGATTTACTCGACTTTCCTCTCCCCTCAAAAGACTGTCCCTGTGCCAATATGAGAAACCATTATCATATATAATTAAAGTTGACGAGATGTATATATATAAATATATATATATGTATATATATATATATATATATATATAGAGAGAGAGAGAGAGAGAGAGAGAGAGAGAGAGAGAGAGAGAGAGTTTTGGATTTTCTAGTTTTGACTAGGAAATCCATGTTCAGCATATATATATATATATATATATATATATATATATATATATATATATATATATATATATATATATATATAGGAACGAGTAGGACCCCGACGACTGAGCTCAAGCCGTTTCGACGGCTAATTCTGGACTAAATGAACATTTTTATCCTGGTATATGAATAGCCGAGCTTCTCAGGGGGTAATTCCATATATGGTAAAGGTGATTGTCGCAAGGATTGGTGAAAAGTTTGTTGTTGAGACACATAATTCTATCATGGCAATTTGTGGAAGGAAGGGTAGCTGAACCTGCAGGTGGAAGAAAGAGGGAGAGGGGTGGAGTAAACCCAGTCGTGCGTTGATAGTGCCAACTACAGCAGGGCAGGAGGTCAAGCAAGTATACTAGGGAGGGGGAGGGGGAGGAAGTCGAAACAATAAGTAAAACAATATGGGGTAAATATATAGAAGAATACCAAGAATGTTAAAAGTATAAAAAAAACAAAACAATTTCTGGTTACTATTCCCTAACGACAGCCATCAAGTCTCTCACTGCTACTGCTAAACTATAGAAAAGTTTACTAGGTGGGAGGGAATTATAATGAGACTATTTTAAGAGTTAGTAGTAACCAACCGAGTATATCTTACGGTGACAGAACAACAAGTGGGGGGCCAAAATACTAAAGAAACTACCACGAAATAATAATTCAGAGTCCCGAGACTAATACAAAATAATTGTTTCTACCCTAGGCACAAGGCCAGCAACCACCCAGTGCAAAAAATAAACTAATACGAAATAATAATTCAGAATCCCGAAAATGAATACTAATACTATCTCTAAGGGTGCCGCTACGATACAAAAATGCTAGTGCAAACTACATAAATGCTCGTACGAAGTACATGAAAAATTTGATACGGAAAATTAATTCAGAATCCCCCCACCCCAAAAAATAAATACTGATATACGAGAAATTAAAGCAAAGATACCACTAAGAAATGTAGAAAGCACGGAAATGGGGCAGCCATCGGATAAGAAAGCAAGTATCCGGGGTCTATCACATCTAGAAGGAAATATAGAGGAAGCGATAAAAAGATATAAAAGATCTTACGTCTACCTTTGCAAAGCAGGGGTTACCCATTACAAAGTCGGCAAGTGGGGTGTTACCGCCCTTGTCTACCCCCCCCCCCGGGTCATTATGGGGTTTGAGGGCGAGGTAAGTCCTACGCACGCAATCTGTGTTTGCATTCAGTTACCAGTTCGTCTTTCTTGTTTAGGAGTTGGTCCGTCGAAAATAGCATTTATAAAGTTGCCTCCGAGCATAAATTGCACGGACGGCATCCTCCCGTGTAAGAGTTGGCTCTGGACAGTAAGCTCCAAGTGAGATCATAGGTAATATTGTTATCCTTGAGGTCCCAGATGTGGCCCGAAAGTGTGGTGGCGTGACGCCGGGCAGGGTTTCAGAAGTTATGTCTGTGTTGGTATAGCCGGGTCTTGAAGTCACATGCAGTTAATCCTATATAAGCTTTGTTGGAGGTGTCCGTCCTCACGTTGCACTGATAGATCACATTACGATCTCTGCATCTGTTGTCGAGGGGGAAAATGGATCCATCAGGACAGTTGCACCTCCTGGTCGGCTCTCCACTGTTATTTAGGTTATTTCTTCCATAGGCGTTGAGATTTTGGTTGTTAGAGGAGACCATGTTTTGTGCAAAGTTTGGTGTAGTGCTGTAGGAGAGTTTGATGGTATTTTTGTTAATTATGTTGTGGTAGCGGTGTTGTAGTGGGAAGTGTTTTTCGATGAGCCTAAAGAAGATTTTCCCGATAGGAGTTGTCACCTCGGCGTTGTGAGGAGGATTGAACCATGTTACATTGCGTGAGCGGCGGTGTCGCCTGCTGGTTCCGCTAGTGGAAGCTGGACAGTAGGATATTTTCTCCCGGAAACCACTCCGCTTGAGGGCCTGGTTGTAATAAGGCGTATGTTCCTGGAATATCTGCTCATTAGCGGACAAACGAGATATGCGGAGGGAGATGTTTTTAACCAGGTTATTGATGTTCCTAGGATGGTTTGACCGGCGGTGGATGTAGTGCTGGTTGTCGCTGGGTTTCCTGTATGGGTAGTACAGATCATTATCGAGGTCAAGGGTAACGTCCAGGAAGTTTACTCGGGTCAGGGACCTTTGTAGGGTTATTTTAAATCCCTAGTCGCGGAAGAAGCTGATTAATTGTTTACGGACCCGGTCTGTACTACTGGGATTGTACCCTTTAAGGGTAAGGAGCCCATCATCGCGGTACAATCCACCGCCGAATGCAGGAAACATATCGGTGAGTTTAACTAATAGGAATAATCCTCTAAGATCTGTGACCTCAGCCGAATCCGTCGCGCCCATACTGACGTCGAAGGGTAAGTCGGGAGCTCTCTTTATCCATTTTGGAGTTGTCGAAGAGTAGGACTGGCTTCTTGGCGTGGAGGATGATGTTTATTTCCTGGTCGGTGATGAGCGCAAGTGTTTCGGCAAAGTCCAAGGCAGCCGTAAGTAGCGGTAAGGTAATTGAAGCATAGTAACTCTCTATGTCAAACTGGATGAATTTTGTGTCTCGTTTGTCCTCCATATTGCTGAACCATGAGATTACTTCCTGGGTGTTGACCCATAGGCTAATTCTGGCGTTTTGCTTAACTTTTGGTATAACGCGGTCTAGGATTTTTTTGCTGATTCTCCCTATGTCGGACTTCGTTGGGTTTATAAGCCTGATAGAAGGTTTACGGTCGAAATCGGATTTGTGGTCCTTCAGTGTGAAGTAGGGTGTCTGTGGGTCCTACTCGTTCCTATTACCCACTCTACTACCCTAAGTATTGAGTACTTTAGCGTTATGGTCCACTTTGATCCTTACCACATTTCCTTCGTTATATATATATATATATATATATATATATATATATATACTATAGTATATGGAGTTATATTTGTGTGTATCAATGAATGCGCACGTATACATGCATGTGAGTGGGGGAAAGTCATATAGATATATGAAAATTATTGTTTTATTCTATATTTATTGCTTTCATTTCATCTTAGTAATTTAAAATGTATGAATATTTTGAGCAAACCATCATTGTCATATTTTCCCATCATTTACACAAGTAAGAATTGATGCTTAACTAGCACAAGTCACAACTTCTTCCAAACAATTATAATCATTAAACAGCTACATCCCTGAAGACTGTGTTGGTAAATTTGCTTGTAAACAATTCAAGAGAACAGAATTGTTTATAATTCCCTTCCCTCTTTCGTATAACTCCACCCCAAACATTTATATCAGAAACACCTTTTTTTCTCCTTTTTTAATGTGTCAAAATGTCAGCTATTACAAGGAGCCTCCCAAATTATGCCTAAAACCTAATTCATCTGATGTACTATTATGTTTTATAGTTTATTTTATATTTATTACACATCCGCTACAAATATCAATATTACTGATTATATAAATATAGCTAAATACAATACCAGCGTACAATAAACAATAAATAGATAGATGTATTATTGATTTAATATCTAGGATGCTTCAGAAATATGTATGCATATGTGTATGTTCGTATGTATGTATGTGTGTGTGTACCTGCGTGTGTGTGTGTGTATGTGTATGTGCGTATTTGTATGTTGTTTTAGTTAGTTGCATTGTAAACATGATTTCACATCAGTACACATGAATCACGAATTTGTACGTACGGATCTTGATCTGACCCCATAGTGCGCAATGTGAATTGTATCCTCGGCGGTTTTCTGTTTCTTGAATAAGGTTAAGAGAGATGGAGGGGCCAGTAGGGTTATAAATAAGTGTAAAGAAACCCTCTTAAAGCCTCCAATTGCATTTCAACTTCTTTTACTATATTTTTACTCGTATGGGTTATATTAAAAACGTTACTTTGTGTGTGTTAAAGATCCGATTCGGTCACGAATGTGCATGGTGATTTGCACTTAGTAATTTCTTCTCCGAAGCACATGTCCGAGCAAGGTTGTTTGTAGAAGACCAGCAGTCACCAATACATACCAATATCCCCTCGACACGCCACCGGTGTTGTCCAAGGGAAAGACAATTGTTGCTATAGCTTGGCACCAGTGATGTCGTAACTAATTTCTGCAGCTGAGTGAACTGGAGTAACTTTCTAAACAACACAACGCAGCACACGGTCCGAGACTCGAACTCTACTGTTATTGCCATTATATCCCTAACAATATTAATGTATCTTACTTATCACTTCATATCTTTATTTATATTAAACTTTTTCTTTTCATTTGAGGATGTAATTATAAATTACTGAAGTGGTGTTTCCTGGGTCGCTAATTGTAGTGGCTAGTTTCGTAACAGTTTTTTTAAGAGGGTATACATGCCATTTACCATGCGATCATTTTAAATAGTCAAATGATTGAATATGTTTGCATATAATCTATATGTTCTCAAACTTATTCTAAGGTCAGTTAAACAGACCTAAAATTATTCTGTACTGAGATTGTCTAAAATAACCGCAATATGCCCGGAATTGTCGCCCTGCTACACAACAATCGACTCACGTCTCTTTTCTTTTCGAGGAGAATTAAAACTACCACAACTATTAGCATTTGCTTTTTGCTTGCTTTTTTTCCGTTATTGCTGAAATGTTAATGGATTACGTTTCTGGCAATTCAACTTATGTATGTCAGCTCCAATTAAAATATATATCCTTAGAAATGCCTTTCAAAATGTTACACCATATTATCATCTCAACTAAAATATTTTGTTCGTGTATCTTCCAGTATTTCACAAGAAAATCCTCATCACATCCATTGATTTCTCAGTCGGGTGCACCAGTTACACGATGCCAGGATTATCCACCCCTAGACGAAACGCCTAATTTCCTATCATTTCAATAAAATAGTTCACAAATTTGTATTGAATTATAGTTGAGGAAACTATTTCTCAGTTGAGCATAATTGAATGACATCACACAACAGGTGTCATTGCTTCCATTAAGTTCACAAACGTTGTATATCTGATTGTTCATTATACAGAAAATACGCAGCTAATAAAAGGTGCGCTGTAGGCTCCAAGTATAAACATTCACATCTTGATGTGTGCATGTATAATGACTACATCCAGGTTAAGAAATCCTGGCAGGATGGCATATAATCCGGTTCTATGAACTATGAAACAGCGACGTCATGGATTTTAGTCATTCCACCTTAAAACATGGTTCTTTTCAAAATATTACGTTTTTCATATAAATGTAAAGAATGCAATAAGTTTATCTAACGATATATCATTATATGCATATTTTTTTTTTCAATTTGAATTATATATATATATACTAACAGAATGGCCCGACGTTGCTCGGGATTTGGTCTAGGGTTCTTATATGTTTGATATATATTTATCATTATCGAACCTCGTGAAATAAATACGTTTGTTTATATTTTGTTATTGTGTATGCAAAAATATCTGTACACGAATATATAATTATATATATATATTAAAATAACAGATTAAAGTTTAAGCAAAGAATCGTTGCGTTCACCCTTAACGGGATCTTCTGAAACTAAAAAACTCAATATGTGAACACAGAAATAAATATTTCCCAAAACGTTACACACACACTATATATATATATATATATATATATGAGAGACGTAAAATAAGAAAATTATAAAATTAACTTACTTACTAAAATATCACTTCCAACTAATTAGTTTCTGGAATGGAATAAATATATTTTCCGAAGAAGATGCAGAGAAGCATTCCATCGTCAGGGAGGTCTATTCTCATCTAAGTATCCAGGCAAAGCGTGGACACTGGAAACTTATTAAAAAATAATTCAGTGGATAGGAAATAGCAAAGCGTGGACTGAATTCCTAGCCATTGAGAAAATCACTACCTCTGCGTCGGTGGCAAATTCAAAAAGAATCAATCACGTGACATCGAGGTCAATCAGTGGAAAGTGGTTTGCTAATAAGACAGCGGCCTGCTACCATAGCAGCAGTCATGGCCAATATTGCTCGACAAATAATTTGGAGATAATTATAAAGAATTAATATCTAGTAACATATATATACATACAGATGCATATCAATGCTAGCAAATATATAGGTTTTGTCTTAGTAACTTTGTGGTTCAATGCATGGGGTTGCAGAACAATAATATGAGAGACGTAAAATAAGAAAATTATAAAATTAACTTACTTACTAAAATATCACTTCCAACTAATTAGTTTCTGGAATGGAATAAATATATTTTCCGAAGAAGATACAGAGAAGCATTCCGTCGTCAGGGAGGTCTATTCTCATCTAAGTATCCAGGCAAAGCGTGGACACTGGAAACTTATTAAAAAATAATTCAGTGGATAGGAAATAGCACACACTTTATATACATATATATGTGAGTGTGTGTGTATATATGTATATACACACACACACACAGAGCGTCATAATGTAATGCAGACAGCCAGACTTACAGACAGATATTATAAGAGCGCAACGTTATATCTATGTATCTATCTAAAAAGAAAGACTAAGAATTATAGAGAGAGATCGCTAAATCGCCTAATGCGGTCCCTAGGGCATTGAAAGTTTGAAATTGTTCTTGCTCAAAACACTCACAGGACCACAAGTATTACAAGTGTAAAGATTGAAAAGAATCGGTTGGGTAGTTCTCGAGTTTTAGGCAGTCAGACAGACAGACAGACTTTCTCTATTTTATATATATATATATATATATATGTGTGTGTGTGTGTGTGTGTGTGTGTGTGTGTGTGTGTGTGTGTGTGTGTGTGTGTGTGTGTGTGTGTGTGTGTGTGTGTGTTCGTGCTCGCTAATACCAACTCACTGTATGTACGTACATGTGTGTTCTTGTTGCTATATAGTGTCATAAATATCTGATTTGTTGTTTGATGCATCGAACGAAATTTATAGAATTGCTACATATTATTGCAACGTATAATTGATAGTCTTTCACGTGTGAAAATAAATAGTTGAGCAGCTGTGTGAAGATTAATGAAAATTCTGGCAAAGGCGTCACACACGTAAAGACAAAAATGTGACAAAGCGTAAATACGCAAGTAGTAGAAAGCCTTATTTTTTAAATTAATACGTTGATCAGAAGAGCGTACCAAGTCAAGGATATTGAAAAATAGTATTCCTAACATAAAACAGAACCGATTTCTAAAAGCAAAACAATACGTTGAAGATTACGAAGTTTCTAGGGATCATTATCAGTCATCGACATACTATGAGGTGAAAAATAGAAAATCACATGTCCCGTTTTCATTACTACTTCTAAATGTATATATGAGTTATATTTTATTGTCTCCAAAATAATGCAAAAGACCATATTTAAAATATTCTATATCTGAAGTTGTTCACTTTCGCATATATTATACCACCTGTAGTATATATATATATATATATATGTGTGTGTGTGTGTGTGTGTGTGTGTGTGTGTGTGTGTGTGTGTGTGTGTGTGTGTGTGTGTGTGTGTGTGTGTGTGTGTGTGTGTGTGTGTGTCAGACTTAGAAGATTATTTGACTAATTAAGATAAACCAATAACGTAGCGTATAAGCTCCATGAACGGAAAAAGATGGGCATTAGTGCACATCTTTTTCTGTTCATGGGGAGATACACAAGCCGTAATTAGACTATTCTACTTCGTCAAAAATATGTCGAAATCGAATTCTAATTCGGTTTTCAAATTATGCCCTGTCTTCTATACACAAACTCATATATATATATATATATATAAACACAATGTACGAAGGTGTTATAATGTTACAGAGTTGCATTCAAATTCAATAATCCCAGTTTCGTAGAGATACTTTTAGTACGTAGGTCTATAACAAGATTTTCTGTTTTGTGTCATCCGTAGCATGAAAAATGAGACGATACACATACGTACCTTAGATGAACGTCACATATCTTTTATATCGAGTTTAGATTAGTTTAGCATGTAAGTTAAAGCTGCTACCACAAATCAGTAACAGAATAGTGAGTGGGAATCCACTTAGAATATTCATCAAGTAATGAACATGAAATCTGTTTATATTCCCTCTAACCATTTTCTCGGCATAGTTGTTCTCCGTGTATACAGGTGTGGTCAGACATTTATGTGTTATGGTTTTCTTAAGCATTAATTGACATTTACAAAGCATGAGGCATTTCAGCACGCCTTCACTTTTGTTCCAAGTTTGTCTTTCTAACAATTTCTCATGCGTAAAGCTATTAGAAATTAGATTTGTTCACTGTAGACAGTCACTAGTATTAAGAGATTGGCACATTTTCTGTGGTTTTAGGTTTTCCTCATATTAAGGACTTTTGGGGGTAAATCATTAAATCTGTTGTGCCTGTTAAATATTTCAACTGGAATCTTGGCACGTTATTTCTCTCTGGTGATTTTGTTGTCTACTGGCTTTGTAACGCCATTGTTGGTTAATATGACAGTAAATCCTTGCATTGAGAATGAATTATTGTCCATGATAATAACTTTCTTATACTATCACGTTCCTACATTTCTATTTCTTTTACTTCTGGTAACACAATTTCTAATCAACATTTACATTCACTTAGATTAAAGGTCTTTATTGTGTTCGAAGGTTTTTTTCTAGTTCAAATAATAGTTGCTGTCCTTCATAACACTGGATCCTTTACTATACAGTTGGTTATCATTTCGGGTCATTCCTTTTTTTGTTATACATTTCTGATTTATGCGCCTCTCCATTTTTCAATTAATTTTTATCGTGTTTTTGTAGATATCTAACAATTAAAGATATGCTTTTGTTTTATACATATTTGTTGCGTACACTTAGATTTAACCTTTGTAGTATGCTTCAATTTGATATTTATTATTAAGTATACTTAGTGGGGTAACAAATTTACTTTGTACACATTGATTCTACTGCAACTGTTAATTCGTTTACACATTTATTTTCATTACATCTTGGATAGAGTCAGGTTCGTTTGTTTTGGGATTTGTTTTTTCTTCTGCAATTTAATCTTTTTTTTTCTCCGTTCGTCTTTCGAACATTCTAGTTTTAAATGTTTCTTATACCTCCCTTTATTTATATATTCGTGACTTCTAAGCTCCATTATGTTATCAATATATTAAAACTTAATGTGTTGTTTGCAATTTCACAGAGGGTTATTTTGTTAGTTGTTTTATTTTATTTGTGTTGCTTTTAACGATGATTCCTTCAAGTAAAGCATTTGTGATCCAAGGTTACTTTTAGATCAGGGTCATGGATTTTTTTAATGATAAAGGTATGTTCTAACAGTTGTGTGGCTGAGTGTAACTATGCAGGCATTGTGCAAACACATTCCCCTAATATTCGTTTGTAGCAATATGTTTATATGATCTCTAAACATTGCATATCAAGCGAGGGAAATAGTCGATACACTGGTGATATTAAGTATCGATTGTTTAGCCCAAGAGATCTTGCCCAACTCAACGAATCATAACTTTACTATTAAAACCATTACCTATATTATCCATCGTTTGCTGATATCGTATTTTCGTTTCCAGCATGGCCTGCTTGAAATCATAATTGAATTTGTATTAGTGCCTTATTTTGAAGTTACTATAGTGTGGTTGTTAGACAGTTTTCGCACTAAAGAGTTGATAATGTAATTGATTCGAATATTATGCTGGTTCAAAATGTTATACGTAATTCTCACTAGTTTAATTTGTTTCTTCAAAATGATATTGTTTCACTTTTAGTATTTGCCATCCTAATGCCATTAGATATACACACCCACAATTAAAGTACCAACAAATGCTGTGTTCTGTATGATAGAGACTTACTAGAAATAGTAACTAAATTCCCGCAAAAAAAAGATAGTGCCATTAAAACAAATTGGCGATGATCACAGTTTGAATATTTTAACGTAGATCTTCTCAATTTGGTGTAACGTAATGGTAAATAACATGGACGGGGGTAAGTGAAGATAGTCCATATAAATGCTTTCCTTTTTCAATAACTTTTACTAGCTTTAATCACAACCATACTCAAATACAATAATCATACAAAGACATAAACTGCAAGCAAAAATGCTATTTCTTTCATTTTTCTCTGTTTGTTTTACATCGTGTCATGATGAAATGCGCCGCGTAATAAAACTACATAAGAATTACTTTATGTTCTAGTGATAAATGTCGAAAAGATCAATGAAAAATGTATTAGATAATTTTTTTTTTTCTCTCTTTGACTGAAGTTACAAAAAATTATCCAACACTGTTTTTATTAATTTTTTTAATTCTTTCTATCATGATTTTTATAAAAATTAAGTACATCCATTTTTGTACACGTAGAATTTAAATAATATATTTGCGGTGAGAGTTTTCCATCACCTAGATATCTTCTTGAACAAGATACTATCAACTATTTATCACCGTATCAAAAACTTAGGCTTCTCACTAAATCATGTGGAACGTTTTATTTTTTTTCTTACTGTGAGGAAGCTGTTCGCAATTGTTTTTCCTTCAGCATTCTTTTCTCTCTGATGCTCGATCTTTCTTTTTTTATCAAATATGATATTTTCTTCTGTTTTTCGTATATTCTTTCAACAATGAATATTCAATGTGTTGTAGTGGTGTTAAGTATGTGCATGTATAAATACTACTGGTGTAGTCTTGAATACAGGCACACATACACACAAATATATATATAAAGGACGTGTGCAGGCAATTTTTCAGTCAAATGATTAATTAATTTACAAACCATTTATATAATAAACGACTGTAAAAATACATTTGTTGTATAAAAAGTACAAGATGATTAATGATGCACACATGAAATCTTGCGCGCTCCCACACCCACATATATACACACATACATACCATACATACACATACACACACATATATATATATGTATATATATATAGATATGTGTGTATATATATATATATGTATATATATATGTATATATATATATATATATATATATATATATATATATATATATATATATATATATACATATATATGTATATACATATACATATATATGCATATATATATATACATATAAATAATACATATATATACATATATATATACATATATATATACATATATATATACATATATATACATATATATACATATATATACATATATATATATATATATAAATAATACATATATATACATATATATATACATATATATATACATATATATATACATATATATACATATATATACATATATATACATATATATATATATATATATATATATATATATATATATATATATATATATATATATATATATATATATATGGGTGAAGGGTGATTATAGTTGAATCGAATGCTTCAAAGTCACAGACAAAATAGCAATAGTGAGAAATATATACTCCATAGTTTAGCAGGTAAACAAAAGTATTGTGAACTGACTTCTTCTGTAGTTATATCTTACCGTTCCCGGATAAAACGAAATGTGAGTGATCTAGTTATCTTCTAAAATATCTACCTACAGAATTAACGCAGGAAACCGGCTGGCATAGCTACATGGAACTAATTTATATATATACTTTAGAAATAAGAAAATAAATGTATATATTCCAATGACATCCCCATTAAGATATATTTGTAAATATATCTCAGATAACTTGAGGGATCGGTGTTTGAGTTGATCAAATCTAGTATTAATTTAGGGCTAACTAAGTGGAAAATGCTAGATTTCTTACTAGTGAATATAATATAGTAAGTTCATGTAAACCACTTTGTCGAACTTATATACAGTGCAACATCTGGAATTAAAATTATTTCCAATTTACTTCCTTAAAGTATCAAGTAATCAGATAAATAATGATCTAAAGGCGAGTACTACCATTATTCAACTATAAATAAAATTGTGTGAAGATATTATTTAATACATGTGAATACTACGGCAAAACGTAAACGATCTCATTGCTATAAGCTTATCTGAAGGGTGTATTTATATTTCATAATACATTCACACACACACGCACACACACACACACACCCCACCACACACCTACCCACCCACCACCCCCACACACACACAAACTTCATATTTTTTTTTTTTCAATCCAGGCCTTTTAACTCCGGTTAGAGGAACCCCTTTCTTTGGCTTTGGTCATGTCAGGGATGTAGCCGTACTCACCACGCTTTGCCAGTTGCGGGTTGGTGAGGATATTTAACCCATACCTGGGTAAACTCATTTCCACAGGTGAGTGAACTGGAGCAACGTGAAATAAAGAACACAACATGTCCGAGAATCGAACTCACAACCTCGCGATTATAAGCGCGGTGCTCTAACCACTAAATGAAAACATTTACGAGGAAGTTTATTAATTTTGGGGAAGAAGATTTTAATGTTTTCCTTTTTTTTAAAAGTTATTTATATCGCCTGAAGAGCTCAGGCTATCAAACTTCGTGTATGTATATATATATATATATATATATATATATATATATATATATATATATATATATATATATATATATATATATATATTATTAGAAAGTGAGGTTTTTTTTACAAAATGTAAAATAACCGAGGTGTCCTACACGAGTGGAAGTATAAAGAAAAAAAAATATATATATACATATATATATATATATATATATATATATATATATATATATATATATATTAGAAAGAGAGGGTTCTTTTACAAAATGAAAAATAACTGAGGTGTCCTACACGAGTGGAAGTATAAAGAAAAAAAGATGAAATCAAAAATGCAACTGGAGTCTTATTTTTTTTAAAATATATATATTTTATTTTAAATAAGACTCCTGTTGCATTTTCGATTTCATCTTTTTTACTATATATATATATTAAAATACAAATATTAATAAAATAGATGTTCTTTTGATCAATTAAATAAATATTTTATTAATATTTGTATTAAATAATTATGTTATTATATATTTGTATTAAATAAATATTTTATTAATATTTGTATTTTAATATTAATAACTCTGGAAAATTATTTCCTGTAGAGTGCTTCCAATCTACTGTAAAACTCATTCTTTGATATACTCATTGAATCTTGTTTAACTCTTTAATAAATATACATATATATATATATATATATATATATATATATATATATATATATATATATATATATATATATATATATATATATATATATATTTATATATATCACGAGCTTATTTGTCATTAATATACTGATCATCACAATGAAAAGATAGCCAAAATATATCCAAATCAGAGAAACATATAAATATGGAATAACTTATGCAAAAGAACTGACAGGTAGAGTACTTGTCAAGCTTCACTCGCATCTCTTCCCTGCCTGCACATTCTGGAATCCAGAAAACATTGACCATCTTAATAAATTAAGACAATTTATTATAATGGTTATTATTGTTTCTTGATTCCAAAGACTACAGTTAGGGACTTGATGCGAGGAAAGTATCTTGTATTAGTTGGCTCTACTTGTATTCTACCCGACAGAGACTTTGCATCAGTTATTCTAGGTTTATATATATATACTAAGCGCGAACGGTTATATAAGCCCAACAAATTTGGGTTTCCCAGCTGTCATGTGGATGATATACACGCTTTCTGATGAGGGCCAACTTAGATTCGGAAAATGATTAGAGGTGTTTATACATTTTTAATTTACAAGGCAATTCGTATTTTTATGATCATAGTTAGGATTTTTCATGAAGACTAAATTGTATATAGCATGTTTGGATTTTACACCTACATCATTTCTAATGACTGAATGCTGAAGCTTACGCATGTTTGGAGATCAGCAATGTATCCTCTCCTCTTCGCAAACCAAGGAGCTCTCATGCCACCCAGCGCCACACTAAACTGCAGCATTTAACAGCTGAAGCAGAAACTGCCGAACTGAAGTCTCCACTCAGTTTCACTGTCTTCAGTTTGCTCCGGTTTTTCTCTGTATTTGGATGCAATAGTATCTGCATGACTGGTTGTGACCTCCTTATCAGACATCACTTACCATTTTATGCTGAAAGTGGAGCTGCACTTTCCACTTTTGTGGGATATCTTTGTTTATGTCGTCTCATTTTGCAGTTAGCTATATGGTTATCAATCACTCATTTAACAAGATCAACCAGCACATAATCGAAGAGAACAAAGACAATAACGAAATCAGTTATTGATCACTCTCCCAGATTTCCCTTGTACCATGTATACACAATCTACCGAGACATTTCTTCCAGCCTAAGCTTCAAGTAGCAAATCCTTCCTATTCCAATGAGATCCAGTCGATAAGGCATTCCGACAGACGAGGACTTATGAGTATATCCACTCTCACCTGTGCAGTTATCTCTGGCACCGCACCTGAATAGTGGAGTTTCTATCCTCCTCCAAATATATATACCACGGAAATTTGTTGAAGAAATCCAGACTATGTCTATCCGGTAACAATAGGCCTCCTTCGCCAGTTCCTTCTCCTTACCTGTAAGGTTTGTAATGTTCCAGTTGCCAATTGATAAGGTTTGGTTTGCTCCCAACTAGAATCTCTTTGCTGTTTAAGATTGTTTAAGATTGTTGTTGGTAAATAACGAAACTTGCATGAACAATAAAGGTTTGTACAGTGAAAGGGTACACGATGACGTACATATGCTTATGTTTATAGTGTAAATGTGAGAAACATCTATGTAGCCAGCAGCTTCAGCATAGGATGTACTTTCTTTAAATATAGGATATATATAATTCTGTTTGAATATCATGTTTATGTCATATATATTTCAAAAAAGTTTAATTAAAACGCATCTCAGCTAAACCTAAAAACACATCCAGAGTTAGATATCGTAACTTGCACTTAGTATTAGAGGCAAATGAGGTAAAAGTGAAAGCCAAAGAAACGAAAATATATATTACCAGGCTTGGTGCTGTAACATTGGAGGGTAAGACGAATGAATACTTATTCACGATAGAGCGCTGAAATCGATCAGTTGACGCTATAATTGAAGTATTAAAAATCAATGTCGCATGGAAGAACGGAAAGGAAGCATATCAGAATGTACCCAAAGGAAATTTGTGAAGAAGAAAGGTAAATAGAAGCAAATAAATTTCGGATGAAACAGCGAAAGTTACAGAGACACGAAAGGAATGAACGCGAATTCATGAAAGTTGAAGTGGGAATACGTCGGATCTTTAAAAGGCATAAACTAAGTAATCAAATCTCAATTGAGAGGCGAAAGTGTATTCAAGAAGGAATAAAAGAGGATCCTTTGAAGTTAAAGCTTAAAGAGCAGATACATTTCACAAAACAGGAAATATCAGAGAGAATAGAAGTGCTTACGAAACAATAAATGCGATTATAGGCAAAGCAAAGTGTTCACATCGATTACCTCTGAGGGGCATTGATGAGGAACGAGTAACATCCAAGAATAATTGAGATAGCTTTTTAGTAAATGCATGAATAGGGATTTTAATGGTAGAAATTGTCTGATAATACCCAAATCATTAGAGGTTCAAGAATGACCCTAAAGGAAATGTATTTGATGAGGTAACACCTGCACTTGAGAAAATGCAAAACAGAATGAAGACTACGGTAGTAAATGGAATTACAGAAGAAATGCCAAGATGTATAAACACGTGACTACAAGACATTTGCTTATATAATATGTAGTAACTAGAATGTTAAAAAAGCGCAGATATTGAAGGTGGTATTTTTATATCACCCAGAATCAAAGCATTTAACCTTCTCATTTTAACTATCCCACATAGAATAGAGATTAATTTAGATAGCATACAAGCAGATATGCAAGTTTCAGTTAAACCTCCGTGCCTAAGACTTGCTTCTCAGGCATATTATACCACACTATCATTTGGAAATTGGCTGTAAGGAAGTATTTAATATTTGTGGATATCTTATGATGATTTGAGAGACTTACTCTAGATGGTTTACATGAGATCATTGGCAAAGATATGTTTAGCATAAGTAAGCACAGCGTTTAACAGCGTTTTTAACATCACTTCTCCGAAACTACTAATGAAATCACCTACTTGGACGCTTAAACATTACCATTTATTTAACAAAATATGATCATATACAGTTGCTAGTACTATTGGCTTACACTTCCGGTATAATTTCTGTACGTTCCATCCAAATAATGAAGGATTTTCGATCTCAAGGTACATTAATGATAACTGTTTCAGTTCAAAAGCCTTGTTTGCGATTTTATATAGGATGAGTATTTCTACCCCAACATTTTATGATATAAATGATTCATTCGACTGAAACCCATGCAATTAATAAAAGTATCCTCCAGCTGTGTTGTCTTTCAATAGTATACTTCTCCTTTACTGGGATAGACAAGTGGGAAGATACATTTATTGTAATAGGTGTGTATTCAGTCGTGAAGATAGTCGTGGAGATAGTACGTTGTTCGTGTAGTAATTAAAACAAAGGTCTTTTGTGCGATAGGTTGCAGCTCACGTGTATTGTTTTCCTCTGGCGAAAGATGTTTGTGACAGGTTTCAGCAACATCTGTTTCATCATCAACAATAATCCGGATAGTTATCTTTTGAACAAAGTTGAGCAGATTGAGTATACTAAGAAGCGTTCAGCTGGATAAGACATGTAATTTCTTAGATATTTTCTATTTATACTTGATAGACTGTAGGTCATATTTCCGTATTTATTTTGTTTTTATAGATATAAATTTATTACCAACGTAAATGTGTTATAGGTAGTAGCTTCGAACTATATATATATATATGTTTATGCCAGTGATAGTATGATAGAAAATCACACGCGTATAGCAGTATGCATCTGCAGGTAAACTTATACATACATACACAAACACACACATACACACATACACACACACATATATATATATATATATATATATATATATATATATATATATATATATATATATATATATATACATATAAATATATACATATATATCGATATAAATATATACATATGAGTGTGAGCGTGTATGTGAGCATATATATATATATATATATATATATATATATATATATATATATATATACATATATATACGTGTGTATGTGTGTGTGTTGCGTGTGTACGCGTGGTTACGTGTGAGGGTAGGTATATGTTCGTGTCTATCTGGAGTTTCTATGTTTGTGTGTACGTATATTACAAGAAAATATACGCTAATCTTATTCTCTACAAAGCTCATTTGGATGGGAAATCGGATTACACAGTTAAATAGGCAGTATATTTCATTTCAAATACTTTCATCTATGTCAGGAAGAGTTTGGTACATCAGAGAGGAAGCCATGTGTTTTGAAACCAATAGATTCTTGATTTAGAATTCTTCCATTACAGTTAACGCAATTGTGATATTTCTCTTCATATAGGTAAATATCTTTGTATTACAATAGACCGTAAAAATAACGAAACGCTTATGCGCAAAATTGTGGTCGGTTAAAAAAATCTATTTGGTTAGGTTATATTGAAGAGATCACCTTAACTGCATTATCAACAAAGACTCGCCCAAGTATTTATTTTTAACCGTGTCATACAATACAATGTAATTACCTGGTGAAATATTCCATTTTCTACTCTATGTAAGTAAGCTGCTAACTATGTATAAAAAAAAGAAAGAATATCTATGGATATCATGATAATATCACGAATGTTATTAATATCACTTAGTTACCAAAGATAGACAGCGAATTGGCTGAATGGTTAGAATGTCAGATAGAATGCGATGAGTTATGTTTGAGACCCTATTTCCTTTTGTATCTTATCCACTTAGGGTCATCTTTATTCCCATACTTTCGGAGTAGACAGCAATTAACAGTTTAATACTCTCTCCTGTTACATTTCGTTGTGTAAATATTTGTATATGTCTACTAAACGCCTTAGCCCATGAGAATGACAGCGCAAAGGTCTAATAACCTAGAAAAATAGATATGTAACTCGAGCGGAAATACTGATGATACCAAAATTACGCAGTGTTTTTATGTATTAGCCTTTACGTAAATCAAATTAAATACAGAGGCTTGTAGCAGAGATTAGATATAAATACATTTCTAAGTATATCGTGAGGACAAATATATTTTTAATTGATTTATTATAATTTATTATTGTTAATATTTATATTTTTGGCTTGCCTGCAGTTATGTATTATATTATACATAGTGTAGATACTAGATTCAGTACTCAACAATTGCATGTTATAATGTGCAACTATAAAACCTACTTACTTAATAATCATTAACTATAGTTTCAGATTGGAAATCCAATTTAAGTTATAGCATCATGAAATGTATATTATGACGTGGACGTTTGCGCCTGTTCTGTGTCAATAGTATGCCAACTATGTGATTATTACCTCTTGAATAATATATAATCGTTTATATCCATTTCAACCGACACCTATATCAAAATTACAAACCCAGAGCCAATATCCAAACTAAAGTTACTTAATTATATTAAATACCAATGACAATTTCTCTGATTTTCAATTACATCGAATATTATAATGAGGTTATTATTATTATTATGTCACATTGCTGCATTTATTTGTCTTTCAGCTCAGCCATTACTGTAGCATTCTCTTTATGAAACCTATAACATTTAAGTGTCAGTAGAAGATATTTATACCAATAGCGAAATGTAGGAACACGATAAAATGTTTAATTCGTCTACGTGTGAACAAACACTAGGCTAATTCTTGTTAAATAGATATTATTGTCCAAGAGTGAAATCCAATCCATTGTATTACTGGTTCTCATTCATACGAATTTCCGTTGAAAGGAAATACATTTTCAGCCTCGGCATACTTTGAAATTGAAAGATACGGTGACCAGCAAGACAACAAGTTTGGTGCTCAAACCTTTCTACCACTTCAATTTAAAGTATTTGATTACTTTTGTTTTCATAGTAGCAAAATAATTCAAATTATATGTATTGTATTACAAGCATTTATTTTAAACTCGGTTTAACATGTCATGTCGACAAATAGCAATTTGTTTAATGAAACGAATGATTATTTAACGTATTGGGTTGCTTTACGCTTGGTTTTATTTTTCATTCTTCTGAAATAAGTGCCTGTAAGTACTAGAGTCGAAGGAATCATCTATATAGCCCCACAATGTGTGAACTTGTGTCACAGTGAGATATCTATAGTTTAAATATGTGGTGTAGGCATCATAAAAGTGGAGACTAATAATTCGTTTGATTCCCAGCTGAAATTTATTTCATTTAAAATATTCAATGATCTTATGGGATGTCTCCCTGTCCAAAATACATAATGTTCATTAGTATTCTAATTATACCATTATTTAGAGTTGCAACTAAAGCCATTCCAAAACTTTTGACTTTTCCTTCTATAAATGAGTCTGTTTCCGCGACAAAATAATTGTTTGCATTTTATTTCATCTAAAAGTGAAGTGATAAAAAAAAAGAGTTGCTCAATTTAACAAAATCCAATCGATACACTATACATGTGGAATACACATCACTATTAAAGGTTATGGCCATAACGTTCGATTTTTACATTTAGATTAATTTAATCCTAGGTTTCATGATTCAAGGTAAAGGATTTGAACTCTAAATATAAAAAGAAAGAATTAAATACATCAAGTTATTTTTTCTGATTTTCTACAGTATGTTTATTCTTTTTTTTTATCATCAGCAAGACAGTCGGTGACGGTGGCAGCAGAGAGGGAAATAGTGAATGACTGTAGTATTCACGTCTCTCTCAAAGGAAATAACTGAACAAACGACATCTAATATATTTTAATGGTTCGACATATATTTAGTGGTTTATCATAAATTCTTACATTCCTTCCATAAAAATAATATGTGATAGTAGTCTCACAGAACATAGTTTATCCTCTTTAATGATGTAGCAGAAGCTCAGCAACGAAAGATTAGTTGACCTGAAAATTTGTAACCTTCTATTCAAAGAAATTATCATTAACTCAAACGCTTGAGAATCGTCACGGAATTAAGAGATGACAGTTCAACCACCAATGCAACCTTCA
>OZ024745.1:56268799-56348799 GCA_964016885.1 Eledone cirrhosa
GGCCATTCTCGCCACTTTCACCCACCTTTCATAAAAACGACTGGGGTGCAACACCTCTCTCTCCATCCTGATCCTTCTTCCGAAATGATATCGGAAGAAACGGACCAGTTGTTGGCCAGAGAGAAAGGTGCCTGACCTCAGTCCTTTCAGACGCGTCCACCATACAACCTCTTTCGCCATGGCTATTACGCACAGAAACACCGCCTCTGCTTCATCTTTGAAGGGGGGAGGCGGCTTGATCATTACAATAGACTCGGTGGTCAACCGGATCGGTCCCACCCTTGACAGCAGTTGTTCGACATAGCCCCACAGATCGGCTACGCCCGAGTAGTGTACCAATGCGTGTGCAACGGTTTCCTCGTCGCACACGCATCTGGGACAGATCTTTTTGGCGGGGTCCCTACCCGGGCGCCCGTGTCTGTAGAGCCTTTCTCGAACGGGTAAAGCTCCTCGGTAGCACTGCCAGGCCAGGGACTTCTGGAAGTTGTCCATAGGTCCCGGGCTGAATGTCCTACCGAACAGGCCGGCCAGTTCGTCCTCCTCCATGTCTAGGGCTTCTCCGAGGGCGTCGTCGCACCTGCTGCGTACCAGATAGATAGATAGATAGATAACTAAATTCGATATTACAATGAAGACATAACACGGAGAAAATTTTATTTTTGCCTGCGTTTCTTCGTATTATATCTTGTTGTATTGTTGAATTTACTATTATATAAACACTCGTTCCATGGACTGTCTGCACTACACCTTGGATATCTTTACCTAACCATTACTACACATACACTTACATGCACACACACATCGCGCGCGCACGCGCACATATATATATATATATGTATGTGTGTGTGTGTGAGTGAAAGAGAGAGAGAGTTTACATAACTTGTTATTACAACCATATAAATGCAAAGAATATT
This sequence comes from Eledone cirrhosa, assembly GCA_964016885.1. NCBI lineage: Eukaryota > Metazoa > Mollusca > Cephalopoda > Octopoda > Eledonidae > Eledone > Eledone cirrhosa. The sequence continues at coordinate 56,269,714 of OZ024745.1, forward strand.
TCAAAGCTCGATGTGATTTTATAGTAACAGCAAGATAGATAAGAGACAGATCAAAGTTTAATCCAATCGGCAAATTTCCAATCATAGTAATTTTACAATATCACAGAGCATATTGATAAATGAATTTTAAAAAATAACCGGAATTTAAATTAAATTTTTTAATTGATTGGCGAACGATTCGATTAAAATAATATTCCTGTTATTTTAATCGAAACATCGATCAATCAATTAAATGATTTAATTTACATTTAATTTAAGTGCTGGTTACTTTTTATTTATGTGTGTGTGTTTGAGAGAGAGAGAGAGAGAGAGAGAGAGAGAGAGAGATGGGGGGAAAGAGAACTATAAGCTTAATGTGAGCACTTTCAGTGATCTATTACAAGAGTTCCCAATCTCTGTGTGTCATCACCGACGTTCACATTGAAAATGCTTTCCACCGCCTTCCTGCATATTAAATATTCCAAAGAATAGAAAAATATTTCGTAAACGTTTGTTACTTGTTCGAAAACTGACTTTTTATAATGTAGTAAAAAATACCAAAATGATGTAAAAAATTACGCTAAGTTATGCGGCGGCTACTGCTAGTACAGTATTAAAAAACAAATGAGAGCAAAGTTGACCATTTAAAGCCGTATTTGGTTAAATTTAACTATAAAAGAATATTATTTGGTTTCATGGTCAAAGTTAGTTTTATGGTTAGGAGTAGCGAATATGTCACTAAGGAAAAACATCAGATGTTGAAGAAATAAGAGAAGTGAATAGTGGATGGTTTGAAAAAATATATATATTTATCAAACATTTCAACAAAATAGACAACACAGTTGCCTTTTGTCAATCATTGTACTTTAGTTTGGTACTGAAGTGTCACATAGTGTGCATCATTATCTGAGCAGAGTTGGGGGAAAATTCGTTAAGACATAGAATTCAATTTTAGCTTGTTCACAGTTTTATAACTAACTGCAGTACATCACTAATCTTGCTGTCGACATTTTTTGCCAATAAATGCTGCTAGTGAGTCGTACAATATACAGTTAAAAAATGATGCAAAATTTCAATGTTTAAGTGTGAAGAGAAACTTCTGTACCTACCTATCATAGCAGTTACTCGAACAGATCTAGAGTCAAAAGTATTGTTTAATGGGATAGTATGCTCATCCGTTTGCAATACTCCACAAATTCGAGAACACAAAAGAGTTGCAATGACTTGGCTATCCATATTTTTTGCGTATATCCATTAAATGTTTTTTCGGGTAGCACATTTTGAAATGTTTTCTTGATACGCAAAACACTAAATCGCCCACTGGTGGCTGATATCGATGTTCCATCCAGGTTTAGACTACATAGATAAATATATACATACATGTATATGTAAAGTTATATTTAAAATTGTTGGGTTACAACTAGTAAATATTTATAACTGATATAAAAGCACTCGACAAATACTTGGAGTATATTTACAATATTAAATAAATGGAAAACTATATTTATAAAACCATATTTATTTCATCATATATATTTCGGGGATATCATATTAACAATATGCTATGCCTTCATCAGACAAAATACAATATAAACAGTTTTATAGATAAATATATTCGACATACCGTAATAAACATCAACTTCATTTGAAGAGGTTCACTCTAGCAGTGAAAATACAGAGAGAAAGAAAGAGAGAGAGAAAAGAGGGAAATAAGAAAGAAAGAAAGACAAAACGAAGAAAAGGAAGAAAAAGAAGAAAAAGAAGAAATGCATGGGACAAAATAGAGAGATGGAAAAATAGATAAAGCGAAGAGCTTCATGTAAAGAGACCGAAAGAGATATATATATATAGAGAGAGAGAGAGGAAATAGAGATAGATACATATATAAATATAGATATAGAAAAATTAGGTAGTGGGAGGTCATTTTGAGTAAGTGTATCAATGATGCATTTATTTATTTATTTATTTATTTATTTATTTATTTAGCTCAAGTATTAATGTAAGGGAGATATAGAGAGATATAGAGAGATATAGAGAGAGAAAAATTTTTCTCTCTCTATATCTCTCTATATCTCTCTATATCTCCCTTACATTAATACTTGAGCTAAATAAATAAATAAATAAATAAATAAATAAATAAATGCATCATTGATACACTTACTCAAAATGACCTCCCACTACCTAATTTTTCTATATCTATATTTATATATGTATCTATCTCTATTTCCTCTCTCTCTCTCTATATATATATATCTCTTTCGGTCTCTTTACATGAAGCTCTTCGCTTTATCTATTTTTCCATCTCTCTATTTTGTCCCATGCATTTCTTCTTTTTCTTCTTTTTCTTCCTTTTCTTCGTTTTGTCTTTCTTTCTTTCTTATTTCCCTTTTTTTCTCTCTCTCTTTCTTTCTCTCTGTATTTTCACTGCTAGAGTGAACCTCTTCAAATGAAGTTGATGTTTATTACGGTATGTCGAATATATTTATCTATAAAACTGTTTATATTGTATTTTGTCTGATGAAGGCATAGCATATTGTTAATATGATATCCCCGAAATATATATAATGAAATAAATATGGTTTTATAAATATAGTTTTCCATTTATTTAATATTGTACATACATGTATATATATATATATATATATATATATATATATATATATATATATATATATATATATATATATATATATATAATATAAGATCAAAAGATGGTTAAAGGAGTTCCATGTATTTTATTATGCGCATTTCAAAAACAAACATCATCATGCAATAATATTTGTGTTTTCATCAGATAAAACAGGAGAACATGATATGAAGGCTAAAAAACACTTGTGGATAGTGCAGTTTTAAATCAACAATAAAATTGCAGTTTTAAATCAACAATAAAACTGCACTATCAACAAGTGTTTTTTAGCCTTCATATCATGTTCTCCTGTTTTATCTGATGAAAACACAAATATTATTGCATGATGATGTTTGTTTTTGAAATGCGCATAATAAAATACATGGAACTCCTTTAACCATCTTTTGATCTTATATTATGTATACTCCAGTCCTACAAACTGTAGAGTGCTTCTTATCCGATATCTGCATTGCTTTATTGTACTACAATAAAACTCACCTCCTACATTATATATATATATATATATATATATATATATATATATATATATATATATATATGGTACAGTTATTTGAAAAAAGGAAAATAATGACTTCACTTGTAGTTAGTTCTAAATAATTTAATTTTTATAATATTATAATTTTACAATTTGGTTCTGTAAGTGCTATGTTAACTTCGGTGGGGGGATTTTTTTAAGGTTCTTGGTTGACTTTCCTGGAAAACTTTCTCGCATTCATCGGTGACGATAAAATCTCCCCACCGAAGTTAACAAAGAACTTACTAATCCTACAAAACTAAAATTATAATATCATAAAAATGATATTGTTTAGAACTACAAGTGAAGTTATTCTTTTCCTTTTTCATATATATATATATATATATATATATATATATATATATATATTTTTTTTTCCTGAGTCTGTTTTCTCGTTGCTTTGGTGCCTGCGGTTGGCTTACCAGTCGCTGTCTTCAATTTGCAAAGCTGTCTAAACGTAATGTTATAACTCTAAGGTAAAATACCTTATTGAGTGTTTAGCTGCACATTCCGATTGCATTCGTTAGCTTAGCTGCAGCCAGAGCTTCGATTATGCTGTACTTCCATTTGTATATATATATATATATATATATATATATATATATATATTTAGTAGCGGGCTGGGTCTATAATATTGGTTGCCAGGAGATAAAGGGGGCCCACCTTCATATAGAATGCTATCATTTAACTTTTATAATGAATAAATACCATTTTCAAAAAATACAAACGTGAAATCAAACAGTACAATAACATTTTTGCTGGAAAAATGTGTATTTTTTACTAATTATAGTGTATATATACTGTACATATTACTGGCAGTATACAGTAATACTAAATGTTAAAACAGAATGTTATAATTGAACTTTTAAATAATTGTGAATATATTGTATACTGTTATTTAGAGTAGAGTCTGCAAGTGATCACTTACCTTCTCCAATAAAAAATATAAAATAGCTTGTGAAATATACACATTCAGAGACTTTCAATATTGACCTTTGGTCTTTCACACTCATTCAATATATATATACATATATATATATATGAGTGTGTGAATGTGTTACATGTTCATGTGTACAGATAGATTTATATATATGTGTATATATATATGTGTTTGTGCGTGTGTGCGTGTGTGTGCGCGCGCGCGTATGTGTGTGTGTGTGTGTGTGTGTCTTTAAATATCCATTGGCCCCTAAAATACTACAGTGGACCAATGCAATGCAACTTTGAGCATCCTGGGTCCCAGTTGCTATTGGGCAACCTGACCAGTCCATCACTGTATATGTGTGCATGTGTGCGCGCGTGTGTGTGTGTGCGTGTATGTGTGTGTGTGTGTATGTATGTGTGGGGGGGGGGGGGCGTGTGTGTGTCCGTGTTACGTGTGTAATAACAGTTACAGGTGACGCACCGTTCAAACCATTTGATGCTATGACAAAATCTATTTCGTTTGGATTGTATTTCAGTGTTACGGCTGTAGTGTGCAGAGTGTAAATAGATTTAAAAGGATGGAATTTAGTTTGCAGCATATGTAAAAACTTTATCTGTGTGTGTATATATATATATATATATAACAATTGGTGCAAACAATAATGTAGTTCTTCAAACATTGACTGTATATGTGCCCTATGCACAGAGTATAACTTCTAATATTTAAATAGAAACGTATTAGTGACTTTGACGGTTCAGCTTGGTCGCTTGATAAAATATACACCATAGTGAGTCTGTGTGATATTGTACGATAGAAATTTTGAGAAAACCATGACAATCAACTGGTCTTTTATGTGTAGGCAGAGATTTCAATCGTTAGTTTTCAGATGTACACTTACCCTGCCACTAGTTTTCCCTCTCTTGATATTTAATCCCCCGCCTCCGTTCTTTCTTACTGCTTCACTTTAACTCTAATATATCCTTTAACAGTGAGCTTTCCTCACTATGTCCTTCATCTCTCAAACCTATTCAGCCACCTCTTCACTCTTGTTCAGGATAATATGAAAAGCCTTAATGTACACTTCAAAACTACATCACTTTGTCATTAATGCTACAAACATTTGAAGCATGGAAAATCTAATAAAATATTTGTTAAACACATATTTCATTCACGAATCTTGCAGTGTGTCAGTGAGAGACAGGCACTCAAGTTGATACACGCAAACACACACAGACATATATATATATATATATATATATATATATATATATATATATATATATATATATATATATATATATATATATATATATATATATATATATATATATATATATACAGAGAGAGACTGACAGACAGTTATAGGTATGTAGAAAGATAGGCAGAAACAATGATTTTTTTTTTAACAGAAACAGCCATAGAGTCAGCCATATAATATAATAGATAGACAGACTGAGGAATTGTTATATATTCGTGTCTCCTTCGCAATCAATTCCATCGAAATGAGATGGAGACAAGTATACAGCTTATTTCATTATATTGCTGGTTTTGATACACGACACACAGTCACATACACACGCATTTATATACATAAGTATATATGCATATATATATATATATGTGTGTATATGTGTGTGTGTGTGTACATACCTATTTAAATATATACCTATACACACACACACACATATACATATATATATATATATATATATATATATATATATATATATATGCATATATATATATATATATATATATATATATATATATATATATATATATATATATATATATATATATATATATATATATATATATCAAGGAAATTGGGAGAAAGATAGATACAATACAAAAAGATAATCAAATTAAAGTGAGTGTACAAACAGTCACGAAACTCGCTATTTATTTTTGCCTCCACTGTCTGTGTGTTTCGAAATTTCAACAAAATCGCATAGCTATAGAAAGTGCCTGAAGTAATAATAGTAATAAGAAAAAAAAATGTAAAGAGGAAGCCTGTGGTGAAATGTTGTTTCATTAAACTAGTTTGTTCAGCCACGACTTCAGAGCAATTTTGTAAATTACGATGTTCTGTAAATATTATCATATAATAATAATGTGGCAAATACGAAATTGCAATGTTATTCATAAAAGGAGTTTTAGTAGAGCGTTTTGTCAGGGCGAGAACGATGAAGCGAATGACAAAAGACGGAGAAATATGGAAAAAGCGTTGGTGTAAAGGAGAAGAAGCAGACTGACAGAAAAATATGTATGATGATAAATAAATAACCTGAGCTGAATATACAGGTGAAAAGTTTTGATACGGATGGGAAAATGTTTTATTTGACAACATTATATATATATATATATATATAGGAATAAGATTTCGCTTCAAGCATAGCTTTATACAATATGTATAGAAATTTCCTATTTCTAAAGAAATACGGTTTTAGGAAGCCGTAGCTATACAAACACTGAGGCTACCGCTCTCTAGTCGTGTCCAGCAGTAGCAAGGGGGACAACCTTGCTTCTGCCGGACACCACCAGAGGGCGTTAGCCCCGGTGTTTGCATAGCTACGTCTTCCTAAAACCGTATTTCTTTAGAAATATTAAATTTATATATATATATATAAATTCTCACGGAGAGAGAAACACACATACCCACACATACACACACACATACACATATATAGATAGTATTAAATATAGGTGTATTATGTAGGTGTATTTAAGTTTATTTTATCTCCATGATTATATGTATCGCTGAAGTCTACGGCTAGAAACTTTTCATCCTACCAATTCTGATAGCCCCAAAATATATATATATATATATATATATATATATATAGAGAGAGAGAGAGAGAGAGAGAGAGAGAGAGAGAGAGAGAGAGAGAGAGAGAGAGAGAGAGAGATCCCTAGTGAAATCAGATGAACCACAGATAGAAAGGTACTCAATACATGAGTAGATTATAAACATCTGGCAGTATCGGTAGAGGGTTGGACGCCATGCTTTGACGCAAAGAGTTACTTCCCTTTCCATTCTGAGTTCAAATCCCGCCGAGGTTAACTTTGCCTTTCATCCTTACGGGGTCGATAAAATAAAGTACCAGTAATACACTGTGATAATTGCTGGCCTTGTGCCAAAAGTAGAAACAATTATTATAAGGTGAATTGGCAGTATGGGTAGAGGGTCGGACGCCATACTTTGACGCACAGAGTTACGGCCCTTTCCCTTCTGAGTTCAAATCCTGCCGAGGTTAACTTTGCCTTTCATCCTTACGGGGTCGATAAAATAAAGTACCAGTAATACACTGGATAATTGCTGGCCTTGTGCCAAAAGTAGAAACGATTATTTACAAGACTAGAACTGTTTCATTCGTAATAAATCATCAAGAATACTGAGTGACTTAAAGAGTTATAGATATGTATTGATTTCCTAGTGGTTGGGGATGGTTGTGTGGATTATTTTAAGGAGCAGATATCAAGTAGTGGATTAGAGGGGTGGGGGAGGTGGGAGGTAGGAGGTGGGGGTAATGAGGATGGGAAGAAATGAAGAAAATTAGTAGTTCTAGAAGAATTTCAAATATATATATTATATATATACACATAAGCACACTCGTATATATATGTGTGTGCGCGTGTGTGTGTGTGTGTCTATATATATATGTGTGTGTGTGTGTTGTATATATATATATATGTGCGTGTATGAGTATTGTGTATGTGTATTTATATCTGTGTATGTGTGAGTATTGTATATGTGCATTTATATCTGTGTATTTGTGAACATTGTATATGTGTGTGTACATGGTTATTTATGTGTTTGTATGTAATTGAACGCATTTAACTTACTGCAGACTAATTATTGTTATCCTAATAATAATCCTTTCAACTCTGTTAATACAGTTTGTTTAGGCTATTAATTTATTAAGAATTACAAATTCTTCTACTGATTGAAACTTTATTACTGAATTAAGCTTCCATAATTTTATATTCTTTTTCTTAATACTCTATTAATTCTTGAAATTGTTATTATTTCAATCAATAAGTATATTTATGAGCTCTGATTACAATCCTATATTGTTATTGTAAAGTCTAATATACGTGAATTAGATTTTGTTAGTCAAATAAATATTGGTTAGCTATGGCACGTTATATTTTATCACTAATAAATTTTCATTTGTACGCTTAATCTTCCGTAAAGTTTTAACTTCTTACCCACTGTAATTTAAACTTGTTTACATTTTCGAAATGGAGATGTCTGATATAGGACCTAAATATGATATTTATATTGTTTAATTCATTCTGAAGAAATCTGTACAGAGCGGAATGAAGGAACATCTTGCTGTATTCATAGAAACGTTTGTAAATCAATTAATTATTTTAATGCAATTTAATACTGGGTATTTTATTCTTATAGATGTCTAGGGCGAGTAAAATTCCCGACATCCATGGACGAGTTCTCTCCAGCGGTCGCTGTCCCTCATTATTGCTGCGATGCCCTGCGTCTCCAAGAGACCAGTGTCTGTCTTTAGGCATTCAACATATGTTAACCTCGGTCTTGGTCTTCCAGTGTGTCCATAAAGGGGCTCCTACAGGAGCACTGAGTGCAGTGTCAACTCTCGATGTCGGTGAGCATGTCCAGCTAACCTCAGTCTCCTCTGGGCTACTCTCAAGCTGACTTTTGGTAGGCTCCCATACAGCTCTGAGTTCTTCATCCTCAGTGTATACTGATTAATGTTCAGAGCCATCCTCAGCATTCTCGTGTAGCACCCATCCACCACCTGAGTGAGTTTCTTGGTCAGTGTCCAAGAATATTAAGAAACCAGAGAAGATTACTAATGTAGGCGAGAAACCGTTCGAATTGGTCGAGGACTTCCTGTATTTGGGAGCAAAGATTGGGAATATGGAAGATGATGTGGTCGAGAGTAAGAGCAAAGCCTGGGCGGCGTGCCACAGCTTGAGATCGGAGTGGAAGTCGGACCTTCGTAAAGGCCTGATGATCCGTCTCTTTGTTGCTGTAGTGGAGTCTGTGCTGCTGTACGGGTCTGAGACTTGGACACTGACCAAGAAACTCACTCAGATGGTTGATGGGTGCTACACGAGAATTCTTATATATATATATATATTTACCTGTTCTAGCCATCCAGCTGAGGCCATTCTATGGCACCGACATTGTTGCTTCACTTCATATACCCAGCGTGTGTTGGCTGGCTATTGATGTAAGAGGGAATTTATTGCTGCTGCCCTTAGGTTACCTTCATTCCGTGCTATGGGTTCATCTGGGGATCTTGGATAGAAGGATGTCAAGATGTTTTTTGTAAACATCCATGTCCACACCATGTAGACCTCTCAAGTTTCTTGGCAGCATATTAAAGATTTGGCGGGCTTTGAACCCTAAATATCTGCTCCTTACTCTAGATATGTAAGACGGGACATTTGTCACTAGACAGTGACGTCCTGTTCGAGAGTTGGTCCAGCTCTTAATGCCAAAATTTGGTGCTAGTCCTTCCAGAATTTTCCATATGTTTATCACTGCATATCTCTCCCGCCTTCATTCCACGGAGTCAAGTTCCGCCTTCATTCCGTGTTTAGTTTTACATCATGGGGTGACAACGACTCGAAACAATAGTCCAGTCGGCTGTGGACAATTGTCTTCCATATTACCAACTTTCTTTCTCTGTCTCTAGTCTTGAAAATCCTCAAGGTCCAGCCAGTGAGTCGTTGCACATTGTCACTATTTTCATGAGGTTTGAATGTAATGATGCATCATCGCTCATGTCTATACCCAGACATTGATTTAGATTTCGACACGGGGATTTCGATCCCTCCTGGTCCGATGTAGCTTTGTTGTACTGTCCTTGTGTTAGCAAGTTGATATAGTAGGGCTTGAAATTTTCCAGAATTAAATTGCATGTTGTTGTGCTGAGCCCTTTTTGTATATGGCATCCAGAATTTGATGTAAAAGAGTAGCATCAGCCTGGTAAAGTAGCTCTGCAGTCTTGAATTGCTCTATATCTTGTATATTTTTACATTCCTATTACTACTATGGGCACGCATAGATAGATAGATAGATAGATATATTTCTTTTATTTGCCACTAGGGCATCAAAAGTGGGACAAGTACAAAGGGGGGAGTTTACACAAAAAGGCGTCCTCAATAAGGAGGAGGCAATAACAAAATATAAAAATAAAATAAGATATAACAAAAAATAAAATTTTTAACAAAATCCTCAATAGAGAGGAGGCGCCTTGGGGGGTCGCACACACCCCCGAAAAAAGTGTGCAACCCTTCTCCTCAGGAGCACAGAGAAGGGGTGCTCCCTTGGTCTTTCATCTTCCTCACCTATAGTCTGATGTAGAGTGAAGGCCCATTCACACGGGCCATTCTCGCCACTTTCACCCATCTTTCATAGAAACGGCTGGGGTGCAGCACCTCTCTCTCCATCCTGATCCTTCTTCCGAAATGATATCGGAAGATAGATAGATAGATAGATAGATAGATAGATAGATAGATATTCAAAAGACCCTTCTACATTTTTTTACTTGCCTCTCAATTACGCTGGATGGTGGTGAATTTGGCATACGAGGTGACCTTCGGCAGTCGATGATATTTCATCTGGGAAACATATCCTACCCACTGCCAGCTGTGAGTTTATCAGTAGGCCTCGATATTGGTGATCTCTTCCTATTCAAAGGCATTACTGTAGGTAACAAACTGAATCGAATTGATTTTGAGAATGATGCGAAGACACTGCTCGTAGAAACTCTCAAGGAGTCGTAGATGTTGTCGTTAAGTAACCTACAACTTAGAACACGAGGGTGGTCAGGACAACAGGTCTGTATACACTGAGGCGTGTGCTTGTTTCAAATTCCTGTTGTTCCAAACTGTTTTGTACTGCACTCTTTGCCTAATAAGATGATGCACCAAATAACTGACCTGGTAGAGACTTTTCAGTTCCGTTTCACCCATGGTTGAAGAAAGGGTGGCAACCTTACTGGGCTGCGGGCTGTTAAAGAACATACGTCTTTTGCAAGGTGAGCTCCAGTTCGACGAACTCGGCATCCTGTGGTAAATAGTCTGGGGAGCCACAATGTCACCATTATCGTTACTGATGAGTTGGGCTAGAGTCGACTCAGATCAAACTGGGTGTCTTCTGTGAGCTAGACATGATCCTCTGCATTAAGGCCCTATTTGGCCAATGTGAGTACCATCATGACGATGTTAATGAAGAATGTTGGAATGAGCTACAGCAGCTATAGCCTTCTGAACTCTGTTCTGGCGTACATACCACATTTAAAACTTATATGGAATATTCTCGCAAATCGAAGAAACTCATCAAACTGATTCTGAAAACGGTACGTAAACAGGTTTACTTTTTTGTTGAGATGTACGTAAACGGGTTTACTTCTTTGGTGGATCTTTCCAGAACAGTTGTTAGCATAACTGAATTTTGGATCCAACAAATTAAGATGAATAAAAGAAAGTGATATGAGCGAAATAAGATTACAATGTTATATTATTTTGCTCAAACTCAGAAAAAGTGTAAGGAGTGCTGTTGTACTTTCCAATCTTTCCACGCATAAATACCATGTGTGAAAACCCTTTCACTACATTGAAACCGACAATGCTACCGACCTTGTTATTACCCTCAAGAAAAGCATACCAGAATCATCCTTATTCAAACCAACGTCTTCAAATGCTCACTCTACACATTAATCTATCTCCAACTTTGATAAAATTGCAAGAATGTTTCCAATTCACCAGAAGGAAAACATTTATAGCACCGCCAGCTATCGCCATATTGCTCTTAATTCCAACACCACAATATAATGATATCAAATTCTTCGCCATCTTGAATAATTCTTTAATGATTATTTCTGCAGTTTCCATCAAGCTATTTCGTATTTGATCCCACATTTAATTCATTCACCTCGAGCAATATCGTGAAACAGTGTTCCTGCATTTGATATCAGCCATGCATTCGATCATGCCTGGTATGCGAATCTCTCAAATAATTGTTTCTACTTTAGGCACAAGGCCAGCAATTACCCAGTGCATTACAATCAGCCTCGATATGTAACGGTGTTGTCCGTCCATCTCAGCTATTTAGATCGGAAGAATTCTGTTAGATGGTATATTTACGATTTATTGTTATTGAGCTATCATACACTCTAACCATTCTACTTTGCCTCAACGTTCAGTTTTGTCCCCACATTTTTTCTGTAGTACATTACCTTATCTCACTAAAAATGTACAAAATGCAAATAGAATTATGAAGGCCAATGCAACTTCTAAGTATCATAACCATTGAGAGTAAACGCGACGACTTCATATCCTCGACAGAGCAAACACTGCATAGCAAAGAAGATGACTCAGCTTCATTAGCAGATAATTTTCTTACACCAATAAGAGTGTATAACACATACAGTTACTGTAGAACACATCTGATTGATGGACAAGAAATAACTCACCAACTGGATCCAGTCCCGGACCCACAGAGATATGTGTTGTCACTATGCTTTTTCTATCACGACTACTGTAACCATATAACTCGGTCACGTGGTGCTGGTTTGTCCCAGCCTACATTATTTAAACTATCACAACTCCTTTCTAATTTTCTCATCACCCACATGAGCACACAGGGTACTGCAAAGAACATATTCAAAACCACTCCGTCAAAGCCAAGCCAGAGACCACATCAACACCATCACCAACAAAAAACAACCTTCAACGTTCTCAGAGGAGGAAAACATATTTACCTGCACATAAAATAATGTCTCTACTCTTATTAGATATTTTATCAGTCATCCAAAACGATAACGGAACAAAGATTTTCTTTTATTTTATTTTAAATTTATTTTTAATACAAATCCGAAGTAATATTATGATATTCAGAAAATTATATAACATTGAAGCTACTTTTATTTTTTTATACAATATTAGCTCTGTGTCGTTTTATGTTTCGTGTATATTGTGTTATCGTTTTCCTTACTTATCTGTCTATAGTAAAAGAGTCAATTTATCTCTCTCAATCTCTTTCATTCTGTATAACTCCTTCTCACCTTCTCCCTCTCACCTTCTCCCTCTCACTTTCTTTATATATATATGTGTGTGTGTGTGTGTGTGTGTGTGTGTGTGTGTGTGTGTGTGTGTGTGTGTGTGTGTGTGTGTGTGTGTGTGTGTGTGTGTGTGTGTGTGTGTGTGTGTGTGTGTGTCTTGTGTGTGTGTAAAAGGTAAATAGAAATAACAAAGCAAACGACACGGTACATTGAAGAAATTTATTAGTTTAACTCATGAAATCACAAGAAAAGTATATTATCGTTTTGGTCACTAGTCCTTCGTCAGAAGATAGAATTAGAAATAAAAGATAAAATAGAAAGAAGACGAATGAGAAGAGGAAGGAACGGCCAAAAATAATATGAGAAAAAAACACACGTACGTATTCAGTCAGCCATTTAAAGATGGTAAACAAGATTCTAAAATGTCTGACCTGTCTGCAACATATACAGAAAGGATTCATGGTAGTGACGGGATGTACAAACATGAAGATGTCAAACTCCTAATCCTGCTGTCACACACCTTTTCAGACTGTGACGGACTAATAATATACATGAAGCAACTCAAAATGATAATATGTACCAGGTGTCGTACACCAGATTCCCCTCTAATCATAAGACAAATTTTAAAAGATAGAAGTTCTAAATAAACTAATCCAAAGCTCTTATGGGAGACTACAACCTCCCGAATGTCAAATAACTGAAAGGCAGGTCTCAGTTAGGAATGTCTCTGCCTGACCATACAAATGTGTTGTTCCGGGAACAATACTACTAGAACCAACATGAGAAATATATGCCTTTTGTAGTATTTGGATGGTACGTTGGCTTAAAGTGCAGCTGAATTTCTAATAGGTTTTATTAAATCAAATATCCTCTTTCTGCAATCAGTGTTGTTTACATTCCAATCTACGCTTATCGAAAAGACCTTTGAATAATTGCATTCCTTCAATAACTACAGTTATTTTAATTCGGACACTTTATTATCCAATGCATTCTACTTTCTTTAAGAGAAAGTCTGATTTATAGCTGGTCTATGTATATTCTTTGTTATTTCTTTAATACACTTTGTTATTTAAACCCAGTTAGGTCTTGACCAAGTAGTTACATATGTTTTTCTTTCGTTGTACTCTGAAATATATTACATAACTAAGGAAGAAATGCAGAGTCAATGCCATTTTTCAGGGTCTCCAAGTCTGGTTAGATGAAAGGAGTAAAGTATTTTTTAAAAAAGGACACTAACACTTCCTTATAATTGCAACAAAATGGACTCGGCTAAAAACAACTAATGCTGAGTTATTACGTCTACTACTTATAACTCTGCCTAAATGTCCCAATTTTTAAAGATGTTCAGATGTGAATTATGATTTACGTACACACACACATGTAAACACGCACACACACACACACACATGTACACACACACGCGCGCGCGCGCACACGCACACACACACACACACACAGATATATGTGTGTGTGTGTGTGTGTGTGTGTGTGTGTGTGTGTGTGTGTGTGTGTGTGTGTGTGTGTCTGCGTGTGTGTCTGCGTGTGTGTATATGTGTGTATGTAAACATAGCCACAACACAAAAGGCGCAGAGAGAAGCGAACTTTATTAAAAATAAATGAGCAACAGATATATGATTCAATTAATGTGGAAGACTTTGTAAAATGTAACATATGTTACGGTTGTGAAGTTGTAAAAATATAGACTTTCGCCAAGAAATTGTAGGTCGCACAAGAACTATCAGTCTACTATCTACCGAAGGTAATGGACGAGAGAAAGAAGGAGAGGCTGAGTAAGGGGATGGAAATAGATAAGAAAACGAAATAAAACAGGATAAAGTGTGGAAAAGAAACGGGTTAGGGAGATAAGAATAGAACAGAGAAGTAGAAAGGAGAGTTAAGGTTACGCAAATAAACACACAATATTTTATTAACAGACAGCGTATAGTAGTATGTGTATATATATATACATATATATATATATATATATTCACTTATTTATTTATTTGTGTGTGTGTCACTGTGTGTGTGTGTGCTTATCTCTCTCTCTCTCTCACTTTCAAACAAAATCATACATCATATATATATATGAGCTCATATTTATACCAAGTATATATTTATATATAGGCATGCGTATGTGCATGTGTATGTATACATTTTATTAAGGCTATTTTGTGAGTCCTGTTACTGTAGAAGCAGGCAAATCTCTAAATTAAGAAACCTCTATTAAGCCTTAATAAAATGAATATTTAAACTTTACTTCGGTGTATAGTACACTTTTCTCACAGCCTTCAAGTATATATGGATATATATATATATATATATATCCACATATACTTGAAGGCTGAGAGAAACGTGTACTAAACACCGAAGTAAAGTTTAAATATTCATTTTATTAATATTTATATGTATATATATATATGTGAAAAAATGGGGAGAAGAATACTGCAGGTTGCACATGGATAACATGTTATAAAATGAGTCCCTCATCAGTGATTTGCCGACGATCATAGATATTTCATTGCATTAAAAATCATATACCTCACGTCGGTGCAATAATAACTAAATTAAGTTATTAGGACAATTAAAACGCGTAAAGCGAGTGAGACAAGTAAACAACAAAGAGGAAAGCTAACTGTAGAGAGGAAGGGAACAAGCTACATAGTTATTCTGTTAGCATAAGCTAGGTGAATATATGAGCGCTTAGAAAAAAGACCTTCCGAGATGAAGAGAGAGAGAGAGAGAGAGAGAGAGAGAGAGAGAGAGAGAGAGAGAGAGAGAGAGAGAGAGAGAGAGAGAGAGATTTCTTTATTAGCCACAAGGGCACAAAAGAAGGGGACAAATACAAATGGGGAGTTTACATACAGGTATATGAAAATAAAACTATTAATACAATAACAAATAACAATTGAAATCCCCAATAGGGGGGAGGTGTTACATAGGGGTTGTACACACCCCGAAAAAATGTACAGCCCTCATCTCCAGAAGCACCAAGAGTGAGTACTCCCTTCCTCTCTTCCTCTTTTTCCTCAACCTACAGGCTTATATAGAGAGAAGGCCCAACCACTCGGGCCATCTTTGCCACATTCACCCACTATAAAATTTGCTGGGGCACAGCACCTCTCTCTCCATCTGATTCTTCTTCCAAAATGATATTTGAAAAAACGAATCAGTGGCTCGCCGGAGAGAAAGGTGTCTAACCTCAGCCATTTTAACCTCGTCCACCATATAACCTCTTTCACCATAGCCATAACACATAGGAAAACCGCCTCTCCCTCGATTTTGAAGGAGGGTGTGGGTTTGATCATAACAATGGACTCGGTGGTCAACTGGATTGGTCCCACTCGCGACAATAGTCGTTCTACAGAGCCCCACAGGTCGGTAACGCCCGGGCAGTGTACAAATGCGTGTGCGACGGTTTCCTCGTCGCGCACGCATCTCGGACAGATCTTTTTCGAAGGGTGTCTACCCAGGCGCCCGTGTCTGTATAGCTTGTCTCGAACTGGTAGAGCTCCTCGTAGCACTGACAGGCCAGGGACTTTTGGAAGTTGTCCATTGGTCCCGGGCGGAAGTTCCTACCGAACAGACTGGCCAGTTCGTCCTCCTCTACGCCTAGAGTTTCTCCGAGCGTGTCTCCACTTGCTGCGGACCAACCCTCAATAGAATGTCGAAGTGGAATCTCCACTGATCGCCGGGTCCGTTTGCCAGAGGACTGTGAGCGCCTGAGCACATTCGATGTGCCAGTCGCCCATTTTCCTCGGTCTTTGCTTGAACCAGGACTGCAGCTCGGTCAGCGAGACAAGTCGTGGGAAGAATCACCTCACGAATGAGGCCCATACCGGTTGTATGGTGAGGAATACGTGGAGGTGCCGCAGCCTGAGCGCGTGTTTTCGCATCGTCAGCCATGGCATCCCCAGCCCTCCGTTTGAAGGGTGTTGGCAGCAGATGGATCTTCTCACCAAAGGAGCCCGTTTCTTCCAAAGTAATTGGAAGAGCGCGCGCTTCATTTTGGTGTCTGTTTTGGCTGGAAAAGGCACAACGGTCAAGCGGTAGTAGATGACGGTCACCACCTCCGCTCGACCTTTCAAGGATAGTTTGCACTCGGCTCACTTCTGGGTGAGCGCAAACACCTTGGCCGTCACCTCGTTCCAGTTCTTCTCCACCTGGAGGTCAGGACCAAACCAGACCCCGAGCAGCTTTACCGTCCTTCCGTCCAGCGTCCGACGACGTCATCGGAAGGCATCTGTTTGCCTCTCCACGTTCCGAGTTGCAAACCGACGGATTTGTCCCGGTTCAGCTTCGCTCCTGTGAACCTTTCATATTCCTCCAGTTAGGTGCCGATCTCCCCGATTTGCGAGGTGATCGACACCATTGCTGTTATGTCGTCGGCGTAGGCCGACGCCGCTTTTCGCAGTCCCGGTTCCAAAGGGATGCCCTGCAATAGCTCCAACTTCCGCAGTAGTGGCTCGAGAGTCAGTACGTACATAATAGAGGAGAGAGGGCGCGCTTGTCAAATAAAACGCGTGATTGCGAACGGCTCCGATAGGTAGCCGTTCACCTTGACCCTCGAGCAAATGCTGCTGTGCATCGCCTCGAATCATCCTCTGAACACGGGACCGAAACCGGTCGCCTTGAGAACCGCTTTCAAGTATCGATGGTCGACCCTATCTAATGCCTTAGACTGATCCAAGTTGATCAGAGCCCCACCGAAGTTCGGTTACTACCCACCCTCTCTATGATGTATCGCATGAGGTGGAGGTTGTCGTGTATGGACCTGGTCGGGATTGCACACGTTTGCGCTTTCCTTACCAGGTTCTCGACGACAAGCGCCAACCTCGTCGCTAGCACCTTGGCCAAAATCTTTAACTCTGTGTTGAGCAGAGTTATGGGCCTGAAGTTGTTAATTTCGTCCCCTTTGTTCTCGTCTTTCCTGATCAGCGTTACTACGCCCTTGCCTGCAGAACTGGGAATTCTCCCGTTCTGCTGCCAGTTGCAGTAGACCGCTTCCAGGAGACCGGAGAACAAGTCCGGCATTGCTACGTAAAATTCGTAGGGTAGACCGTCGAGACCTGGAGATTTGCGTTTGCCACATTAGCTAAGCGCGTCCTCTATCTCAGCGGCCGAAATCGGTCTTTCGCAGAACTTCGCCTCGCTGTCCAAGAGTCGCGGTAGGCCATCGAGGTATGAACTGAAATCCATAGCCCCTCCAGGCGCGCTGCCCTGCCCGAACAGTTGAGCAAAGTGTCGCTGAAAGGCCTGGCACATTTGCTTCGGCTCACGTATCTAATAGATAGATAGATAGATAGATATGATTCTATATTGGCCACAGGGGCAAAAAAGAAGGGGACAAATACAAAGGGGGAAGTTTACATACAATAAAAACGTGAAAAATACTATCACAAATACAATTTTAAAATTAATCGATTTTCCCCAATAGGGGGAGACATTTCATATGAGTAACATATACCCCCGAAAAAATGTGCAACCCTCATCTCCAAGAGTATGAAGAGTGTTTACCCCTTTCCTCTCTTCCTCTTTTTCCTCAACCTACAGGCTGATATAGAGAGAAGGCCCATTCACTCGGGCCATTCTCGCCACTTTCACCCACCTTTCATAAAAGATAGATAGATAGATAGATAGATAGATAGATAGATAGATAGATAGATAGATAGATAGATAGATAGATAGATAGATAGATTTCTTTATTTACCATAAAGGCATAAAAAGAAGGGACAAATACAAAGGGGGAGTTTACATATAATCGAGTAAAAAGGGTGTAACATGAAAATAATCGAAAATAACCTCAAAAGGGAGGGGACGTGATGAGGGTTGCACACACCTCCGAAAAAGTGTGCAATCCTTTGCCCGGAGAGCACATGGAGAAGGTGCTCCCCTCTCCTTTACTTCTTTACCTACAGGATGGTATACAGAGAAGGCCCATTTACACGAGCCATTCTCGCCACTATCACCCACCTTTCATAAAACTGCCTGTGGCCAAGTACCTCTCTCTCCATTCTTATCCTTCTTCCGAAATGATATCGGAAGAAGTAGACCAGACTATGGCCAGAGAGGAAGTTGCCTGACCTCAGACCTTTCAATCGTGTCCACCAAACAACCTCTTTCAACATGGCTATTACGCACAGAAAAACCGCCTTTGCTTCCTTTGTGAAGAGGGGAGGCGGTTTGATTGTCATCACGGACTCGGCGGTCAATTTAATCGGCGCCACCCGCGACAGCAGTCGTTCAGCGTAGCCCCACAGATCAGCCACGCCCGGACATTGCACCAATGCGTGCGCAACGGTTTCTTTGTGACGCACGCATCTAGGGCAAATCTTTTTTGAGGGATCCCTGCCCGGGCGCCCGTGTCTGTAGAGCCTCTCTCGAACGGGTAGAGCTCCCCGGTAGCACTGCCAGGCCAGTGACTTCTGGAAGTTGTCCATTGGTCCTGGGCCGAAAGTCCTACCGAACAGGCTGGCCAGTTCGTCTTCTTCCATGTCCAGCGACTCTCCAAGGGTGTCATCGCCCCTGCTAGCCACCAGCCCTCTATAGAATGATGAGGTGGATTCTCCACCGATGGCCTGGCCCGCTTGCCAGAGAGCCCTGAGCGCCTGAGCACACTCAGTGTGCCAGTCTCCCAGTTTTCCGGATCTTTGCTTGACCCAGGACTGTAGCTCGGTGAGCGAGACGAGTCTCGGAAAGGCTCGTTTCACGAATGGAGCCCACACCGGTTGACCAGTGAGGAATACCTGTAGGTGCCGTAGCCGTAATGCGTGCCTACGCATCATCAACCACGGCATCCCCAGCCATCCTTTCGAAGGTTGTTGGAAGCAGATGGATCTTCTCACCATAGGAGGGCGCTTCTTCCAACGAAATTGGAAGAGCATGCGTTCCATGGTGGTGAGTGTTTCCTTAGGGCAAGGCACGACAGTCAGGCGGTAGTAAGTGACGGACGCTATGTAAATGTTCGCCACCTCCGCCCGGCCTTTTAGGGACAGCTTACACTTGGCCCATTTCTGGGTTAGTGCAAACACCTTGTTCGTAACCTCGTTCCAGTTCTTTTCCACCTGGAGGTCCGGTCCAAACCAGACCCCAAGCAACTTTACCGGGCCCTCCGTCCAGTGTCCGACGACACCGTCAGGAGGCATCGGTCTGCCTCTCCACGTTCCGAGTTGCAGCCCGATGGATTTTTCCCGGTTCAGTTTCGCTCCTGACAACCTTTCGTACTCCTCCAGTAAGGTACCGATCGCCTCGATCTCCGAGTCGGTCGATACCATTACTGTTACGTCATCGGCGTAGGCCGACACCGCTTTTCTCAATCCTGGTTCCAGGGGGATACCCTGCAACAACTCCAACTTCCTCAGTAAAGGCTCGAGAGTCAATACGTACAGAAGGGAGGAGAGAGGGCACCCCTGTCGAATGGATCGTGTGATTTCGAACGGCTTCGAAAGGTAGCCGTTCACCTTGATCCTAGAACAGATGTGGTTGCTATGTAAGGCAGTTATCCAGCCTCTGAAAACAGGACCGAACCCAGCCGCCGCTAGCACCGCATCCAGGTAACCATGGTCGACCCTATCGAAGGCCTTAGACTGATCCAAGTTGATCAGGGCCCCACCGAAGCCGGGTTTGTTGCCAACCCTCTCTATGATGTATCGCATGAGGTGGAGGTTATCGTGAATGGACCTGGATGGGATAGCACATGTCTGCGCATCTCCCACCAGGCCACCCACGACAAGCGCCAACCTCTTTGCTAACACCTTGGCCAAAATCTTTAACTCTGTGTTTAGCAGGGTTATGGGCCGAAAATTATTTATACTATCCCCCTTGTTCTCGTCCTTCCTCACCAGCGTTACTACGCCCTTGGCTACAGAACAAGGAATTCTCCCGTTCTGCTACCAATTGCAGTAGACCGCTTCGAGGAGTTCGGAGAAGAAGACCGGCATTGCTAAATAAAGTTCGTAAGGTATACCATCGAGACCTGGAGATTTGCGTCTGCTGCATTGGCTCAGCGCATCTCCGATCTCATCAGCCGAGATTGGTCCCTCGCAGGACTCTGCCTCTTCGCTCGAGAGACGCGGCAGGCCGTCGAGGTATGGACCGAAATCCACGCCCCCGCCCGGACCCTCGCCTCCCCCGAACAATCGGGCAAAGTGCCTTTGAAAGGCCTCGCACATCTGCTTAGGCTCCCGGATCACCCGTCCATCTTCGTCTTGCAACGACCGGATGGTGGATCGATTTCCACTCTTAGCTTCTGTCACGCGGGCCCAGCCAACGGCTTTGGTCCCCTCATTACCTAGAGCACGTATTTTACTTCGAATGACGTAGCCTTCGTGCTTTGCATCGAAAAACTGGTTCAAGGCCGTCCTCGATGCCAGCACTCTGGCCACATCTTCGCTCTTGATTGCCTCTTCTAATTTACCTGTTAATTCTTTCTCGTTTCTATTCCTATCGGCAGCTAACATCTTGCTATAACTTATTGATTCTGTTCTAATCTCTCTTTTGAGAGATGCCCACCATCGGTTGTTGACGATTGCACCCGTCAACCTCTCCTTAACTAATCTGCTAATCCGGTTTCTGTAAGTCTCTTTTGCCGGTAAAGACAAATTAAGTTTCCAGTAACCGGGACCCTGTTTATGTGTTTTCTCGAGATTGACTACGCAGGTCACTAATTTGTGGTCCGTGTAGCCAACCGTGCGCATTTCTGGACAGCTTAATATGTCCCTATCCTTACTTCTAACTAAGAATCTATATAAGTACGATCTAGATTGACCACTGTGGTTTCTCCAAGTCCAGGTAGGCACAGTTGGAAAATCTAGTCGATATCTATCGACCAAGTTAAAACGGTCGAGTAACCCCTTGAGGCTGTTACACCCCCCTCTATTAGGACATGCTCCTGCATAGTCCCAACGTGCATCTAGGATGTCATTCCAATCCCCCGCTAGAAGCAGGGAACGCGACGTTCCCAGAAAAGTCTCCAAACGCTGGAAGAAGTCGGGCCGTTCAGCTCCGAAAGGGGAGTAGACGGCGACCAGTCTCAAGGCCGCACTTTCACTACTGCTAACGTCTAGCACCAACAAACGACCCTCCGGGTCCGAGTGCACAACCTGTACGGCAAGACCCAGGTGTTTTTGCAGCAGTACGACAACCCCACCCCCACCTCCAGGTTGACAGAGAGATGCATTCACCTCAAAGTCATCGAAGGTAGGGGCCAGCTGCCGCACGACGCTGATTCGAGTCTCACAGATAACCATTACATTTATACTACATGACCTGAGGTCATTTAGAAGCTTTGCTTGCTTCCAAGTTGAGCCAAGGCCACGTGCATTCAAACATCCTACTCTTAACAACGCATGTGGGCGGCAGAGCCAAAGGAGAGTGTAGAGACCTACCTTTCCGCTTCCCGGGGTTCGGGTTGCACGACTTCCGTGGGGTCGGGGGTGTTGGGTGAAGGGGTGTCTTGTGGTGGTGTGGGGTC
The DNA here is from genome assembly GCA_964016885.1 of Eledone cirrhosa. NCBI lineage: Eukaryota > Metazoa > Mollusca > Cephalopoda > Octopoda > Eledonidae > Eledone > Eledone cirrhosa. The sequence goes on from OZ024745.1 coordinate 56,292,304, forward strand.
GTCAGTGTGTGGTGGGGTTGGGGTGTTTGGAGTTGTGTTGGGGAGGGGAAGGGGAGGGGGAAAGCTTTTTAGTAGGACGCGGTTTATGGGTTTGATAGAGGGTGGTCCTACGTCCTCCTTAAAATCCTTTTTTAGTTTTTGGTAGAGGTTCATTGGGATCTTTATTAATTTTAAATGTGGGTAGTTTTCTGAAGAAACAAAGTTTACACCTTCGGTTTGTACCGAAGGATTATTGTATATGAGTTCATTTAATTTATTATTGTTTCTGTTGATGTAAGTATAGTGTAATGTCTTTTTTTCGGATGGTGTGAGTGTTTCGAAGAGGGGAGGGGCAGGTTTGGTTTTGTTTGTTGCTGGAGGGGTGTTTTCTGTTTTGTTGGATTGTGTTGAGATTTGGGTGGGGGTTGTTTGGCCTTGTGTGTTTTGCACATGTTTTCTCTTTTTCCTTTTAATCTGTCTGAAGGACACCGTTTCTTCCTCCGAATTCGTTGGGTTATCTTCAGTGTTGGAGGGAAGAGGTATGTTTGCTGGTAATGTTTCCGTGTTGGTTTTCTTTGTGGGGGAGATGGATGTCACTATGTTAGACTGTGTTGTGTGTTGTGTCTGCGGTGGTTGTGTTGTTTTATTGAGTGAGAGGTTGGGTGGGCCTGTATTTTGTTTTGGGGTAATGTGTTGTGACTGTTTGTGTTGTGGTGGTGGTGTGGTTTACTGAGGGACGGGTTGGGTGGGACTGAGTTTTGTTGTTGTTTATCTGTTGCGGTGGTGGTGGTGGAGCTGGTGTTGGTAGCAGGGTTTTCTTTTTGTTGAGTTGGGGACAAGCGGCCTTCAGGTGCCCTCTGCCTGCACAGATATGGCAGGACGGCCTTCTCCCCTCCACGCTAATGTTTATATACCCGTGGTCCTCTAATAGGATTCTGTTGGGTATTTGGGCGATGCGTTCAGGCTTCATTTGCACTACCAGCTCTATACCTGTTCCACTGAACGCATTGCCTGTGGTTTTCCCAATGGAAATCACGTTGTCATTCACTGGATCGATGAAGCCAGCTATGAGCCAGCAGTAGTCCACATCTGGCATCATTGCATCCAGCCATATGCGTTGAGTTCTTTTACCCATATAAGATGGATAAAAGGTAACATTTTTCGAACGAATCGGTGACAAAGCACATTTTTTTGCCGCCGATTCGTTCTTCATGATAATTGCTAGACTTCCATACAGTCTGTCTTTTCTTATGAAAGTGGTTTCATTAAGTACTTCTGTGAGTACTGTTTTGATATCTGCTTGAGAAGGCTGTTCAGGTTTTTTTGTACTGTTGTTGATGGTCCGAAACTTGACCGTTCGGCTTTCAATGTCTTTGGTGAATTCTTGAGGCATTTTTACCGATAAAATACCATTCTCTCCTTCACTTATGTATTGTTTGGCGTCTGTGATCCTTCGTGCCACATCTGAAATATTTTCCTGTATATAAGTCAAAGATTTCTTTGTTTTCTGTGCAAATGAAATCTTGTCGTCTGCTTTGCTTTCTGTTATGGTGTTATTTTCAAATGTTATTTTTGTGTTTGTTGTGTCTTTGTTTGTGTTATTAGTATTGTCATGCAATTTTTCAAATTTTTTTTTTTCGTTGTTGGAATCCATGTCCAGATTTGTGTTTTCGTCATTTTTTTTCTCCACAGATTCGTCTGTTTTTATTTTAATTTTTCCTTCCTTCTCTATGACGTTAGTTGGGAAGGAAGGGGGGACTAAAGCGTGCGAGCTTACAACTCTTACCGCTGTCCCCCCACCACTATTTTCGTTCGCTGCGTTTAACATTTCTGTTAGACGATTGAAATTTTTTTGCCACAAAATTTTTTACAACAGGTTTTTCACCTCTAGGAGGGGTAAAGATGAGCTGACCCACCGCCTGACAGTTCAGACGGGGGGTCAAGCTACACAATTGTATCAAAATTAAGTTTTAACTCACAAAATTTCCTCAATAAATTTGAACAAAACTTCTGCGCGAAGTGAATTACATCCACACTGTAGAACAGACGACAGCTAGGATGAAGATAGATAGATAGATAGATAGATAGATAGATAGATAGATAGATAGATAGATAGATAGATAGATAGATAGATAGATAGATAGATTATCAGGCCTTGTGGAAATTTACACCCGATATCATTTGCCATCACTAGAAACTTATGCGTTCCCAGCCAGTAATACAGGCGTGACGTAGCTGACATTTTTAGATTCACCTAGGGAAGTTGTCGACGACAGCATCTAATATTTATTTGCTATGATGTATTTGAGTATTGTATTTGCATTGTAAATGTATGACCTTCAAAGTGTGGCTACTATCAACAGTTACTTCATTTTGACTACACTGTACTTGTAGATTTTGTAACAATTTTCACCACTCGTTTGCTTTTATCTGATTTTGAATGCATCATTAGTTCAGCTAGCTTTTAACCCTGTTAATGGTATTGTTTTATTATGTTTAATCTACAAGTGTTGACAGGTGTTGTTTTATTTTTATCATATTTTCACATCTGAAAAATTCATTTCACGTGACAAAACATTTATAAGGGAAATAACTTCGGATAATAAATATTTACGAGTTATCTCCCTTACGTGTTCTCTCCTAATAGCATAAACATGAATATATATACAGTGTGGTAACCGTAGAAGAGAAGGATGTCGTCCTTGAACAATGTTTATAGCTTTTTAGGGCTCGCTCACCTTTTTATCAGGAATTGCAGTAAAAATGTCCGATATTTATCAAAATGTAAACCGACTTGATACCAATAAATCATCACTTGCATAACAGTGAGAGGTAATTTAATAAGCATGGCAGCGAATCGTCAGCGCTGTTGAGACGTTGAATAAAAAACCTAACAGTATTCGTTCTCTCTTCCTTACTCTATCTCTCTTTCTCTCTCTGTATAATTATATATAAGTGTGTGTGTGTGTGTGTGTGTGTGTGTGTGTGTGTGTGTGTGTGTGTGTGTGTGTGTGTGTGTGTGTGTGTGTGTGTGTGTGTGTGTGTGTGTGTGTGTGTGTGTGTGTGTGTGTGTGTGTGTTTGTGTTTGTTTGTGTTTGTTTGTGTTTGTGCGTGCGTGCGTGTGTTTGAGCAAGTGAATCCCGGGTTCTGTCGGCGGTAGCCACAGTAAGTAGGGTACTCAATGCATTAGTAGAGTGTAAACATAATATTTAATGCAGAAATGGCTTCTACAGAACTATAACTGCTTCATTGAAAAGAAATTATCATATGTATCAACAGAATATCCGTGCACAAAGAGAATTTCTACTATGAATAGAAATATATATATATACAATGATATTAAATAAATGGAAACTATATTTATAAAACCATATTTATTCTATCATATATATATCAAGGGTACCAAAACTTTGGTACGCTATCATCAAATAAAATACGGAGTGTGTTTTATAAATTTTGACCTAACGAAGGAAAATATATCTTAACGGTTCATGTTAAACTTGAACCGTTAAGGTATATTTTCCTTGGTTATGTCAAAATTTATAAAACACACTCCGTATTTTATCTGATGATAGCGTACCAAAGTTTTGGTACCCTTGAAATATATATAATAGAATAAATATGGTTTTATAAATATAGTTTCCATTGATTTAATATCATTGAGTATTATACTCCAGAAAGGCTGTCGAGTGCTCTGAATCAGTTATAAACATTTATATTTGTTGAATTACCAACAAATTGAATATGCTTTCCCCACCTAGTGTTTAGTACCTTTAGAGTAAGATTCAATTTTGTAGGGTTAGGTAATTTACTGCGATGCTTGGCCCTTAAAGGAAGCCGATTTCCAGAATAGAATCGGCATCCAAAGCCATTTAAGTAAACTGGTATTGGGCTGCTTTTCGTGGACTACACTGTTTTGCAATCACTTGGGCCAGGGCCCTAGCTTAAGAACAACATATTTTCTTCCTACACGATTCAAATGTTCTAAAGACGATTATGAATACTTCACATCAACTGCAAAAGCCAATCGTCCCACATTCTACAGAAACCGTCCCATTCTCTAAAAGTATTATTATTCAAAAATATATCCATCCAATCTATTAGGTTCCAAACTGTTTTAAAATCTTACCATCCGTGATCGTATCATCTTTTTATATAGCATTCCAGTGGTGACCAACCGACCTTTCAGTCGTGACCAATCTTTTTTCAAGCTTTTCGAACTGAAACATATATTTTTTTAAAGCGTTCCAGCCCTGATACTCCCTGCTTTTGTTCAAGAAACTATAGTCCTTTTTTATCTTTTCTCGTGTGATTAATCCGTAAGTATTGAACTAGAAATGAAAATAATCATAAATTGATATTGAAAATTAAAAATATTACCGAATGTTACCGAATATTACCGAATGTTATCGAAAAAGGAAATTATATAATATGAAGAAATCATCAGGTGTCATCAGGTGTACAAGAGATATGAGGCCACAAACCGAGAGCAAATATGTGATTCCACACTAATGCTGCAAAATCTTTAAAAAAGAAGTTCGATCGCCACAGTTACTGCGCCCTAAATTTTAAGATGGATTAGGTAAATTAATGTAACTCTATACGATACTTAAAAGGCTAAACATCTAACGAGAAAAAAAATAGGCAACGGGGAATATTAAATATTAGTTATTAATTGATATTATTTTAATTTTTCCAACAACCCTGAAAGACAGCCTTGCACATGTTTCCGACGAAGATAGATTTGGCTCCATTTGACGAATTAGTTATAGATAAATAATCTAGTAAATATTCATTTTCGTACGAAAATATATTTGTCAATACGAAATCTGCATGGAAATGAGTTATTTTTATGGTTTTATATTTTTCTAATTTTCCCATGTAAACTGATGAACCAAAAGAACCCATATACTTGAGTCTATATTCTTCTGTGTGGCAACGTAACCCACCTCATTCAATTTATGAATGAAAAAAAAAACAGCTCATATGTTGTTGCAGTTAAAAGTAATACATTAATATAACAATATTGGAATTCTTGCGAAAGCCATTCCTCCGCCAACTAAATCGTAAAAATTGAATCCCACTCTGTTTCTTCGGGACAAAGTAAATTAATTATCTTCTACTCCTGCAATAGTTTTTCTTCTTTTGTTCCTGAAAATGTTTAGTCTTTACTGCTAAAAATGTGAAATTTATTCGTACCAGGACAACTATTTCAAATATTGCAAATAATTTAAAAACCATTATTGCAGCTTCTCGCAAGAAAAGAGCATTCAAATTGAAATCATAAAATCCCATTGAATACTGTAAAAATGCTTTTGAAAAATGAGTTCAGTCAAATGCTGATACAATTAGCGAATGCCATTTGGGTTGGCTTCGTATTCTTATAAAATGACAAAGGAGTATAATTTAGACGTTAGAATTTTTTCTGGAATATATATTAGGCTAGTGAATAAATATTGCAAATACCCGCTGTAGCAAAGTGTACAGCCACCGGAAATAACATCTGTGAAATATACAGCGCTAGCTACCTCAACGTGAAAAAAAAAGAACCCTTAAAAGCTACCAGAATAAACGGCTACACAGCGGCTAAACATCAAACGATTATTTCTGTATATATAGAGTGGTTCCAAACACTCAGCAGTCGACTTTTAGCAGAGTCAGCTAGCGCATCGTTGGTCCTTTACTATGCCACGCTTTGTCACTCACACACGCCTTGTACCTTGTATCGTCGCTTCATGTGAAAATAAATAGCTGATCGAATTTACATCTCGCCTTGCTTCGTCCTTTCAACTTGTGCTTTCGTCTGTCCATCCTCAACAGTTCTTTTAAGGGCTATATGCGACAACAGTCCTTTTAAGGGCTATCTTCAGATCTGATCAGACCGTATGCGATAACAATCCTTCTAAGGGCTATTCTCGGATCTGATCAGAAGTAGTGACCAGACTGACTAATCACGTCGCTACAAAAGTTTTAAAAGGTCATTAAATAAATTAAAATTATTAAGTGTTTCTTTATTAATGTTGGGGTGTAAAGTTTGCTGGAGAGGGGGGGGGTAACAACAGGTTAACACTTAACGAACAGACATGTAAATATTGGTGTTCCAGTCGTAATTATCCAGTCTGTGTAAGTTTATGTGGTTCAATTTAAAACGGCTGGGTGAGGGGTGAAATAGAGATTTGATTATTATTTTAGCAAGTCACGCGACAACGCAATACCTCTCACATTTGGTGTGAGTGAGGTGGGTTACATTATCTCACTGAAGAATATACAGACTCAAGTATAAAAATCAAAAGTCATATTCCAGATCAACTGTCTTTCAAGCCTTTTCAAGAAAAGAATAAGATTTGTGTCTTCAGTATTGATACCAAGCTGAAGAAATATGTCATTGCGACGATCACTGATGAAAATAAAAACAGAGTAACCCCAGCATTAATGACCAAGATGACTGGACATTAAAGTATTATTTGATCTGATTTAGTCCTATCAGGTAATCGAACTACTTCCGTAGATTGACCACAGACTCGATTGTAGTTAGCAATTAGCAATCATTCTTTACAATTAATTATAATTGTTTCTACTTTTGGCACAAGGCCAGCAATTATCCAGTACATTACTGATACTTTATTTTATCGACCCCATAAGGATGAAAGGCAAAGTTAATTAATTATAATATCAGTAAATTGATTCCATAATGTGGTTTCCACTTATCACGCTGACCCAGTTTGGTTGTATTCCATGTTTAGTTTAACATTAAATTAATAAATGACTTTCATCTTTGTATCACATCAACATCCTTGGGAGAAGATAACGAAAGTCAAGTAAATAAGAATAATTACCTTCAGTTCGAAATTTGACACGAAAGACTGAATCCGTCCAGAAACGCCATAACACCTCAACTTATGAAGGAGACCAGCATGCCAAACCCAGGCAAGAGCATTAGAAATATCTACGGCAATAGTCCTGGCTTCACCAGATTTATCTAAAGCAAGAGAGATTCTCTCAACAGTAACAGGTAATACATCAGTAGGTGACCGCGAGAAACGAAAGCCGCATTGTTTATCTCAAATAAAACCTAGTGAGGTGTGATGAATGAATAAAGTCACAAATACATCGCCAAAATTAGGCAGATGACAAATAAGACGATAATTAGAAGTGTCAGATCGTTCCCTAACGTTCTTAAATATTGGAACAACAAAAGACGATTTCCAACAAGATGGAGAGCAAGAATCAACAATGAAATTGTTGCAAAGTTGAAGTAACACAGTTGAAACAAAAATACACACACACACACACACACACATATATATATATATATATATATATATATATATATATATATATATATATATAACGGCGTTGAATTAGTTTTGCGAGGTTTTTGATATGAAATCGTGTGTCGAAACAAATATTGTTATACTTGGGGAGGGTCATATTTGTGTAATATTGCCAGAATTAATAACAGAAGACACTCACTGTTTGGTTGGTTTTCGCTTTTCGCTTCTGTGTCTTTTATATCGGTAATCTAATTTATTCGGTCCTCAATGTTGCCATTGACTGACCAACGGTCAAAAACTATATATATGTGTTTGTGTCTATATTGTATCTGTATTATTTTTGACCGTTGGTCAGTCAATGGCAACATTGAGGATCGAATAAATTAGATTACCGATATAAAAGACACAGAAGCGAAAAGCGAAAACCAACCAAACAGTGAGTGTGTTCTGTTATTAATTCTGGCAATATTACACAAATATAACCCTCCTCAAGTATAACAATATATATATATATATATATATATATACATATATATATATATATATATATATATATATATATATATATATATATATATATATATATATATATATATATATATGTGTGTGTGTGTGTGTGTGTGTCCAGCCTGGCTAGAACATTCTTTAGAGTACTGGATAAATGTTTCCCTAAGGCCCACAGGTACCATAAAATATTCAACAGGCACACGGTGAAACTTTCCTACTCAACCACACGCTCCGTAGCCCAGCACATAGCCGGCATAAATAGGAATAGGCTCACTTCCTCTAATACCACCGTAAACCCAACGGAACCACTACGCGGGACACACCAGACCCCGGACAGGCCCATCTAGCACACTGGAACCCAACGACCCTGTGCTGATTGCGGCAGCTACCCAGCCAACCCGAGTGATGGTAACCACGCAGTACATGTGCTGGGGCTTATGAAGTCATGCAATTATAGAGACCCATCACTATGCGCCCTTAGTAATGAATGCATGACGAAAAACGTAGCCTACAGGTGCAAGATCAGAACCCTTAACTCGGAGCACCACTACATATGATCCACGGCGACGAGCTTCAAAGATAGGTGGTATAACCATCGCCATTCCTTTAACAGAATAGAAAAGAGGAAATGTACGGCCCTTTCTGAATTGATCTGGAAGCTCAAAATTGAAGAGACCCCGCACTCTCTGGTCTGGTCCGTGGTTAGAAAGGTTCTCCCAGACAGAGGTGGGTCTGGTATTTGCAACCTCTGTCTTAGTGAGTCACTTGAGATACTTCATGGCGGAACCAAGCTACTAAACAGAAGGGCCGACTTATTCGGCGCTTGCAGACACCTAAGGACGGGAACTTTCCTCAAGCTATATGGATAAACCCCGGTTCTGGCCTCCCACAACGCCCCCCCCCCCCCGGTAGATCCCCTACACCCCGTACCAATGACCAGTGGACTACAGCCACCCATAGTTTGTGGTCCCTACGGTGGATTGTCCACCGGATCCTCTTCTTGTTACGAGGCAACAAAACCTCGTTTATTGAACCTGATGACCCCCCACCCCCACCCGGAGTGGCCCACACAGGAAGAACAATCATACCACGGTGCTAACCCTATACACATGAATGAGTTCCCGCAACCGTACATAGTGTGTGTATACTGGGATTAGGTGAGTGTACACACTCATGTGAAGGCAACGAGATACTAATACCCCAGGTTGCATTTGAAAAATGTTCAAGTGTATGCTTAGGAGTATGTTTGTATATGCTCTCTTGTATGAGTGCACATGTGTATATAGATATACACGCGCATCCAGAGGTATAAAAGTGTGGATGGGTATGTGTATCTGTACTAGGGGATTCGCCTAAGCCCCAAAGACCCCAAGCTATTGCTGTGAAGATATATATTACACTCTACTTTTTCTAGTCTAAACAATAACTTTTCCAAACACCCACTTTACTTTTCTTTAAAAATAACACCCACCTAGTTTTATGTCTGCCTTATACTTGAATTTGGGTGCCTCTGTCGTATATATATATGCACCTTTGTGTACATATATATATATATATATATATATATATATATACACCTGTATGGATTTGTGTGTGTGTGTCTGAGGGGGTAGGTGTGAGTGTATGTACAAGTCAACCAACATAGGTCTTTTTTATTTCTAAACTCTCTAAGTATTTGACTCTTACCATAATTTTCAGTATTATCACCCCACATAAATTCCTCAATTTGTATGTGTGGGTGTGTGTGTGTGTGCCTGTTGGGGTGGGGGTGAATGTATGTGCAAGTCAACCAACATAAGTCTTTTTATATGTAAATTTTCGAGTATTCTACTCTAACCATAATTTTCATGTATTCTACTCTAACCATAATTTGTATGTGTGGATGTGTGTGTGTGCCTGTGGGGGTGGGGGGTGAATGTATGTGCAAGTCAACCAACATAAGCCTTTTTATATGTAAATTTTCTAGTATTCTACTTTAACCATAATTTTCAGTAGTACCACCCTACATAAATTCCTCAATTTAAGATTGACCTGTAGTATCGAATTTCATACTATAAACCTCAATTGAATATATATATGACCAGGAATGCTTTTTGTGAAAATCAGTCATACGGAACTATTGTCATCTTGCCTGATGGTTTGAACTTTACAACACCACCTGCTTCTTTGAGCTCAAATACCAACCCTACTAGCATCTACAAATTGACCAATGAAAATTAAGATTATTCCTGCTGACAACATTAAATTATTCCTAACAAGCTCATATGTCCCAAGGCTCTGATACAATCAACACCATAAACATCGAGCTGGCATATCTAAGAACTGACTAACTGCCTGATGTGGTCATAGCCATTCAATGGCTATCATCGAAATATGTATAGCAGCAAATAAGGGATTATGAGTTCATGCAATTGACTTATGTTTCGTCACTATATATATATATTAGCTTATATATATATAAAATCCTCAGTCATTCCTGTAGAAGCTATTTCTACATTAAATAATTGTTTCTACTTTAGGCACAAGGCCAGCAATTACTCAGTGCATTACTGGTACTTTATTTTATCGACCCCGTAAGGATGAAAGGCAAAGTTTACCTCGGCGGGATTTGAACTCAGAATGGCAAGGGCCGCAACTATATGCGTCAAAGCATGGCGCCCGACCCTCTACCGATGATGACCCTCTACTAATGTATTAAGTGCCTATATACACATATATATTGTGTACTAGAAGACCTATAATATTTCTTTTTTAAAGCCGGTAAAATGCGGTAGAAAAATACAGTTAAATGATGACAAATGAAACAAGACAAAGTAATGTTTTGTACATTGTACTTTAGCCTAATATTTCAGGGTTAATACCCTATTTTCAGACACGAAACTGAACTATATATATATATAGTGACGAAACATAAATCAATTGCATGAACTCATAATCCTTTATTTACTGCTATACATATTTCGATGATAGCCATTGAGTGGCTATGACCTCATCAGGCAGTTAGTCAGTTCTAACTGTATATATATATACAGAGAGAGAGAGAGAGAGAGGGGGGGGGGAGGAAATCCATATATATGAATCAGTGTATACAAAAAATGCATGCATGTATGTCTACCTATATGTGTGTGAGCGCGCGTTGGTATATGTGTAAACATCAAATGATTATCTGAATTTTCTTTGCACTCCGACGATCAAGAAAGTAGTTTTAAGATTTCCTTATTGAAATATAGGGATGGATGTTTTCTTTAACTTGAAAACATTTATTTATCTTTATCTTATACTTTAGAGTTTCAACTTTAATGTTTTTCTACGTTTTACTCATATAAGATTTGAATTATTCCCATAAAAATAAAATTTCCATTTCCATTTATACTCAATTATCAATTTCTTCCACTTTTTATTGGTAGGTACATGAAAATACATAGGGGTTTCTCCTTCAAAATTCTATCATTTCACATAATTCTAACAGGCTTACATATTTCTAAGCAACATATCTCACAATATTTTATTTTTTCTAACGTGCAAATAGTATAATGCATAATGAATGTGTGTATGTAGGTAGATCGTTAGGTGTTTCGGTGAGATTGTGTATACATGAGTGTGTTTATTTGTGTGTATGCATGCATATAGCTATTTTCTTTATGTATGTATATTTGTGAGTATCTATATGCACATAGAAAAATATATTTTTTAAACGTTTTTAAGTGAATCCTTTTCAATAAAATGCCACGTTCGTACGTGTGTATGTATGTGTGTGTGAGTGCGTGTTTGTGTGTATGCATGTATATATGTATGTAAATATGCATGCCTCTCTTTCTCATATATATATGTATGTGTGTGTACATCACAGGGTGAATATGAAAGCATATACATGTTTATAATAAACATACGAGAGTATTACTCTGTTTTTTTTTTATTGTTTATATAAATGTAATCATGTCCCTCTATCTCAGTAGCTACCGACACAGCTCTGGCATAATAAGAGCTTCAAAACAATTCATAAGGAGGCATTTGAATGTTTATTATACAGAAACCTATCGCATTTGACTGCATATACACCCCTATGATAAACCAATCTATCTGCCAATATATATATATATATATATTTCGTTTCTGAATTTGTTTAGCAAGATTCTTTATCTGAAAACGTGTGTTGAAACCGATATTGTTATGCTTTGGGAGGGTCATGTTGCAAATAAGAAACACACGCACCAGTTGCTTTCACTTCAATTTATTATAATAAATTTATAAAGTTAGGAATTTATAAATTTCTGGTTGGGTGGTTGGTTCCACAACCAGATGATTGTTTATATATTGTCAAAGTTCTTTCGTCACACATTCTGTGACCTCTTCAGTGACTTGGGATTCTTTTCTTTGTTTTTGTGCCTCTTCTTTGTTCTGTCCTACGCCATCTTGTTTCAAAATGGCGTAGGACAGAACAAAGGAGAGGCATGTTTCGTGGTAGTTTCTTGAGTATTTTGGCCCCCCACTTGTTAACCTGTCACCGTAAGATATACTCGGTTGATTACTACTAACTCTTAAAATGGCCTCATTACAATTCCGTCCCACCTAGTAAACTTTTCTATAGTTTAGCAGTACCAGTGAGAGACTTGATGACTGTCGTTCGGGAATAGTAACCAGAAATTGTTGTTTTTTTTATATTTTTAACATTCTTGGTATTCTTCTATATATTACTCCATATTGTTTTACTTATTGTTTCTACTTCCTCCCCCTCCCTCTCCCCTCCCTAGTATACTTGCTTGACCTCCTGCCCTGCTGTAGTTGGCACTATCAACGCACGACTGGGTTTCCTCCACTCCCTCTCCCTCTTTCTTCTACTGGCAAGTTCAGTTACCCCTTCCTTCCACAAATTGCCATGATAGAATTATGTGTCTCAACAACAAACTTTTGACCAATCCTTGTGACAATCACTTTTACTATATATGGAATTACCCCCTGAGAAGCTCGGCTATTCATATACCAGGATAAAAATGCTCATTTAGTCCAGAATTAGCCATTGAAACGGCTTGAGCTCAGCCGTCGGGGTCCTACTCGTTCCTATTACCCACTCTACTACCCTAAGTATTGAGTACTTTGGTGTGTTATGGTCCACCTGGTTCCTTACCACATTTCCTTCGTTATCTAGCTCCTATTCCCGTAGTAGAGCACTTTCCGACCCTACCACGCCGTATCCAGACTTTTCCGCTAAGCTCAAGTTCTTTCACCCGCACCATGCGAAAACACAACATCGACTTCTCCACCAAGAATATCCCAGTTCCACCGAAAAAACTTTACCTTCGGATGCTCAAGCAAAAAATTGACCTCTTTGCGAAAAGACTTAGATGGAGAACTTTTTTCTAAGACAGATATTGCGACAATCAGGACTTCGGTACCAAGGAGAGATTCGGATTTAATACCTACAAATCTCCCCCTCCGAACCCTATGCTCTCACCCTTCGAGAATGACCTTTTCCAACTGGTCAAGAACATTAAATTCAATCCCAGACACAACCGATTCCTACAAAAACTCCGTAGCAACTTAACAGAGTATGATAACACCAATGACATCATGGTGCACTCGGATAAAACTGGTAACATCTACTTCGTCAACCCCGACAGATACCATACACTGATCAGGAGCAGCCTAAACTCCACCTATAAAAAGGCTAACCACTCTTGCATCGAGGACATAAATCGAGATGGACAACAAATTACCTCCAGCCTCCGACCGCACGGAACCCCTAGACCCACGGACACCCTACTTCACACTGAAGGACCACAAATCCGATTTCGACAGTAAACCTTCTATCAGGCTTATAAACCCAGCGAAGTCCGATATAGGGAGAATCAGTAAAAAAAATCCTAGACCGCGTTATACCAAAAGTTAAGCAAAACGCCAGAATTAGCCTATGGGTCAACATCCAGGAAGTAATCTCATGGTTCAGCAATATGGAGAACAAACGAGACACAAAATTCATCCAGTTTGACATAGAGAGTTACTATGCTTCAATTACCTTACCGCTACTTACGGCTGCCTTGGACTTTGCCGAGACACTTGCGCCCATCACCGACCAGGAAAGAAACATCATCCTCCACGCCAGGAAGACAGTCCTACTCTTCGACAACTCCAAATGGATAAAGAGAGCTACCGACTCACCCTTCGACGTCAGCATGGACACGACGGATTCGGCTGAGGTCACAGATCTTATAGGATTATTCCTACTAATTAAACTCACCGATATGTTTCCTGCATTCGGCGGTGGATTGTACCGTGATGATGGGCTCCTTACCCTTAAAGGGTACAACCCCAGTAGTACAGACCGGGTCCGTAAACAATTAATCAGCTTCTTCCGCGACTAGGGATTTAAAATAACCCTACAAAGGTCCCTGACCCGAGTAAACTTCCTGGACGTTACCCTTGACCTCGATAATGATCTGTACTACCCATACAGGAAACCCAACGACAACCTGCACTACATCCACCGCCGGTCAAACCATCCTAGGAACATCACCAATAACCTGGTTAAAGACATCTCCCTCCGCATATCTCGTTTGTCTGCTAATGAGCAGATATTCAAGGAACATGCGCCTTATTACAACCAGGCCCTCAAGCGGAGTGGTTTCCGGGAGGAAATATCCTACTGTCCAGCTTCCATTAGCGGAACCAGCAGGCGACACCGCCGCTCACGCAATGTAACATGCTTCAATCCTCCCCACAACGCCGAGGTGACAACTCCTATCGGGAAAATCTTCTTTAGGCTCATCGAAAAACACTTCCCACTACAACACCGCTACCACAACATAATTAACAAAAATACCATCAAACTCTCCTACAGCACCACACCAAACTTTGCACAAAACATCGTCTCCTCTAACAACAATAAACTCAAATCTTATGGAAGAAATAACCTAAATAGCAGTGGGGAGCCGACCAGGAGGTGCAACTGTCCTGATGGATCCATTTTCCCCCTCGACAACAGATGCAGAGATCGTAATGTGATATACCAGTGCAACGTGAGGACGGACACCTCCAACAAAGCTTATATAGGATTAACCGCATGTGACTTCAAGACCCGGCTATACCAACACAGACATACCTTCCGAAACCCGGCCCGGCGTCACGCCACCACACTTTCGGGCCACATCTGGGACCTCAAGGATAACAATATTACCTATGATCTCACTTGGAGCTTACTGTCCAGAGCCAACTCTTACACGGGAGGATGCCGTCCGTGCAATTTATGCTCGGAGGAAACCTTACAAATGCTGTTTTCGACGGACCAACTCCTAAACAAGAAAGACGAACTGGTAACTGCATGCAAACACAGATTGCGTAGGACTTACCTCGCCCTCAAACCCCATAATGACCCGGGGGGGGGGGGTAGACAAGGGGTGTAACACCCCACTTGCCGACTTTTTAATGGGTAACCCCTGCTTGCAAAGGTAGACGTAAGATCTTCTTTTATATCTTTTTATCGTTTCCTCTATATTTCCTTCTACCCCCCATCCCTTCCTAGTCCTTCCACCCAAGTCCTCCTTCTTCTTTGTCGTCGCCCTTTTCACTTTCTCGCCCACTCGAGGCAGCCCCTCGGTCCTTTGTAGCATCATTACCCCCACCCCCATCCCCTATTCTATGATAGAATTGGCTGACTCCGCTTTTTATAGCAGATGTGATAGACCCCGGATACTTGCTTTCTTATCCGATGGCTGCTCCATTTCCGTGCCTTCTACATTTCGTAGTGGTATCTTTGCTTTAATTTCTCGTATATCAGTATTTATTTTTGGGGGGTGGGGGGGGGGGGGGGGGGGGGGGTTCTGAATTAATTTTCCGTATCAAATTTTTCATATACTTCGTACAAGCATTTATGTAGTTTGCACTAGAATTTTTGTATCGTAGCGGCACCCTTAGAAATAGTATTAGTATTCATTTTCGGGATTCTGAATTATTATTTCGTATTAGTTTATTTTTTGCACTGGGTGGTTGCTGGCCTTGTGCCTAGGGTAGAAACAATTATTTCGTATTAGTCTCGGGCCTCTGAATTATTATTTCGTGGAAGTTTCTTGAGTATTTTGGCCCCTCACTTGTTGACCTGTCACCGTAAGATATACTTGATTGATTACTACTAACTCTTAAAATGGTCTCATTACAATTCCGTCCCACCTAGTAAACTTTTCTATAGTTTAGGAGTACCAGTGAGAGACTTGATGGCTGTCGTTAGGGAATAGTAACCAGAAATTGTTTTTTTTTATATTTTTAACATTCTTGGTATTCTTCTATATATTTACTCCATATTGTTTTACTTATTGTTTCGACTTCCTCCCCCTCCCTAGTATACTTGCTTGACCTCCTGCCCTACTGTAGTTGGCACTATCAACGCACGACTGGGTTTCCTCCACTCCCTCTCCCTCTTTCTTCTACTGGCAGGTTCAATTACCCCTTCCTTCCACAAATTGCCATGATAGAATTATGTGTCTCAACAACAAACTTTTGACCAATCCTTGTGACAATCACTTTTACCATATATGGAATTACCCCCTGAGAAGCTCGGCTATTCATATACCAGGATAAAAATGTTCATTTAGTCCAGAATTAGCCGTCGAAACGGCTTGAGCTCAGCCATCGGGGTCCTACTCGTTCATATATATATATATATATATATATATATATATATATAGAGAGAGAGAGAGAGAGAGAGAGAGAGAGAGAGAGAGAGAGAGAGAGAGAGAGAGAGAGAGAGAAGGCACATGGCTTAGTGGTTAGAGTATTAGGCTTGCAATCGAAAGGTTGTGAGTTCAATTCTCGGACCAGGTGATGTGTTGTCTCCTTGAGCAAGACACTTTATTTCACGTTGCTCCAGTTTACTCAGCTGAAAATGAGTGCCAGCAATAGTTGGGGGTTTAACCCTGCGATGGACTGTCGTCCTGTCCAGGGGAGAGTCTTGTACTCTCAGTCGCCTCACGCCATGAAACGCACCGGGATAAGCACTGGCCAATGAGCCTTCTGGCTTAAGACAGAATTAAGAAATTTAGATATATATATATCATAATAATTGTTTCTATTTTAGGCAAAAGGATGGCAATTTGAAGGGAAGGGGAAAGTTGATTAAATCGACAACAATGTATTACTGGTGCCTTATTTTATCGACCCGCAAGGATGAAAGACAAAGCTAAGCTCGGCGGGATTTGTACTCAGAATGTAAAGGTCCGTTACTCTATGCCACGAAGTATGCGGTTGATAAAGTATTGGATGTGTCTTTCCATTTCTGTTGGGTCGCACATGCGGGACACGTTCTTCATCACTCGTACCAAGTCTGCGATCAGAATAATACTAATAATTATTAGTATTATCATTATTATTCTTTACATTCCTTACATTAAACTAAAACTATATTGACAATCTTTTAATAATGTCTTCCTTGTGAAATTGGTGGTCTTGTTTTGCTTAACTAATGAAAAAAAAAATATATATATATATATATATATATATATATATATATATATATATATAAAGTAGAAGGGGTATTTAATTTGTTGGAAATCCGACAAATATAAATATAAAAGTTTATAACTGATTTAGAGCACTCAACAAGCTCCTGGAGTAAATATTAAATGATATTAAATAAATGGAAACTATATTTATAAAACCATATTTATTTTATTATATATATTTCAAGGGTACCAAAAGATTTTGGTACACTTTCTTCAGATAAAATACAAAATTTGTTTTATAAATAGAGACATACACAGGAAAATCATACCTTATCAGTTGGATATTCTATGGATACTGGAAATGTATTAGGGATTTTTCAAACTTATGGGTGTATATGCAAATGAATATGTAAATAATTGAAAAACTACCGTTTATTTAAACGACTATGGAGAGAGAAGAGAGAAGAGAAGGACAAAATGGTGAGAGAGAGAGAGAGAGAGAGAGAGAGAGAGAGAGAGAGAGAGAGAGAGAGAGAGAGAGAGAGAGAGAGAGAGAGAGGAAAAAAGCAAAGATGAATAAAAAAAACTCATATAACGTTAATTTGAGGGAAATATATTCGGGCAATTTTCTACGTATATATGTAAATATATATCTTAATAATATGTGTATATATATTAAAAGGATATTTTACGATTATTAGTTGTTTAAAATTTGTTTATAATATATTTTTCATTCGTTTATAAGTAGATAAATAAATAAGTAAATAAATAGATGGGTATATCATGTTATAGATAGTTGTTCTAATGAGTTATGAGGGATATTGGTTTTGTATTTTATCTAAATAAATATGTATTTAAAATTGAGAATGATTTAAAATTAAATTAAATTAAATTAACTGAGTTAAGTAATCATCATCATCATCATCAACGTTTAACGTCCGTGTTCCACGCTTGCATGGGTTTCGACGGGGGTTTTCCCACTTGAGGCAAGAGTGATTGTCTTGCTCGCATAGGACTGTCTGGCAGGTTTTCTACAGTTGGATGCCCTTCCTAACACCAACCACATTTACAGTGTGGGTCTGGGAGGTTTTTACCGTGTTGCCTACACGGCCACATTACAGCGTGGACTGTGTGTTTTTTTGTCGTGGCACCTACACGATCTCATTTGTTTCGGCCTGGATGGTGTGGCACCAACATAACTTTACATAGAAGGGGGCGGTGTGGATGGGGGGGGGGGTGTATTTTGTTAGAGATGCCTACTTACTGTAGTAGGTTTTACTTTGTATTTAGGTAAGGCGGGTCTTCTCTATTACTGAGTACCGCCAAAGGTCTCGGTCCAGTGACATTGTCTTGGTGAGGTGTAAGTGTGTGAGGTCGGAGTTTATCAGCTCGTCCCAGGTTTTTCTGGGTCTGCCTATTCCGTGGCTACCGTCTATCTTTATTGCCCTGCACTTTGTTATACAGCTATCGTCCTTCATGCGCATCACGTGACCATACCAACGTAGCCTTCTCTCTAGTAAACAACATCTGATCCCTCTTATTTCTAATTTTTTCCTTAGTTCGTTTATGCTTTGTCGTTCACGTATATTACTATTACACATCCAGCGGAGCATGCAAGCTTCGTTTCTCTCTAGTCTGCGTAATTTATATATATATATATGATTGAAAAGGGAAGATAAAGAAAAAAACCCGGTTTTATTTATTTATTTGTTAGTTTGAGACTATTTAGTCAAAATAAGTATGGATGTTTAAGATACATTTAACGAGAATCAGTTAGTGGTTATTAATCTATTGAAAAAATATTGATAAAATATTGAAAAAATATTGAAAAAATATTGAAAAAACATATTGAAAAAATATTGAAAAAAATATTGAAAAAATATTGATAAAATATTGAAAAAATATTGAAAAAAAATATTGAAAAAATATTTTTAAAAATATTGAAAAAATTGAAAAAAATATTGAAAAAAATATTGAAAAGATTTTTAAAACAATTTTTTTAATCTTGAGAAAAATGTTAAAAAAAATTTTGAAAAAAAAAAAAAAAAAACCTGAACTCAGAATAGCAAGGGCCATAACTCTATGCGTCAAAGCATGGCGTCCTACCCTCTACTGATACTGCCAATTCACTCTTTTAATAATAATGCTGTGATATATATTTCAATGGCGACAGTGGCCACACTGATCTGTGCGCCAGTGTCGCGACATCGTCAGACAGCTTGTTACATAATAAGGTTATGTTTCCGAGGCAATCCAAATTGAATCGACATGGGAACGGACGAAGTGTGTGCTTCTGGGTTCTTCATCCGTTCCAGTGAGTACCAATTCACCCCCACCGGTCTACGCAGGCGCAATTCCGAAGGAAGTTGACCATTAGCTACCGCAGATTTCAACGAAATTCGCTTAGTCAGTTCCCCCTCTCAGCCAAACAATGACCCATTCAGGCCTGTACCATAGTTTACTGCTACCCATCCCGTCTGTGGCAGTCAGCCGAAAGCCAGTGGGGATGGGAGAGTGTTAGTATTTACAGGTCTCAATACTTCCTCTCACCAAGCATGGACATTATAATTGAATATCAACTTCTAAGAGAAAATATACTTAATTCTAGGTATCATGGTTCCACATTGGAAGTTATGAGTGAGAGTTGGAAATTATAGCTAAAAATTAAAATTCAAAGTCGAAAATCCTAAATCAAATATCAGAAATTAGAAATTAAAAAATTAACAATTAGAAATTAAAAAATTTTTCAAGTGAGAATCCGGATTGAGGTGAGTAAAAAAATATAGATTGAAGTGAGTAAATAATACGCAGAGAGATGTTTAAGTAAGAAGTTCTGAGAGGGGTACTAATGTTATAGTAAATTACAGTATGAAAGGCAGTAGTTAACCGGGTACATAGTCATAATTTCCATCACATGGAACAAAACAAAAAAAACAGATATAAAGTACACAAAAGAAAAACACATAGAGTACATATATGCAAGATGATCCATATGATTGTCAATTTGTCCATGTATAGATTGAATTGAGGGGGCTTCTGTTCAAATGGGATTTGGTGCAGGAAAATAGGGGTTTATCTTTGTTTTTGTTTCCGCGTAATTATCCTGCCGAAAGTTATTATTATGTCCGTCCAGTGTCAGGGGTTTCCATCCTCATGGTAGAGGGAATTTCCGGGTGTAGCTCGTGGTAGGTTACATCATAGAGCGCTCAACTAATTGGAGCTAAATTCTTAGGGTAAATATTGATGCAATTCAATTCAAGCACTCAACGTACTTATTCCACTTAGGAGTGACAGAATAAATATTGAATAAGGAAAAGCGAAGTAGTTTCAGATGTTCAAGTCTTTTAATAAAATTGACAATCATATGGATCATCTTGCATATATGTACTCTATGTGTTTTTCTTTTGTGTACTTTATATCTGTTTTTGGGGTTTTGTTCCATCTGATGGAAATTATGACTATGTACCCGATTGACTACTGCCTTTTATACTGTAATTTACCCTGTATTTCTACTGTATGGTACTATCGTTCAGTATATAAATAATATAACTATAACTTCTTACTTAAACATCTCTCTGCGTATTATTTACTCACTTCAATCTATATTTTTTTACTCACCTCAATCCGGATTCTCACTTGAAAAATTTTTTAATTTCTAATTGTTCATTTTTTAATTTCTAATTTCTGATATTTGATTTGGGATTTTCGATTTTGAATTTTAATTTTTAGTTATAATTTCCAACTCTCACTCATAATTTCCAATGTGAAACCATGATACCTAGAATTAAGTATATTTTCTCTTAGAGGTTGATGGTCAATTATACTGTTCATGCTTGGTGAGGGGTAGTATTGAGACCTGTAAATACTAACACTCTCCCATCCCCTCTGGCTTTCGGCTGACTGCCACAGACGGGATGGGTAGCAGTAAACTATGGTACAGGCCTGAATGGGTCATTGTTTGACTGAGAGGGGGAACTGACTAAGTGAATTTCATTGAAATCTGCGGTAGCTAATGGTCAACTTCCTTCAGAACTGCGCCTGCGCAGACCGGTAGGGGTGAATTGATACTCACAGGGGAACGGATGAAGAACCCAAAAGCACACACTTCGTCCATCCCATGTCGATTCAATTTGGATTGCCTCGGAAACATAACCTTCTTATGTAACAAGCTGTCTGATGATGTCGCGACATTGGTGCACAGAACAGTGTGGCCACTGTCGCCATTGAAATATATGTCACAGCATTATTATTAAAAGACTGGAACATCTGAAACTACTTCGCTTTTCCTTATTCGATATTTACTCCGTCACTCCTATGTGGAATAATTACGTTGAGTGCTTGAATTGAATTGCATCAATGTTTACCCTAAGTATATATATATAAATATGCTTGTGTGCGTGTATCTATATATGTATGTTTGCATGCATATATATGTATGTTTGAATGAATACACTAAGCTTTAGATTTAGTAGAATGTACAACCACTGATTCCAGCTATTTGCACTATCATATATTTTGGTTTCTATTCATTCCCTGGTGAATTGGTTGACCAAATGCTTTGCTTAATTGTTTTATTTATTTTCCAAAAAATTTATTCTTTCTCTTAGACTTCAGATATTTTTTTAAAGGAAAGCATTTGCTCCTAAAATACTACAGCGGACCCTGCAATGCTACTGTGGACTTCTGCAATGATAGCATGGGCTCCTGGGGCCCACTTGCTATTGGACAACTGGTAACCTAGCCAGTCTGCCACTGCTTGTAGTCTACAGCTGTTTGGTAATTGAAGAAAAGTTGTGCAATTTACCATTATTAAATAACAGGCACCATAAAGACATCAAGCCTATCATCAGTAGACATATTTTACTAAACACATAGATCTACCTGCAGCCATGCATTCAGTATCAAGTTTAAACTCACAAGCAGTTGAAGCTTAAGCAAAAGAATTTGGGTGGACCAACAGGAATATCTCAATACACAATCCAAGGCTTAAAGAAGATTACAACATTAAGTATTTCCACCTATTGAGACAAGACCCAAGAATGCAAAAAGTACTTGAAAGACAAAATAATCAACAGCTTTGCCTTTCATAATTATGGGGTAAATAAAATAAATAAAACACTAGTAATGAACTGAGGCCGATTTAATTCACCCCCCCCCCCCTTACTTTCAAATATACAGCTATGTGGGGTGATATATAATTCAAGTAAAAAATGTTGACTCAGACAAAGGTTGTATAAGGTAAGTATTTATTTGAGTTAATCATTTGCTTACAATTGTGCTAAATATCCAGCCACTATATGATGATACTTTAGTAAATATATTGGGGTATCCTTCACGTTGACAGCCAACCACTGCCCATGATGCAATTCCTACAACAAGCATTCGGCCATTTCTTGCACATATCAATGGACCGCCAGAATCACCCTATTACAAAATAGAATGTGCAAAATTATTATTATGGTCAAAGCTATATACAATAAGGACATTCATAAATAATTTAGAGTATATAGATGCAAGGTTTTTCTATACAAAAACTCATAAAACAGACACATATCACTAATTTTCCTCTCTTACCTTCAATTAACTTTTGATTGCTTGATCTCTACTGCCCTGCACCTTAGTCTTTTCCTCCATTCACATCCTACATTCCTCCTTGTTTGTCCAATTCATCCCAGAAAGACAGAGGCAACCACGTAGTGTACTGTCAGATATCAATTACCTTACTCACTCAAAGACTACAACCATTACCATACACTTACTCTCTCCAATCACATCCCACGTGGTGTCAATCTTTAAGGCCACATCTCCCTAAGACCCCGTCAACTAGCAAGCATCATGTAGCCTATCACTGACTCTCATCAACCCCACACCTATTACTGCATCACTTCCCAGGCCAAGGACACAAAGAGTGCCATAGTGACAAAACGTAATGGTGCTGATCCAACAATCAAATGCACTTAACCCACATAGTAAAGTCGCAGTGCTAATTCCATGACAAAAAGTAGCTAGCCATGTCTGTAAGGTGGTAGTGGAACTGACTTGATAATGTGTACCCAGTACATGCCAGAATGGAATGTGTGAGAATGATGCACTCATTTGAACTGGCTAGCCTAAGAACATGATAACCCATTTACCTGATGCTGTATATTTTTTTTAAATAAACCGGAACATGTATGCATGCATACATTCATATATAGCTACATATATATTTACTTTCAAAATATATTTTAGGTGAAAAATGAACTTGTTTACCTGACATGCACCAGTTTCTCCGTTACCAACACAGAGGTGTGAATATTCTACAAAATTTCTTCTCCACTTGGTTTGACAATAAGTGCTTGTTCGGATATTTGTAGCTAGTTCATTCAATACCCATCTATATCCTGTTCCTGAAATAAAAGTCCTCAGTTATTGCTAGTTTATTTCTATTAATTTAGAGACTCCATTCACATAAAATATACAAGTCACTCAAATAACTAGAAATAGCAAGTCTGTTCATATCAGACAATAATGTCTTATAAGCATAAAAACACAGATTGAATAATGTGGACTTATATCCTCATTAAATGTCGAGATATTCATGACTAGCTCGGATATTACCAAATATACTAAAAAATAAGCCAAGAAATATATGACAACAAAATCAATTGTAAAATGGTGATTCAGCTAGATAAATATATAAGATAAATATTTTGCAGATTTTCATCAACTTCAAATTCTATGTAAATAAGGTGCTAAAATACCTGGAGTGATTATTTTACAATGACAGTGTTTTTCTACATTGAGTACATCGTTATTGGTTGGTAGAGGGTTGGACACCACGCTTTCTAGCATAGCTACATCCCTTTATGGTCTGAGTTCAAATCCTGTCGAGGTTAACTTTGCCTTTCATACTTACGGGGTCGATAAAATAAAGTACCAGTAATGTACTGGATAATTGCTGGCCTTGTGCCAAAAGTAGAAAGAATTATTTATGCATTTCCTTGAAAATGTTTATAATTTGACCTTTTTAATAGATAAATATTCTATGCACACATACACGCCTGCACGCACACACACACACACATACATGTATTTCTCTGACTTAATACTTTTATGAAAGATTGAAATCTTACTTCTGATTTGATTTTATTACTCTAGCTGTACCTCTCCTCTCTCTCATTTTCTGTTTCTCCCTCCCTATTCTTCTCTAAGAATCCCTATACAATGTTCTCTCTTTCGATCTCTTGCTTTCAATGTACTCATAGACTGTGAGTGGCCAAAATTATAGAAGCTTTCAAGAAACTTGTTCAAACTATACAAAGAATGAAACGGTAAAAAACCATTACATAATAGAGTTGTGAAACAATAACTATATTCTAAACGACACTTCAGACATTTTAAATATCAAAACATTAAAACTTCATAAATATATTTTATACTAATGAGAATTTCAAAGTCATGCCATCTAAACATAATTTGTTGATTAACTGCCTTAGATTATGGAGGAGGTTTGGATTTTTGCTAATTTTTCACACATAAAATAGTGGCATATATTCAGATCGACACATATTTGAGTATATACAGTAAATCTGCTAGACTCAATGAACCTAGGGCTAAAAAATGAAATAACAGCAATAGCAATTAAATAATAGTTAAGTTGGTGATATTGTATTTATTGCAAGAACCATTAAAAAAGTTCCATAATAAAGCAGAAACAGGACATGTAAAATAAATCCATGTGTCAGTGTGTTTGCATATGAATAAATATGATATAAAATTTACTAAAGTATATATATTTATTATCAATCTACATGTGTAAATATGATGAAATGCTATATGCATTATCTGGTACTAAATATAATTCCATAGGTTGAAAAATAAAATTATCTTCCATGCTGTGATGTGAATTCAATTCTACCTTTTCATGCAGGGCTTTTAAAAGAATTAAAAGAAATTAGAAGAATTTATCAATACAGTACTGAATGGTAGGCATACGATGTCACTTAGTTTAATTCCAACACATGGCCTTTGGAGACATCTCTGTTGCCATTATTCTGGTACAACTTCTGGTCTGAGAATTATGAACTTGCTTTTACCCAGTGTGATGCTGCATTAACCCAGCCACCTCCAAACTATTCCATTAAAAAATACATTTATGGTTGCAAACTCTGGTGAATTGTTAAATGCCAATTTAACCAGTTCGTTCAATCATCACAAGCTGTCAAAATATCAACAGCAGGACTCAATACTTATTGATTTGAACCTATATACAGAACAAATATAGCTAAATGTAAACTTAAAACAACAACTAAGGAAGTGACATCACTTATTACTGCTTTTATACTCCCCAGGAAAATTGCTTTTTTGTAATTTAGTAATTATTGTTACTATTGTTACAACAAATGTTATATCTCCAAATTTTAGTCTTCAATACTAACAACTCAGAAACATATTGAATTTTATAAAATATATTAAATTATTTTCACTGACACAGAGCATCACTAGTCTATTCGGACATTTATTTCTTATCTTACCAAGTTTTCAGGAAACTATTTTTTTTTTCAAATTTCAAGAAATCAAAACCTATCATTAAAAATGTATGCCTTTCAAAATTATGTTCAAAAGCAAAACCAGTTATGGAAATCTACGTCTACTGTCAAAACATCTATTCTTGTATGAAAACGTATTATTAAGAACTAATCTGATAGCAAATTGAAGAATAAATAATATATACAAAACATATGGTTAATATTTAGAAGTAGTAGCAGTGTCTACCTAAACTAAAAACTTCTAAAACATTTGAATATGTTGACTTCTTAACAAACTTTGATCTTTTATTGACCTCCAATTATATATTCTTTAAATTACACATACATAGACACACTCGCATACAACATATTTATATGTAAGTTGTTATATATGCATATGTCTCTGTACGTAAACAAATACTGAAATATACATAGGTATGTGTGTGGTGCATCATAATCATCTTCCTTCATGCTACACAAACTCCTTCAATTTGTGTTGCTTTATCATCTCCTCTGTGAGCTTCAGCATTTTGAGATCTGTTCTCAGCACCACTAACGAAATCTTCATTAGTCTTCCTCTACAGCAACTGCTCTCCACTGGGAACTCCTGATACTTCTCCATCCAACTATAAACTTCCTGCAAAGACTTCACTATTGTACACTGCATTTGATTCCTCTTATACCCAGTTTCTCTCTAAGCTCAGACCTGTTATACTGTTCATCACAAGTCCATCAGAATGAGCTCACATTCCATTTCCACTGTAATTACTGTCCCTGCCTCACTCCATGCAATATCACATTTTTGTTCACAGACATCATATGGCAGACCATTTATGCTGTGGGAGAAACATTTTGTTTGAACAGAGATAGTTGCTCCTTGTTTTAATTCCTGTTAATATTCTCGCTTATAGGGTTTCAGAGCAATACCTCCCACTGCTAACAGGGTCACCTAGGTAACATACTATTAACTACCTATATAGACCCTTCTCAGGATTGGATAAATTATATTTCACTGGTGTTCATAATGATAACTATGTGTATTTCCCCACATATAAGTGTAATATTTCCGTTAGTCTGTGTACCAGTGTTTTACATTTTGTACATTGTATAAAACTTGTACCTTTTATTCACATCGAGCAGGGACACTACCCTGGCACACACCATCCTGTCTTCATTGTTAAATTCACTATGAGCACTTTTGATCCAAAGTTCTGTTTCTACAGGAATATATATATATATTTTTATATATATACATATATACATTAGCTGTGGAAACGGCTGGAGCTCAGCTGTCGGGGTCCTGAATGTTTTCATACATATGTATATATATATATATATATTTATATATTTATATATATATATATTTATATATATATACATTATATTTGTATGTGTTTGTCTACATACACATATGGCTCTATCTGTAGTTGTATATATACAATTTTATATTTTATTCATATATTTCATATATATATATATATATATATATATACACATATATGTAAATATATATGTGTGTGCGCGCATGCGTGTGTGTGGGTGCCCTGGAGGGGAAACAAGCTGTCAGAGAATTCACGTGTATCAATGATGCATTCTAAATGAAGTTCACAGGTCGTGACAGAGAGTGAATATATTTTATATTTTCATTTTACACAGAAATAGAATGATTTTATTATTCTAATGATAATCATTAAGTTCGTATTTTCTTATATGAAGTTTAAGAAAACTGGTTCTGTTTCCAACCTTTACTTTGTTACAAAAATTTCTTTGGTTCAAAGTGTGATAGAGATAACTTTTATATTAATGTAATGGAAGAAAATATTTTCCATTATTTCATATTGTTATTCTTGGTTCAGATGTCAAATTTCACCATATACACAAAAGATAATTAGCAGTAACACTAACATATTTTGGTTCATTAGAGAAGTGTATCATCATTCATCATCATCATTTCATTTTACGTCCGCTTTTCCCTGCTTACAAGGGTGGGACGGGAACTGATTCTGGCTTGATTTCTACAGCTGGATGCCCTTCCTAACACCAACCTCATTTACAGTGAGTGCTGGGTGCTTTTTAGCCGTGGCACCTACACGTCCACTTATAGTGTGGGCTGGGTACTTTTTTGCCGTGGCACCTCCACGACCACTTTGTAGTGGAATGATAGGGACCCCAGTCTCTATCATCTCATTTCTACAGCTGGAGCAATGTGAAATAAAGTGTCTTGCTCAAGGAAACAACACATCACCCGGTCTGAGAATTGAACTCACAACCTTTTGATTGCAAGGCCAATGCTCTAACCACTAAGCCATGTGCCTCCATGAAAGCATATTCTATATGGTTGTGTATAATAAATAAATAAGTCTCTCTTTTAGGGTTTTAAGCTGTGATCATATCATAGCTCCAGCAGTAGCTATTAAAGAATGCTAGTCAAGAGTGTTTCAAGATTTTTCTCTATATCCAATGATGGTAACCCACTTGGTATCTGGCAAAAGTAAGCTACAGCATTCATAAATTTTTCACATGCTACATCTGCTGGAGATTTACATTTGCATTAGGTGAAGGCACATGGCTTAGTGGTTAGTGCATTGGGCTTGCAATTGAAAGGTTGTGAGTTCAATTCTCGGACCGGGTGATGTGTTGTTTCCTTGAGCAAGACACTTTTCACATTGCTCCAGTTTACTCAGCTGTAAAAATGAGATGATAGGACTGGGGTGCCTATCATTCCACTGCAAAGTGGTTGTGGAGGTGCCACAGCAAAAAAAGCACCCAGCACTCACTGCAAATGAGGTTGGTGTTAGGAAGGGCACTCACCTGTAGAAATCAAGCCAAAATCATATTAGCAAGACAAGTTCAGCTGACTGGACACTGCCCACAACAGGACAACCCATGTAACTCATGCTAGCGTGGAAGAACGGACGTAAAACAGTCATGATGATGATGATGATTAGGTGTGAGTTTGAAGGGATTGTAATAATTAGACTCTATTACATATTCTGTTATGTTGTGCTATTGAAATACAATTCCATCTATTAAGCTCCAGCAGTTGTACAATACACAACATCTATATAAGCTGAAGCTTATTCTTGTTTCAGTTCCAAATGGTTAAACCCCACTGAAGATGGATTACATTCCTGAAACACTAGTGTCTGGCAATCTCACATGGATTTGGACATAGCTGTTTCAAGGTCACAGCTTAAAATACCAATAGCAAAAATTCATCCTCCTCCTCATCATCATCAGTTAACATCCATTTTTCCACACTAGCATGGGTTAGACAAGTTGTCATGTTGTGAGCAATGTCAAGTTACCATGCCATGCTCATACAGAACTGATTCTGGCTTGGTTTCTACAGCCCTGATGACCTTCCCAATGCCAACCTCATTTAAAATGAGTAGAGTGCTTTTTGTCGTGACACCTACACAAGCACTTTTCAATGTGAACTGGGTGCTTTTTGTAGTGACACTTACATGACTACTTTACAATGTGGACTGGTTGCTTTTTGTTTGTGACACCTACATGACCACTTTAGTGTGGGCTGGGTGCTTATTTCTGTGTCACTTTACAGTGTGGGCTTGAGGCTTCTCTGTATACTCCAGCCTGTTCTCATTGGAGATTCATGGGATGGGGATGGGCTGGGGTGTGGTGGTGCATACTATATATATGCTTCAGCTTTGGCCTGTGCACGTGGGAAGGCAGGTCTTACGTATTACTGAACATTTATTATACATAAATATATTGTATACCTGCTTTCATATATGCCCTATTATGAACCACATTATGTAGATGGTAATTAATACCACCCCTTCAAGTTCTCACTAAATTCAAATGCAAACAACACGCAAAATCTAAGAAGGTTGTAGCTTATTCATTCCTCAGTATTGAATTAGAAACCTTTACTGGATATGAATAAACATCCTAAAACACTAGTAGATGTTTTATTTCATATGGCACATGAACACATAAAAACACGCATAGCAAAATATATATATATGTCTATTATATATTAACATATTGAATATGCCTCCATGTATGCCACTTTTATACTAAAGACAATGCATTTAATGACATTCCTTCTATGTCAGCAATTTGCTTTGAGTAAACATAGGAATATATTATTACCAATAATAGGAGGTATATAACTACTAGTGATTTTATCCTTATTATTATTTCCCTTTCTCTCATGTAAGATTATGAGAGAAAGGCATTTATAGCAGACCACAATGTGAAATCTTAGATATCATCTGCATATCTTGAATTTCAACATGTTTCAAATGTCTCCATTCATTCCTAGCAGACCTTCTTTCTGCAATGATTCTGTTGGACAATTCATCTACATTATCATCCGGTTCTCAATCTTATCTCCAACTCTACCATGCTAACCAATAACAGTTGGTATATTTGTAACATTCTTCAACTTTCATAGCCAAGTTATATCATATTTCAATGGGTTTTTGTTGGTCAAATTTTGTTTTTTTTCACTCTATTCTGGTTTCAAATGCACACAATGGACCTTTATCAGAATTTCTTTCTTGTCTTTATCCTTAACTATGATAGCTGGCTTATTGTATTCTATTTCTTTTTTATCAATCAGTATTGAAAGGCCCCACAACATCTTACAATTTGCAGATTCCAGCACATTCTCAGATTTATGGTTTTATCACCATTACCTTTGTCAAAACCCTATTCCTCACACAGCTTCCACAAGGTCATGTCTCAATATTGTGTGCTTATTCTGTGCAAAATTTGGAAACTTATTCCCAATATGGGTAATGATACCATTACTTTTCCCACAGTTTCTGCAAAGTAGTGAGAGATTTTGTTTGGGGGGGGGGGGGGGGGGGGGGTATGTGATTCCTGACTTTGTTAGTACCACTGGCCCGATCTTGACTTCCTATAATTGTATTTATTCATATCATTATCATCGTTGTGATTATTTTGTTATTATTTTTACTCATTTTATTACTATATCCTCGCTCTTTTACTTGATGTAAACCAGTATTGTTTTTGTCCTATTGTCCCCTATGTCTTGGTCCGTATGGCGAATAAATAAAACTGTTGTCATCGTCTATGTTGCTGTTTTTATTCTTATTGCTATGGTTTTCTTGTTATCTATTAGCTTTTAAGAATTTCGAGAAAATATTTTGTATGCACCTGACTGAAATATTGTTAATGTAGTTTCTTTTATTTGGTGCTGATTAGTAATATAGAAATCTTGTTAACTTTAAAGTTTGCCTCATTTATGGGACTAAATCAAATTGTTTTAGTTTTGAAGATGGTGTTTTGAAATTTATAAATATTCAAAATATGGCATGATATTAAATCATCTAAAAACAGAGATATGTTGAACATAATTGCAAGAGAGATCAACAGGACAATGGCTGCTATCACCATCACAACCATTCTCACTATCACTAGCATTAACAATGTTAACACTGGTAACAGCAAGTCTATTTCTTATTTCATTCCTTTCACTGACAACATGCATGCATTGCAAGAAAAATGGGAACTACAAGAACAGGAACAGGCACTGCTACTAAAAAAAAACTAATGGAGAAACTGAAGTAGTAGCAAAATCAGCTTTGTTGATTGGCAAAGTTTAAGTTTTAAGGGATAAAGTACATCACAATGGACTAAGCATTTTTACTGGTAAATTTGATGAGAATCCAAAAGGATGGTTTGTCCATCTGCTACTACAGGAGAAACTATCAAGGTGTCTCCATACTCCACATTTGAAAGGGCAATCTGGAGCATTCCTCATTTTCCCTATATCAAGGAGGCTGGGGTTGGGAATGGTATTTTACATATTAACTCTGAAATTAATAAATGAAACTTATCCTCAGTGGGATTTTAACTCAGACCTTATGGAGCCTGAGAAAATAATACAAGGCATTCTATCCTTCACTCTAATGACTATGCTAGTATGCCAGTGTTTTTATCAAATATTTTGAGAATTTTTATTTTAAATATATACTAACTTTTGCAAATTTGCATAAGTGAGCTCTATCATAAGTGTCCGCATGCTTTATGATCTTATTCAATGTTCTCAATATGACCAATAGGACCAGATAGAACACAATTATTTGACTCTGTTTTAGCAAACAATGTTTTCAGAACATAGAAATATCATTAGTCACTGATCTTGACAGCATAGGGAATTAAAATATAAATTGGTGAAATTTATTAAATATTCATTTGTCAACACAGACCACACTCTTTCAATTAAATAACACCTTATTATGCAGTAAATTGGCAGAGTTGTTAGAATGTCGGATAGAATGTTTCATGAAATTCATTCCAACTCTCTGTAATCAAAACAACACCAAGACCCATATCAACTTTCATCCTTTTTTAGTTGATGAATAAAGTAAATTTTCAGTAGTGGGTTTGAGTTTTTCTCTATATCTTTCCCTCCCTTCTTGTCTCTCAATCTTTCCGTTTTTCTCAGAATGCTTGCAGCACTGTTCATACCTGAAGAGGGTTTAAAATGCCACTATGACTCCAGCAGGAGTTAGGGTTCTGTATATATATATATATATATATAAATTATCTTATTCGTGAAACTGTCATATGTTTAAATATATACATATATATTAACTTACCAAGAGTTTCACCCCAGCCTGTAATGTAACAATTATCATTTTCATCAAATGTTTCTTCCTGTCCAGGTAGACAAACTGTATTAACAAAATTCTCAAAAGGATTTACAGGCGCTGAAAGTTTCACCAGTGCGATATCATTTGGATAGCCACCAGCTGGGACATAATCTGGATGCTGTCAAAAGATAGTCAAAGATATGTACACACATACACACCCTATATATATATATATATATATATATATATATATATACGATATTAACAAATGGAAACTATATTTATAAAACCATATTTAGTTCATTATACTTATTTCAAGGACACCAAGTTAAATTATGGTGTGCTTTCATCAGATAAAATATAATATAGAGCAGTTTTATAAATAAATATTGACATACCCTTAAAGAATGCAACCATTACTGTTGGAAGCTCCCGTATAGTAATGGTTGCATTCTTTAAGGGTATGTCAATATTTTATCTGATGAAAGCACACCATAATTTAACTTGGTGTCCTTGAAATATGTATAATGAAATAAATATGGTTTTATAAATATAGTTTCCATTTGTTAATATCGTATTTTTACTCCAATTATTTGTTGAGTGCTTTATATCAGTTATAAAAATATTTGCTTGTTGCATCCCAACAATTTAAATAGAACGTTTACATATATATATCAGAATACAATAAACAACAACGCAGGAGTACAAGTTACAAATGGTATTAGGTTCATGTTTAGTGAGAGTGAGATATATATATACATATGTTTATATATATATATATATATATATATATATATATAGTGTTATATATTGTTATATTTGGAGATGGTCATGTTGTCAATATTGCCAATAGAAAGATAGAAAGAAACACATGCACCATATAATTTTCACTTTATCGTTGTCTGTCATACATGCACACACATATATATACACATAAATATGTATATATATATATATATATAAATATACACATAAATATGGATACACATATATATATATATAAGAAAATGTTAAACCCCAACGGCAGAGCTCAAGCCGTTTCGACAGCTATTTCTAAGAATTGAGTACTCTGGTGCGTTATGGTCCATCTGGTTCCTTACCATGCTTCCTTCATTATATATATATATATATATATAATAACCTAATAATCTGGATTAATTATTTAACTCCAGAAGAAATCCTCCCTTTAATAAAAACTTTGGACATTTAACTAAAACGAATAAACTAAAATTCGAAAGAAACCCTTATCGAGGCCAGGGACACCTTATCAACCTTAAGAATAAAATTAATGACCTTAATTCTTCTAAAAACGTTTTAGTTCATTCTGACAAAACTAATAATTTATATGGCATAAGTAAGGATAAATATAATAACCTTATCCTTAAAGAACTAAGAAAAAATTATCATAAAACTACGCACGATAATCTGGACTCTATCAATAGAGAAGCATATGAGATAATAACCAACCTCGGAATTGAGAAAAAAAGAGAACCCTTCTTCCCAAGAACTCCGAGGATTAGTATGAAGGATCATAAAATAAATTTTCGAACGGACTTGCCTGTAAGACTAATTGCCCCTTCTAAATCTGACCTAGGGGTTGTTAGTAAATTCATCTTGGATAGTATTATCCCACAGGTTCGGTATAAATCTCAACTAAATTTATGGTTGGGTTCATCTGATGTAATAGACTGGTTCAACGACCTAAAGAATAAAAACAAACTGAAATTTATTCAATTAGACATCGTTAGCTATTACTCTTCCATTTCTCCTTCACTCCTAAGGCTCTCTCATATGCGTTAAAATATACGGATATTACTAGTGAAGAAATAAACATCATTCTCACCGCTAGGAAAACCATCTTGGAATTTAAGAATGAATATTGGACAAGAGCGGATACTTCCAACAATTTCGACATCACCATGGGTTCGTCGGATTCAGCTCAACTGACTGACTCAGTTGGAATTTTCATCTTGAATTCTTTAAACCGGAAAATTCACCAACTCTCCAGTGGGATTTATCATGATGATGCCCTTTTTACTGTCTCTAATTGTAACAATGTAAACTTTAATATAATTAAGAAAAATATACTTGATCTATTTAAGCATCTTAACCTAAAATTTGAATTCAAGAATAATGATAAACTAGCAAATTTCCTTGATATATCCCTTAATCTAGATACCGGCCTATATTACCCATATCATAAGGATAACGAGAACTTAAATTACGTTAAATTTAAATCTAACCACCCTAATAATGTTAAAACTGCTATAGTTAAAAGTGTAGAAAAAAGAATTTCTAATTTATCCTCTAATAAAGATATCTTCGAAGCTAATGCCAACTATTATAATAATGCCCTATCTAGGGCTGGATATCTAGACAAAATTAGGTATACTAAAGAACTTAACCTTGACAGAGCTTATAATAACTCTAGTAATAATCATACTGCTAACAAAAGGAGGAGACCTAGATATTAAAATATCCTTTGGTAGTACGCTCCCTTTTCTCTTTCCGTTATTAATAATATCCCTTAATTATTTTTAGGGCATTACATAACAGCTTCCCTCCTTCACATATATATAGCAAGATTTTCAATAGGCATACTCTTAAATTCTCATATTCTAATACTTCGAACATTTCTAAAATTATCTCAAGATATAATTCTAAAATATTAAATAATAACTCATATGCATCCAACCATGAGAGTCATAATAATAACACTATAAGGCCCGACGTCAATGTAAACTCTAGACAAAATAACACAAGTATAAATACGACGTCAAATGTAACTTTGAGGAATGCATCAAATAGTAATGTAAATCTGGAAACTTTAGCACCTCCTTTAGTTAATTCCACCACTCCAGTTCCTAATATAATTAATCCTGGACCATCTGCTAATAACTCTGTAAATAATCTTAACCGTAAATGCAACTATCCTATTAGAACTAATTGTCTTCTTAATAATTTCTGTCTCGATAAAAACCTAGTATACGAATGTAAAGTGGTAACTAGTACCAATACCTATACCTACATTGGCTCTACTTCTACCTCCTTTAAAGCAAGATTCTATAATCATTCTTCTACGTTTAAATCTCCACTTAAAAGGACCAGCGCTGCACTCTCAGAACTTATTTGGTCCTTAAAAGACAAAAACATAAATTACGAAATTTCTTGGCGTAAAATCTACAATGCATCTCCATACTCCAATGCTTCCATATCTAGTGTTTGTAATTTATGTCTAGTTGAAAAATTTACCATTATTTCGAATTTCAATACAATAATAAATCGAAGAACCGATTTATTTGGACTTTGTAATCATAAATCCTACAAGACTTTTCACAAAGTATAGAGCTGATGTCCTATAACATATTCCACAAGTCACGGTTATCTTTACACATCTTTCATTATATTCTACAATGTATTAATTTGGTTTTCTAATCTTTTTTTCTATAGCCTTAGATTTTCGCTCAAACTTTTGATTTTGTTAACAAATTATGACGTCATATGTCATTCTACGTTTATAAACCTTTCTAGCAATTTATTTTATTTACTTGTTGATATAGAATAAAAATGAAATAGTATACGCCACATATATAGATTTTTACTAGAAATTATTAATTTTGACATGGATAGACTATTTTTATTTTTATTTTATTTTATAAAAATCCTTTTTTTATATTTATTTATTTTTTTATATTTATTTTATTTTATTTTATTTTATTTTATTAATACATTTTTAGACTTCTAAATCCAATTTTCAGTATTTAAATCCAATACAAAATATTATACCCAGTTTCTATATTTAGACGTCTAACATTTGAATACCGTCTATAATATTCGCACATACACCTCATCAATTTACTTTTTAACCATTATTTACAGCTGTTTTCATTTTGACAGCATTCCTGATCAAAAGTCTCTCTCTCTTTTTTTTTTCTTCTTTTTTCTCCTCTTTCTTTTTCCTTTTTCTCCTTTTCTTTCCTTTTCCTCTATTTTCCTATCTATTTCTTACTATAGTATCATATGTAGACTTAGCACTTTCCTGTAAACAGGTGCTATTATGCCTCATATCATGTTACCGTATTTTATCTGTTGAGAACACATTTTTGTCCCAGGATGATTTTGTATTCGAAATGCGCATAATAAAATATATGGAACTCTTTTAATCATCTTTTAATTTCTTCTTTATATATATATATATACACCTCTCCAAGACAATGTCACTGGACCGAGATCTTTGGCGCTACACAGTAATACAGAAGACCCACCTTACCTAAGTACAAAGTGAAACCTACTACAGTCAGTAGGCACCTCTAACAAAAATACACCCCCGTCCTACTACCCCCACCCCATCCACACCACCCCTTTCAATGCAAAGTTATGTTGGTACCACAACATCCAGTCCGAAAACAAATGAGGCCATGTAGGTGTCACGACAAAAAACACACAGTCCACGCTGTAATGTGGCCGTGTAGGTAACATGGTAAAAACCTCCCTGTCCACACTGTAAACGTGGTTGGTGTTAGGAAGGGCATCCAGCCGTAGAAAACCCGCCAGACAGTCCTATGCGAGCAAGACAACCACTCTTGCCTCAAGTGGGAAAACTCCTGTCCAAACCCATGCAAGCGTGGAAGATGGACGTTAAACGATGATGATGATGATGATGATGATATATATATATATATATATTAATAATAATAAATTTGAAGACTAAAATCCAAAGAGGGCTCGATAAGGATAAATATATATCAAATATAAAAGAACCGTAGAGCAAATATTTATTAAAATAACAGATTAAAGTTTAAGCAAAGAATCGCTGCTTTCACCCTTAACGGGATCTTCTGAAACTAACCTAGGTTAGTTTTAGAAGATTAAGGGTGAAAGCAGCGATTCTTTGCTTAAACTTTAATCTGTTATTTTAATAAATATATATATATATATTATATAAATATAAATTAGCGAGAATCGTATTTCGGCTTAGGAATTAACGAAAACAACTTCCGAGATGTGTGGCAAGCACTCAATGATTCAGATGAACCAGAGCTACAACATACGTTAAAGGCCAAACACACTGAGACTAGTTACGTCCCTTTACGGTCTGAGTTCAAATCCCGCCGAGGTTGACTTTACCTTTCATCCTTACGGGGTCGATAAAATAAAGTACCAGTAATTGCTGGTCTTGTGCCTAAAGTAGAAACAATTATATATATATATATATATATATATATATATAACAATGAAAATGGTTTAAACATGACCAGAGAGCATATATGTCTTATAATAGTGCATGTGAATAAGTTTGTGATAAAGTTGAAATAATATTTACATGTATAAGATTACAATTGTCCTTGATGTTCTGATAGACACCTTGTTTAATCTATTGAATTCTTTCTCCATAACAGAATGGAAAATAATTTGACTAGTTAGGTCTTATTTTTACTGGCTCATCAAAGGTGTTTACATTAGGCATTCTACTGAGAAAGTTGTTAGATTATGTAGGCTATTAAAAACTCTGATGCATAACAAGCACCTTTTTCTAATTTGTATATCTGTATTGTTCAAGTCACATATATATTAACTTAAATACTGCCGCATGTTTGTGAATATTGTGTAAATAAACTATTCTATCAGTTTTACTGAAAGTCACCAGTAATCCACCCGGTAAATATCAAGTAGTTCACTAATCAGGTTGATGCAGGCTTTCAGTAGCCAGAAAAGATGTATGAATCTTCAAGTAGATGATCCACTGCCTTTAAGGTTTCAGTTGACTACTCAGACAAAATGGTTAAAGGCTATTATTTATTGTGGTCAGCTATTATTATAGTCATCTTCACAGGATGACAACATTTCAAATACACACACACACATATATATATACACATGTGTTTATACATCAGTTTGTGAGAGAAAGATATACAAATCAGCAGTACATTAATTTTAGTAGAAATAGAATTACATGTGTATTCCTGTCAAAAGTTAATGAGTCTAAGATAACATAATACTGATCTTAATATGAAGTTATGGTAATACTGACCATGAAACCCTGCACACTAAGCTAAGCCTGCACTAGCAGAAACAATGTTATTGATTGATTCTTCACAAACACTTCATATTTTTCAGATATTTGTGCATCCTTCTTCTCTAAATATATTTGTTTGTTTTTGATAGAATAGTTTTGGTTTTGTGTGCTGATCAAATATCCTTCTAACTCAGCTTTGAGGCTTAGTATTTTTGTTACGAGCAATGTTTCTTTATCCCACCGTAGGTATACTGCAGTATTCAATATATTGTATGTTTCAAAGCAACGCCTAGAGATGATGATATAGTACATATTTGATCTTTAAAATTGTGTTACACAAATGCATAAAATACTCGTGTCCATATACGAGTAAGCAATGAAGTCCTCTATATAAAAATAACATTCATACATCCCTCAACAACAGCATCAATTTCATAAAATGAAGGAAACACTGAATAATTTTATATTACAGCTAGTTTATCTGAGAAGGACTAGAACGTCTGATACTGTAAGTTTAAACCATCATGGCTGACCTACTCCTACACAACAGCACCAGCAACAATATCAACAATAATATTAAAACATTAACAACAAGAGCTATTATGTTTATATATACTTAAAAACACAAATATACTAATATTCAAAGGAATTTTAATTAAAATATCTTACTACTTACGCTTATTATTTCATCCACAGATCTATATACTTCAAATCCCGAATCATTGATCAGGTCATTGTCAGCTAATACCACTTGGAATATATGAGGGCTGTTGAATGTACTGTGGAAATATATAATATACATGTAGAGAATAAAAACATTCAATTCAACCATAATTGTGAGTGGATGTGGGTGGGGGTGGTATGTATGTGTGTATTTATATATATATGAGTGAGTATATATCATCATCATCACCATCACCGTTTTACGTCCGTTCTTCAACGCTAGCATGGGTTAGACGGGTTGTCCTGTTGTGGGCAATAGCCGGTCGGCTGACCATGTCTTGCTCATACGGGAACTGATTCTGGCTTGATTTCTACAGCTGGATGCCCTTCCTAACACCAACCTCATTTACAGTGAGTGCTGGGCTCATTTTTCCGTGGCGCCTACACATCCACTTTACAGTGTCGGTTGGGTGCATTTTTGCCGTGGCACCTCCACGACCACTTTGCAGTGGGAAGGAGTGGGGGCATATTGTCTCTCTCTCTATACATATATACATAGAATAAAAAATGCAAAGTAGTTTCAGATGTTATTCAAGTCCTTCAATGATAATACTGTGATACATATTTCAATGACCACAGTGGTGACCCTCCTCGGTGCACCCAGTGTCGCGACACCATCAGACAGCCTCCTACATAATAAGGTTATGTTCCCTTGTAGGGAGTGGACGA
This sequence comes from Eledone cirrhosa, assembly GCA_964016885.1. Classification (NCBI taxonomy): domain Eukaryota; kingdom Metazoa; phylum Mollusca; class Cephalopoda; order Octopoda; family Eledonidae; genus Eledone; species Eledone cirrhosa. The sequence continues at coordinate 56,332,003 of OZ024745.1, forward strand.
AGGACCTGCTTTGTCCGTTCCCTTGTCGATTCAATTTGGATTACCTCGGGAACATAACCTCATTATGTAAGATCCGTTCAATGATGTCACGACACTGGGCTCACCGAAGAGGGTCACCACTGTCGTCACTGAAACATGCATCACAGCATAAAGGACCCAAATAACATCTGAAACCACTTTGCATTTCTTATTCTAAATATACTCCATCACTGCTATGTTGAAAAAGTACGTCGAGTGCTCGAATCGAATTGCAACAAAGTTAACCTTATGTATATATATATATACACATATTCTACCATGTCTGGTCAGTCCACCAGCTGAATTGCAAATTAAGCCACATTCATTGCAAATGTACCATGGAGTGCATAGTGGTAGACTCAGCTCACATGTGACTATTTCTTTCTGGATCGTGTGACTTTAGATGGTTGACAAATCCAGATCTTGATAGAAGAAATTGGCAACATACATTGCACCTCAATTCCTGTTGGATTTTTGCAGGCACTGCACTTCATTCCCGTTTATGGAGTGAATGCTTCAAAACAGCATACTACACTCGATGATAATTATCATCAGAATCATAATTCTCCATCATATACAGCCTTCAGCCAATGTCTCCCAGTTCTCCATATCAATCTTCAGAACTTTAAGATTGTCTTTTATGACATCTCTGAACTGCTTGTTTGGATTATGCTGTAACATATTTCCTCTGGTCAGCTCCCCATAATATAGTTGTTTAGGCAGCCTTCCATCTTCCATCTTGATCGCATGTGGTCATGCCCAATGTATCTGGTTAATAATAATATAATAATCCTTGTGGTTGAATATATAAAGATATTCGCCAGCCAGTATTGCCAGGAGACAGACAGTGCAAGTAACACATCTGTGAATCAACACACTCACACATACACACACACACACATATAGTGAGAGAGAGAAAGGGAGAAAGAAATTTACCTTAAATTGGAAGTGAAACTGTGGATAGCAGTAACAACCTTCCTATTCAAACACTTGATTGTGTACTATGAGAAAATGAGAGAGTTACAAATTGCTAGAAATAGCAATCAAATTTTCCTCGAAATACACATCACAAGTTTGAAATAGGAGGAATATATTTGTTAGGAGGAATTCATAATATTCTTGCATGAAAGATGAAAGTGTCATGACTGGAATGGCATTGTCCAATGGCTATACAACAATGACAACATTGGACTAGAAAACTGTTTGCTATAAACCTGCACAGAGAAGATGACCACAGGCTACAACAGCAGCAACACTACAAATACCACCATTATTACCACCACCATCACCAACAACAACAAAAACAAAACCACCACCAATATCGCCATAACCAACAATAATAACAACTATATGTATGTACATATGTATGTATGAGTGCATGTATATATGCGTATATGGATCTACGTACGTATGTGTGTGTGTATGTTTGAATGTATTAGTATATTTATATGCACAGATATAACTTTGTCAAATGTTTTGGCTGCTTAGCATTCAAAGAAACATGTAAACGAGCGGCCTCTAGAGCTGTGTAACACACAACTTAATATATATTTTAATTAACTACCAATATTAGTGCAAAAAATATGCAAATTAGGGCACCTATTTTACAGGGTATATAAGCTGCTTGCTTACCTATTCCTTTGTGGTTGAGTAGATGATATACATATTTTCCGATGAAAATCAAACTTATATTTTCTTAAATAAGTCATTAGTTTACTGAACTAATTCCATTTCAACTCCCAGATAAACAAAATGGTACATTACTATAAAAATGGCTCATACAAGAGCAATTTTTCACATATTTTTTTAACAGAAAAATCTCCCTTCAAAGACAATATACAAAACGGTGAACACTTTTGATACCTATGGGACAGTGGAGAATCTCAATACAATATCTGTGGACCACCCTACCCACTCTGTGCGATACACAGGAAAATGTTAACATTGTCCGAGAGTGTGTTGCACAGAGCTCAAAACAATCTTTGCGCAGGAGAAACTAATCTGCAAAAACCTGCAGAAAGGTTGTCAAAGAGGATCTTAAATAGTACCCCTGCAGAACACAGACTACACAAAAGCTTACTGTAGCTGATAAAACCAATAACAAGGATATAGCTGAAAAAATGTTGGAGAAGATGGAAAACAACCCAAATGTCCTGAATCTGCTGTCACCTCTGTTGAAGCCCTCTTTCACATAGAGGGGAAGATTACTTCTAAGAACAATGTGTTCAGTGGGTCAGAGAATCCCACTGACGTGGCTGTGAAACCGTTTCACTTTCTTAAAGTACAGTCAGGGTATCTTTTTCTGAGGAGGTTGTTTGGCCCATTCTTCTTCGAAGAATATAGCCCATTCTTTTTCGAAGAATATAGACCGTTCTTCTTCGAAGAATATAGTCACTAAGAACATTATGTGAAGGCCCTGGAGGACTTCAAAAAAGATTTACAGACCATGTACCCATCTCCAATATATATGTTCTGCTGGTTCCAACAAGATGGAGCAGCCTCTCACACCACAAATGATTTGTGAAAATGGCTGAAAAATAACTTTGAAAATAGTATGATCTTTTTTTTGAAAACTGATTTTGTGTGGGCCCTTCACACCCATGATTTAAGCACACCAGATTTCTTTCTTTGGGGCTATCTGAAGAATAGGATATAAGTCAAGAAGTCAGGACCATCACACAACCTAAGCAAAACGCTAGGGAAGAAATCAGAGCCAACCCTATGTCTGTTTTTGAATAGGTTATGTTAAACTCCACAATGCACATAAAAAAATGCACAGATTTAGATGGATATGACTTGGAACACGTGCTATAACTTTAGACAAACACATTAGAAAATAGAGAATTTTTGATATCTCGATCTTATTGCTTTGCACTAAATATATTCGGCACTTTTTTTGTCAAAATGTGAATAATGTGACCAACGCGAGCCAGTTGTTTTATTCACCCTGTATCTGCATGTAAGGAGTATAAATAAGTGTATAGGTAGTCATGTACGTTTGTGTTTCCATTATATACGTACATACACATACACCACATAGATACACATTATATACGTACATTCACACTAGACACACACTCACTACACAAACACACACATATATATATAAATTACATATACATATATTAAACGTATCTTATATATATATATATTAGTATTTTTTTCCTTTTTTCTGCCATGAACTATTTATAGATTATTGAACAAATACAAAGTACCATCATCCCAGAAATGGTAATCGTTACGAAGATCAAAGGAGCTGCTAGATTTGTTTCCTTCATATCTCTACCATTCGTGCTGTTTTACTGGAAGCCAGCACGTTTCACTTACTAAAATGTTAGGAAATAGAAACAGTGACGTTTCTGAAGGTCAGTCAGGCTGTTATATAGGATCATAATGTTATGTTGAAGCATAAATGATGTGGGTGATTATGATTTAAATGGATGTTGATGAAGATGATGAATGAAGCTGCTGTTGATGATGATAATGATGATGATGATGATGATGATGATGATGATGATGTGATGTTGATGATGATGATGATGATGATCATAAAGGCAACGATGGTGACCAGGATAATGATTTTCATGCGAGGATGATCGGATTTGTATGTATAAATGAGATATATATATATATATATGTGAGTGTGTGTATTCGTATATAGAAGTAAATATAGTTAATATTAGTTGTACGCGTGTGATATTCTGCATGGATGCTATATTTTGTTACAGGCCTATGCATAATTATTTTGCTGTCGTTCTTGTGAGTTTATAATACATGCATCGAACTGCTCAATCCACGAAAGATTTTTCTTCCAGAGCAGAGTGGCAATGATAAAACCCTATAGTACCGACTTAAATGTGTGCGATCGTTCGGTGTTCCGGTTATTAAAGCAACATCTATGAAAATTTGTTTTCGCTTCCTTAGAAGAGGTGGTAAATGAATCGTTGCGCTGGTTTTAACAATTGCTGAAAGAACGGTTCCAGAAAGAGTTAAATGCTTTGCATAAGCAATGTAAAAATTTTATTGCATTCAAATCTAGATTATGTTTTGTCGGATAAATAAATTTTATATATATATATATATATATATATAGTTTTGCGAGGTTTTTGATATGAAATCGTGTGTCGAAACAAATATTGTTATACTTGGGGAGGGTCATATTTGTGTAATATTGCCAGAATTAATAACAGAACACACTCACTGTTTGGTTGGTTTTCGTTTTTCGCTTCTGTGTCTTTTATATCGGTAATCTAATTTATTCAGTCCTCAATGTTGCCATTGACTGACCAACGGTCAAAAACTATATATATGTGTTTGTGTCTATATTGTATCTGTATTATTTTTGACCGTTGGTCAGTCAATGGCAACATTGAGGACCGAATAAATTAGATTACCGATATAAAGGACACAGAAGCGAAAAGCGAAAACCAACCAAACAGTGAGTGTGTTCTGTTATTAATTCTGGCAATATTACACAAATATGACCCTTCCCAAGTATAACAATATATATATATATATATATATAAGTAGTAACACAACAGTTAGTTCATCATACCGAGAACAGTTCTTTCACCTCAGGTGAAAGAATTGTTCTCGGTATGGTGAACTAACTGTTGTGTTACTACTTCTACCTAACTCGTCCCATGGACTTAGTGCTCTACCTCTACGGATATTACCTACCAGTGTTCTACCTCTCTCTCTCTATCTCTCTCTATATATAAAGACAGTATACAAAGAAAAATACACAGAGAAGTATGTGTTCAATCATAATTGAACATATACATTTTTCTGTATTTTTCTCTATATACTGTCTTATAAAGAGCCCGGAATGTAGATTCCTTGAACTCATTAAATTATAGGGGATTGATGTGAGTTTTAACTACGTTGTTCTTTCTTTTATATAGATATATATATATATATATATTTGTGTGTATGTGTGTGTGTATTCATACAAAGCTAGGGGAGCGGGATTAATAAAATAATAGATATATATAAACATATAGTTGCAGATATGCATAGACATAAAGACAAACAGAAACGATATTTTGACAAAATATAAACCGCTAGATAAAATATCTTACAATATTAAACGTGGCTCTAAGGGTGTTGCGTTCGTCTATGATGGTTTTCTCTCTAGATATATCGGCATTTTCCTTTCCATTGAACCTTGATTGCATGGATGTGACTGATCTTCACAGAGGCAACTAGCAGTTTCTAATAAAACCACCAAAAGTAAAAAGAAAACAATGATATGGGACTGTGAGCTGACACACACACACGGTAAAACTACAAACGGTGAAAATGGGAACCGGCTACAGAGCTATCTGTGTGTGTATTTATGTTTCGTGTTTTACTTTTCATCATCCTTAGTTTTACCGTGTATGCCCGTTCACAATCATTCTTTATTTAATGGATTCTTTTTCTTTTTGGAGCTTTTATGGGAAACTTCGGTTGAAATTCAGTCACATTCATATGTGTACATACATTTTTGTTATAAAATGTTATATATATATGGAAAAAAATGAAACGAAATTTCATTTCTCACTCTTAGTATATATATATTTCCGAAGAAATAGATGAAGGAAAAAAAGCGATGTATTTAACGTACAGAGCCAAAATATATATTGTGATTTCAATACAAATGTATGCTACCTAGGGTTTCAAATAGAGCATAGATATAATATGTCTGTTAGTTTAGTTGTCATCGTGCATAACCAAGATAGCTGAAATGTATTTCATATATGAGATCTCGTCTGATGTAAGGGAGTTAATAATTGTTTCTACTTTAGGCACAAGGCCAGCAATTACCCAGTGCATTACTGGTACTTTATTTTATCGACCCCGTAAGGAGGAAAGGCAAAGTTAACCTCGGCGGGATTTGAACTCAGATCGTAAAGGGACGTAACTATGCTGGAAAGCATGACGTCCGACCCTCCACCGATACTGCCAATCCACGTAAGGGAGTTAATAATGTTGATACAATTGGTGTTTTTGTTGTACAGGTGGATGTCTTTGTGTGTATGTGTGTGTATTTATGTATGTGCTTGGGGAGATAGATAGCACGTGAGAGAGAGAGAGAGAGTCGTGTTCTCCGTTTTACTCCGAAACTAAGAATATTAAAAATAATCAGTTTACTCACCCGTACACGCAGTGTGCCGCAGTGAGGATCCAACTTGGGTCGACAAGTACTCCACCGCATCGATGAGATGGTGGGTCAGTAAGAACTTGCAGAGAAACCTGCCAGGGCCATGTCCCTTCTGTTGCTTGGGCTCCTCCGATAATAAAAGGGCTTATTGAGTAACCACAAGAATCTGAATGAAAAAATAAAAGTATTAAACTGACAATGTGTGAATAGATTTTCAAGAAGTTAAATAGACTGTATAATGTATATGATATAATTGTCAATAAATCCCTGGTAAATTCTACAAAATACGTAATTGCAACATGAGTTTTGTTATCAGTTAACACATCCTTCTTTATTAGTTTTGTCATGTTTTTCCTCCGAAGTATTGACCAATATACGTGTGATGTCAATCTAAGGATCCCGTGCTGGCTGAATAATTAAGTCTAATAGAAAATATGCGTAACGTCATTTAATATTCCACGTCTTTTTACATGTGAAAGCGAAGTAGTTCTCATAGTATTTCCATGATAATTCCACTTTAATTTGTATAATGAAAGTTATTCTACAGGAACAGAAAGTCAAAGACAATTGTCATACCGTTACCATTCACAAAAACACCTGTACACTCTAGAATGCAATCAATAGAAATATGAAATAAATAAAATCATCAACGTTTTATGAAGATTACTTATTAATTATTTTACTACGGAGTGCATATAATATAACTCTATTAAGCATTTTATTAACATTAGATTACTGAGAATTCAAATCAGTATCGGAAGGATTTAAGCTTTGGGCATAGATAAATGAGCCTAAATATTATTAGCATTCAGCCTAAAACTCTAATGCATTTCCTTTTAATCAGCAAATATGTTTCCCTCAAAATGTTCATAATCTCAGAGTGAATTCTGAAATGTTCATGCAAATCAATGCTTCGCTAACGATACCTAATAAAGCCGAAAGTGACCTCGTGTTATCAACGTATAAAAGATTAGACTTAGACTTTCTCCTCTCTGTTTGATACGATTTTCGTTTTACGCAAACTGCATTTCGAATTTGTCTTTCTCTGCCTTAAGAATAATTATCTGCACGCAAATGCGCAGCCGAAGAAGCCCCTTATGGCTATTTAGATGATATACACGAACAGGATTGACATGCGCAGCCGAGATGGAAGTGCTATCATGACTGGCGGGTGTAACGTGAGTCGGCTGGATTATGCAGAAGACATGATGTTACTTAACTCAGCAGAATTTGATCTCCGACTTGCACTCGATAGGTTTGATGACGAGTACTGCATGGCTGGAATGAAAATCAGTGCTACAAAAACTGAGACGCTGTGCAGTGCACTCTGCATAAAAATGGAGTTCCACTGCAAAGGCTGAATTAAGAATTGCAGAAGTTGGGGCAGTAGTACGCCAGCTTCAGCATTCAGTAATCAGAAAAAGAGGGATAAACGTAAAAGATAAACTCGCTATCTTCAATTCGGTATTCGTCCCAACCGTTACCTATGGTCATGTATCTTGGGTAATGACCGAAAGAATATAATCGCGAATACAAGTGGCTGAATTGGGGTTCCTCCGAAAGGTCTTTGGAGTAACGTTACTCGATAGAATGCGTAGCTCGGAGATTAGGGAGTCACACAGGTAGACCTGCCACTTCTCTGAATTGAGAGATCACAGTTCTGATACTATGGGCATGTCTCAAGAAAGAATTGCTGGACAGATTCTACGGGCAAAACCAACCGGTAGGAGACCCAAGTGTAGACGCCGAGCAAGATGGTTGGATAACATCCATGAATTTGGCTGATCTCACTTGGGGATCCAGTCGGATCAGTTATAGACTGTTGCTTCTGACAAGACCCGCTGGAAGGAGTGTTTGAGGACTTACCCCATGACCCTCCCAGGAATAATTGGGCTACACCAAGAGGATTGCCACGATGAAGGAGATGAGCTACTGGGAGAGCCTAAAAGAACTGAAACTCTACTCCTTTGAACGAAGACGGGAGAGATACGCTGCGATATACTTATGGAAATTCCTGGAGTGACTAGCAACAAACTTTGGTATTGAGAGCTGGACCAACACTCGAAGAGGACGTCACTGTGTAGTGCCAAAGGTCTCATCTTTCACATCTAGAATAAGGAGCAGATATTTCAATAGCCTGGGGTTCAAAGGCCCTCAATACTTCAACAAGCCGCCAAGAAATTTGAGAGATCTGCATGGTGTAGACGTGGATGTTTGCAAGAAACATCTTGATACTCTGCTATCCAGGATCCCGAATGATCCCACAGCATGGTACGAAGGTAACCTAAGGGCAGCAGTAACGAACTCCCTTCTTTCATCCCCAAACCATATTTATTCTCTTACACATGTTTCGAAAGGGATATATATTCCTTTCTCTGAAATATTGAGAAACATTTCGCATAATATATGCCTATATGTAGGCTATTGAATCATATTCTTTTTCTTCCGAGAGATGATAAAGGTTTTTAGTTTCTATTTGTCTATGACTATTATTACCCCGTTGTATTACTCAGCTAGTGTGTATTGGTCAACATACAACGCTCTAGAAAAATATGAGGCTGTGTAGTGAACGTCAACCTATTCTAGAAAACATAAAAAGTAAATGTGTTTATATATCTATGATGACATTAACATAATGCTACAAGATCTCTTTCCTACTGGACAGCGGATATTTATCAGTACTGACAAAAACATTCCAAACATGAGTAAACATTATGGGAAAGTCTATATTACACTATTAACATACCTTCGGCATCTTCTTCCGATTCCGACCAATTCTCGTGGTAATCTGCATTGTTATAGTCCCAGGACTGAGCGTCTGAATCATATTCACTGTTTCCACTGTCTTCGTTTTCGTAGTAATAGTAATAATAATAATAATCTTCATTTGTAATTTGTTTCTCAATATCAGAATATGCTTCATCGATTATTTCACTTCGAGAATTGTTGATTTTCGTATAATTAGATTGCGCTGTTTCATTCCTATTTCTCATTCCACTAGAAGATAACTTCACTATTTTATATTCGGGTTTCTTTGAACCATTATTTATTACCGGTTCGGTTTTTGTTCTAACGAAGAGATCATGCAAAATATGCGTAAGGTTTCTTCTTGATGGAAATTCCCGAACACCGAATCTTTTCTGCATACTCTCCGATTCAATATGATTTTTCACCGTTGATGTTTCTTTTGTACAATCATCAGCATGTGAATTACGCCACACGCATGTATGCCTCGAAATAGAATATACCGTAAGGTTAGGGCATGGTGGCATTGTTATACGCCTACCATGAACGCACGCATAATATTTTGAGCAGTTAAATTCGTCTCTAATCCAAGATGAACCAGTGATTGGACATTCGCTAAATATTTCTGTACAAAGCGCTAAGAACACTATCAAAACTGCATATCCGTAATACTTAGGGCCAGAATAATTTACAAGTAACATATTTGCAAATTAAAAGTAGTTTATAATGTAGAGAAAATTTGAGAGTAAATATAAGGATGAGGTTTGAAATCGCTAGGAAACGTATGGTTTGATATTTTACCACTAAATATAGATTCACAAATTGTAGCCAATGAATGAAACACAGTGGCTAATTTTTAAATAAACCTTTGCATTGAATGTTTCCCTCATTGTCTGTATATATATATATATTGCTTTTGGATGTGATTATGCCTATCAGTCGGTTTATGTGCTTGTCTACCTACTTATCTCTTTCCATATTTGTTCTCTATGATTTGACAATAAACAGCTATTTCTCGTATGTAGAAAGATATAGGGATCAGCAAATCTGTACATTTGTCTGGCAATCCCTATACGTTCTCAGTAAATATAAATTTCGACGCAAGTTTCCTTCATATACTATCATAGTTCAGCATTCAGTAAAATAATCTTGATATCATTTGATATACATTTACATATTACCTATCACACCTACATTCCCTCCGACTGCGTGTATCTGTCTGTATAAGTGTGTGTGTGTGTCTGTGCGTGTGCGAAGGTATGTGTATTTGCGTGTATACGTGTTTATAATATATGTCGTTATGTATGTATGTATGTATGTATGTATGTATGTATGTATGTATGTATGTATGTATGTATGTATGTATGTATGTATATAAGAGAGTGGGACTGGTTTTGTGCAGTGCCTTTGCTCACTATAAAAGCTTCACGGCACAGGCATTGCTTTATATCTGGAGATCTCTCTGCACTTGTCGTCACATGGTACCATGGGCCCAGCACTATGTGTCAATAATTGTCACAAGTGTAGTATTTGTACCAGAGTTTTCAAGTCGCTGGCTGGACTAAAAAGTCACACTTTGTTCAGCGCATCGGTAGGGGTTCTCCTACATGGACATAAAGTAGTGGCCATACTCGAAAACGAGTTGGCAGCCACCAAATATATATATATATATATATATATATATATATATATATATATATATATATATATATGCTGTATTTCCTATGTGTGAACCAGGCTTAAAGAAAAAAAATAAGCACTCAGTGAAGCCGTGTGTAAGTTTTTGTATCCATTCACCGATCCATACAACCAAAGCCTTTTAGTTAGATATCTTCAGATAAAATGCTTTGCGTGAAATATCAAATACCGAACTACAAAGTTCAAGAAAATTGTATCCAAATGAATGTTCTCTTCGGCAACAAAAGCTATAAGTCTATCTGTGAACTGAAGTAGTGAATCTCGTTTTTATAGACTTACGTCACATCTTTCTTTGAAACATACCGAAAAAAAAACTAACTTTTTTCTTTCGAACCGCGTTCTATACCTTCTCTTTTCTCCCCGTCTAACTTCCCCTGTCTCTCCTTTCTCTCTCTCTCTCTCTCCCTCTCTCTCTCTCTCCCTCTCTCTCTCTCTCTCTCTCTCTCTCTCTCTCTCTCTCTCTCTCTCTCTCTCTCTCTATCTCTCTCTTTTTCTTTTCTTATATATATAATATGTGTGTGTGTGTGTGTGTGTGTGTGTGTGTTTGTAATCATATCTATTCTTTTATCTCTCACTCACTCTCTTTTTCTCTTTATATACACACATATATATATATATATATATGTAAATATATACATACAGATAATACATAGTCATTCAGACATTCATTATACTTATATTAGTGTACACAGACGCACACACAGTCACACCACACTCTCATACACTCGCCTGCACACAAGCACTCACACACACCTACATATATACATAGAGCCGATGATTAAATTTATTTCAATGTATGCCTATGTATGTGTGAATATCATTTAAATTCAATATGATACAGGCATCGGAATGTGACTTGTGTAGCTTATAAGAGCTGCCGCTTCTTTGGGATTAAAATACATTACTAAAAAAACATCACGGTTATTGTTAGAGTCGCAGTCTTAATCATGTTTGGCAAAGTTGTCTGTGTATTTTAACTTGGTTATATCATGGCAAGAAACTGCAACGTGACTACATACGGAGACATTGGTATTTGTAAGAGTGTCTTGTAAAACTAGGTGCTGTGAGGGGGTGAAATATATATTTCTCTCTCTCTCTCTCTCTCTCTCTCTCTCTCTCTCTCTCTCTATATATATATATATATATATATATATATATATATATATATGCGCACACACGCAACACATACACAACATATATATATATATATATATATATCCATATATACTAGCAGGAGTACCCGGTGTTGCCCGGGTTAAAGAAAATAGTGAAATTTTATTCAAAACTAGAAATAGTTTCTTAATGCTTATTGTGATTATTCATTCTAATATTATTGGCATAACAGATTCTGTGAGATCAACAATAATAAATTTGAAATAGAAAACCCATAAAAGTAAATTATGATAAAAATTCAGTAAAGTTTTAGAACACCTCCGCGATTTTTGTTGGAAATAATTACTTTTCCTCGGTTTGCTCGTGAGCTATCAATTAATCTAATATCCGACTACGCTACAAAGGAATTTCCCCCCGGAAAACGGAAGAAGAGAGAGCGGAGCCTCGGATTTTCGACTCACATGGAATTTTCTTTAAAAGAAAAATTAGTTTTTTTCGTGGGATTTCCTTCCGTTTTTCGAACTGGAGACGGATATTCTTTTGGAAAGGGGACAACTAAGGTAAAATTTCAATATCTACGTGTGAGCTCGACATGCTAGAAATAGTAGTCAAATTTTTCCGTTCTTTGAAAAGGGAATTGTTGCGTGTTTGGAAAGTCAAATCCGTTTTCACGTAATTTGGAGGTCAGATTCATTGCCCTAGCTTTATGAGACTTTCTTCCAAATGAAGGTCTCTTTACCAAAACTTTGACTTGACCGTTAGTTTTGTTTCTTGTTGACGAAAATTAGATGGAAGATGCAGTATGAGTGCGTTATCAGACACACAAACACACACTCTCTCACCCTCTCTCTCTTTCTTATATATATATATACATATTTGAGTAATGCAAAATGGAATTGTAGAGCAATACTAGCTCTTTTGGCTGTTATTCTTCTACCAGAGAAAAGAGACTCGCTACACGAAATTTGTAGGTTCATCTCTTATAGATAGGCGGACCATTTGTTTATTGACTAAATCTATAATGCAGGTGATTATCAGAAGCTATGTAGCAGCTTAAAGGCTCACAAAAAAAGCATTAAAATCTGTGAAAGGGTTTTGGAATCCAGAACCATCCAGACTCAAAATTCCCAGAACAAATCAGTGTGCAGTACGGCAATCAAGTGCCTTCAAGATCTTTATGACCTCTATAAATAAAAAGAGAAAGTTCAGCTTAGATGTATTTTGACTAACAAAATACAATAATTGTATATTATGCTATAATTATGTTAAATATTCCACATTCTTTTTCTTTATATAGTCTTACTTATAGATGCAAGTTTCTAATTGTATATGCAAGTTTGTATGTTATGCCATAACTGTTAAATACGTTAAAAATACGTCATTAGCAAATTAAAAAATAAAGCCTCTGAAATATTTTATTTTTTTACCCTTATGGCGTACATGGTCAAGTCGAACTTTTAAGAAGTAAAACAAATTAATGACTTTTTCATTACTGTTAAACTAAAGTTCATCGATTTATGACACAGGAACATAAGATTACAAAAAAGTCATAACCCTAATCAGACACACACACACACCCCACTCAAACATACATATATATCTTTAAAAACATCGAGGAAAAAGTTTTGAAAACATTTCTAGTTAGATATTGGTAAAAAAGATGATTTTAAGAAAAAATGTTTAATACTTTTGAGAGAATATTTGTTGAAAATGTTTATAAAACTTTGGTGAAGTTTTAAAAAATAAACGTAGATGAAAGTTTTAAGAAAATATTATGAAAAACCTGGCAAAATTATTGGGAAGAATTTTCGATGAAATTTGTTTCGAAAATATTTTGTTAAAAGTTTAAAAGAAGTTTAAAAGAATTTCGAGGAAAATTTTTGAGAAAAATTATCAGAATAAATTTGATGAAATGTTTGGGATAAAATTCGAAAGATTTTAAGAGAAATGTTTAGCATTTTTTCAAAATATAAGAATATTGAAGAATATTTTGAAGAAAGGCTTTAAATTTTTGAAAACATTTTGAAGAAAACTTTTTTGTGAAATCACGCGGAAAATTTTGATGAAATTCTTGAGAAAGTTTTGAGAAAATTTCAGTTAGATATTAGAAAAAAATTAAGATGATTAAAAAAAATGTTTATAGAAATGTTTTGTAACATTTTATTAAGGAGCGAAATGTTTGAAAATGTTTTCAAAATATTGTAGAAAATTTTGTGAGAAATGTTGGTGAAATATTTTCCAAAACATTTTGATAAAACTTTAAAGAATTTTTCAGAAAAATTTTGATGGAATCTTTTAGAAAAGTGTCCAAAAATATTGAGAAAATTGTTTTAAAAAGATTTTTAAAAAGATTTTTTTTAAATGTAGAAAACTTCCGAGAAGTTTTGTTGAAATTTTATCGAAAACATTTTGAACAAATTTTATGGAAATTGAAAGGAAAATTTTTGGGAAAACTTTTCAGATAAATTTTGATGAATTTCTTTTTGAAAAGTTTCGAACATATTTAAGAGAAATGTTTGAAACAGTTTTTACAAATTTGCAGAAAATTTTGGTGAAATCTTTTCGAAAACATGTTGATAAAACTTTGGAGTAAATATAGGAGGGGAAATTTTGAGAAAACTTTTCCCGAAAATGTTGATGAAATTTTTTGGAAAAGTTTCGAAAGGTTTGAAATGTTTGAAAAGCTTTAAAACAAAATGCAGAAAATTTGGCGAGGAATTTTGGTGAAATATTTTCGGAAAATTTTGATAAATCTTCAGAGAAAATATGGAGGCAAACTTTTGATAAAAATTTTCAGAAAAATTTTGATGAATCTTTTTAGAAAGATTTCGAAAGATTTTGATAAAAATATTTTAAAAAAAAATGCTTTTTGGAAAAGTTTTGAAAGGTTTGAAATGTTTGAAAAGCTTTAAAACAAAATGTAGAAAATTTGAGGAGAAATTTTGGTAAATATTTTTTCGGAAACATTTTAATTAAACTTTAGAGAAAATATTGAGGGAAACTTTTGAGAAAATTTTTCAGAAATAATTTCATGAAATTCTTTAGAAATGTTCGAAAAATGTTTGATACAAGTATTAAAAAAATAATTTTAATATAACATTTTGTGAGACATTTTGGTGAAGTTTTTCGAAAGCATTTTGAAAGAAATTAAATGAAAATTTTTGAGAACATTTTTCAGATAAATTTTGATGAATTTTTTGGGAAAAGTATCGAAAAAAAAAATTAAGAAAAACGTTTGAGAAGAGCTTCGGAAACGTTTTGATAAAAACGTAAAGGAAATTTTGGGGAAAACGTTTAAGAAAAATTTAAGAAAATTACACACACACATATATATATATGTGTATATATGTATATGTGAATACGTATATCTATACATGTATATATATATATATATATATATATATATATATATATATATATATATACATATATATACGTATGTGTGCGTATGTATATATGTGTATGCATTTATATATATATGTGTATATATATATATATATATATATATATATATATATATATATATATATATATATATATATATATGTGTATATATATATATATATATATATATATATATATATATATATATATATTTATTTATTTATTTATGTATTTATATTTATTTATTCTGCTTATACTTGTTCTGCTAACGTTGTGCGTTTAACTCTCATTAAATATTGGCGTCTCTATAATATTTAACATTGCACCTCTAAGCATCGAGAACACTTCGCTTCAGCTATTGGCGTCTAGTATACTATATCATAATTTTTTCTCTCTCCTCCACTCTTATGATACATGTCTCTTCTTTGTTATATATTTATATATATATATATAGGTATATATAGGTATATACATGTGTATTTATGTATGTATATGTATGTATATTCATGTATGTATATATATGTATGTATGTATATGTATGTATACTTATGAATGCAGTAATACAGGTAAAATTCCGTTATAACAAATACCATTATAACGAAATTTTTGTTTTAATCCCCGAGGTAATAACAAACAAACGCTCAGTTTGTGTCGGTCGATCTCGTTATAAAAAATTTCTTTATACCCCATGAATTTCGTTATAACGTAATTTCACTGTATAATACATCAATTACTCTCGGGTCTCAAATAATCGTCCCCCACCGCCGCTTTTTATTTTTTCAATTTTTTCCACATCCCCACTTGTTAAATTTGGCTAATTTATCTCTGACGAAATTTTATTTTATGTGGTTGCATTCCTACGACAACTAATTTTTTAGACACTAGAAAAAAATAGACGATAAAAAATACATTACTCGAACTCCTATCTATATGTTACAAAATAAAATAAAATTGGGTTTTGAATATGTAAACTAAACGCCTAATTCTGATTTTAAAACAATCACTGGAGAAAACCTAGAGAAATTACAAAATTTTCACCACCCCAGCTGATGCCAACCCTCGCTTATTTCAACATCCTCGCTTTTTTAACTCACCACGCTTACCCCACTTCCTAATATTTGGGACCCGAGAATAAATAAAAGATCTCTAACAGTATCATTTACAAATTACTCCGAAATTATGAAGGAAAATAAGTTTAATATAAGGGAAATAACTCATGATTACAAAATTAAATCTACTCAAAATGTGAAGCTGTCGTTTAAAGATTAGATTTTAAAAGTATATTATCAGTACGTTGTAATTACTTATATATATTTTATTTTCCTCTGATGTTTTAAGATTTTACATCATAATTCTTGCTAATAATTGTTTCTACTTTTGGCACAAGGCCAGCAATTACCCCAGTGTATTACGGGTGTTTTATTTTATCAACCCCGTAAGAATGAAAGGTAAATTAACCTCGTAAAGGGCCATAGCTCTATGCTGCATGGTGTCTGACGCTAATAATAATTTATTTTGCATTCCACAAAATTTAATACATGGCTTTCCAAACAAATTCCTAAAACCTATCTATCTATCTATCTATCTATCTATGTATCTATCTATCTATCTATCTATCTATCCATTTGGATAGCACTGGCCTGGCAGTGCTACCGAGGGGCTTTACCCGTTCGAGAAAGGCTCTACAGACACGG
>OZ024745.1:56353799-56371299 GCA_964016885.1 Eledone cirrhosa
TCTCGATAAAAGCAAGGGAAGTAATCTACGCGTTTCATTCTCGTTAGAAATCATCAGGACTACATATCCAGTGCTTTTATCGAGAATGACACAGCTAGAGACTTATAGAATACTTAGCTGTGTACAGGAACTGGTTTGAAAGAGCGGTTGCCGGTCCGGCAGAAATTAGAAATTGGAATAAATGCTCTGAAATAGCGATATATATGTGAATATAGACATAGAATATTCGAAAATATTCTGTATGTTTATAATAAACATTTTGAAGACCTAATCGCTATAGAATAGAATACGTCACGTATTACAATTAGATTCTCGATAAAAGCAAGGGAAGTAATCTACGCGTTTCATTCTCGTTAGAAATCATCAGGACTACATATCCAGTGCTTTTATCGAGAATGACACAGCTAGAGACTTATAGAATACTTAGCTGTGTACAGGAACTGGTTTGAAAGAGCGGTTGCCGGTCCGGCAGAAATTAGAAATTGGAATAAATGCTCTGAAATAGCGATATATATGTGAATATAGACATAGAATATTCGAAAATATTCTGTATGTTTATAATAAACATTTTGAAGACCTAATCGCTATAGAATAGAATACGTCACGTATTACAATTAGATTCTCGATAAAAGCAAGGGAAGTAATCTACGCGTTTCATTCTCGTTAGAAATCATCAGGACTACATATCCAGTGCTTTTATCGAGAATGACACAGCTAGAGACTTATAGAATACTTAGCTGTGTACAGGAACTGATTTTCGAATATTCTATGTCTATATTCACATATATATCGCTATTTCAGAGCATTTATTCCAATTTCTAATTTCTGCCGGACCGGCAACCGCTCTTTCAAACCAGTTCCTGTACACAGCTAAGTATTCTATAAGTCTCTAGCTGTGTCATTCTCGATAAAAGCACTGGATATGTAGTCCTGATGATTTCTAACGAGAATGAAACGCGTAGATTACTTCCCTTGCTTTTATCGAGAATCTAATTGTAATACGTGACGTATTCTATTCTATAGCGATTAGGTCTTCAAAATGTTTATTATAAACATACAGAATATTTTCGAATATTCTATGTCTATATTCACATATATATCGCTATTTCAGAGCATTTATTCCAATTTCTAATTTCTGCCGGACCGGCAACCGCTCTTTCAAACCAGTTCCTGTACACAGCTAAGTATTCTATAAGTCTCTAGCTGTGTCATTCTCGATAAAAGCACTGGATATGTAGTCCTGATGATTTCTAACGAGAATGAAACGCGTAGATTACTTCCCTTGCTTTTATCGAGAATCTAATTGTAATACGTGACGTATTCTATTCTATAGCGATTAGGTCTTCAAAATGTTTATTATAAACATACAGAATATTTTCGAATATTCTATGTCTATATTCACATATATATCGCTATTTCAGAGCATTTATTCCAATTTCTAATTTCTGCCGGACCGGCAACCGCTCTTTCAAACCAGTTCCTGTACACAGCTAAGTATTCTATAAGTCTCTAGCTGTGTCATTCTCGATAAAAGCACTGGATATGTAGTCCTGATGATTTCTAACGAGAATGAAACGCGTAGATTACTTCCCTTGCTTTTATCGAGAATCTAATTGTAATACGTGACGTATTCTATTCTATAGCGATTAGGTCTTCAAAATGTTTATTATAAACATACAGAATATTTTCGAATATTCTATGTCTATATTCACATATATATCGCTATTTCAGAGCATTTATTCCAATATATATATATATATATATATATATATATATATATATATTGTTGGTTAATAAAGACTTTTGATGTATTGAAGGCTTCTTTGTTTTATTTTCATAATTCTTCGGCTCCGTTTAATTACATTGAGCTATACCTTTTACTGTCATTTCTATAATACGAAGAGGGTGTTTAACTCCAACACGCTCCAGTATTTTAATCCTTATATATATATATATATATATATATATATATATATATATATATATATATATATAAGATGTCCCCAGATGTATGTGAAAGTACAGAGGACCTCCTCAGCAGAATCAGTGAGTGCAACAAAAACAAGAGCCTATCCAACTGCATAATAGGCAGCATGGATGTGGTGTCACTGTACCCATCCATTAACATTGATTTTGCTGTGAAAAGATGTGTGGAGATGATCATTGAGAGTGAGGTGGAGTTCTGCGACGTCGACACAGACGAACTGGGCCTCCTACTTAGACTTACCTACGACACTGACTACCTAGACAGCCACGACCTTAGATGTTTCTGCCCTAGTAGACCTATAAGAGGTAGACCCCCCACCATAACCTTAATGGCAAAAAAGACTCCCATAGGAAGGTGGATTGGGTGGACCAAAGCTATACGGATCCCCCAAAACACTGATCAGGTAAGAAAAATGGTCGCACATGCAATAGGGGCTAGTATCAAAACTACCCTAAAGGGCCACATATTTAAGTTCAATGAGAAAATCTACACCCAAAATGAGGGAGCAGCCATCGGCGTCAGCATAGCTGGTGATGTTGCCAACCTTTTCATGGTATGGTGGGAAAGGAGACTTAAAGATCTCCTTAATGAAAGCTCCATAGACCTCATCATGTACTCTCGTTATGTAGACGATATCAATATAGTTATAAGAACACCCCCACTAGAGAGCACTAACAAGTTTGATTTAGAACGTAGCACGATGGAAAGCATCCAGCAGATAGCTAATTCCATACACCAGAGTATAACTGTAACTATCGACTTCCCTTCCAAACACCCTAACAATAGACTACCTGTATTAGACACATAACTCTGGATTAACACTATAGACGAGAGAGCCCAAATTCTCCACTCACACTATGCTAAACCCATGGCCTCCAAATACCTGATACTCAAAAACTCAGCAATGTCCAGTAGTGCTAAGTTTAATATTCTGATCGCAGATTTGGTACGAGTGATGAAGAATGTGTCCAGCATGTGCGACCCAACAGAAATGGAAAGACACATCCAACACTTCATCAACCGCATGCAGTTCTCTGGCTACAACCAAAGAGACAGAGTCAGAGTATACGAAGGAGCCATGGAAAAGTATAAGACCCTCATAGAACTGGACATGAAAGGAATTTGCCCACTATACAGGAGCAAATCATGGAATAGCTTAGATAGGGCTAGACATAAGATAGGGAAGGCTACATCATGGTACGACAACCAGAGATATCAGAGTGTCATGTTTGTGGACGCCACCCCTGGAGGGGTATACACGTTGCTCCTTCTACCTGGAGTTGCGACCGATAGATAGTATTAGCAATTGAAAAGACCAACGGAAACATTGTTCCCTCGGTCCGATTTGACGAAAGTCGATCGTTCCTATAATATATATATATATATATATATATATATATATATATATATATATATATATATATATATATATATATATATATATATATATAACGAAGGAAATGTGGTAAGGAATCAGGTGGACCATAACGCACCAATGTACTCAATACTTAGGGTAGTAGAGTGGGTAATAGGAACCAGTAAAACCCCGACGGCTGAGCTCAAGCCGTTTCGACGGCTAATTAGCCGTCGAAACGGCTTGAGCTCAGCCGTCGGGGTCTTACTGGTTCCTATTGGTTCATATATATATATATATATATATATATGTGTGTGTATGTTAGGTAATTTCGAAGGAAAAACAAAGGAAAAAAGAGTGCTCTATGTATAGAAAGTGAACAACATAAAATATAACTACTCCATTAGCAAAGGTCTCTGGATCGCAGACAATAATGGAGTAGTTATATTTTGAGTTGTTCACTTTCTAATTATATATATATATATATAATATATATTATATATATATATATATATATATATAACTATATATATATATATATATATATATATATAGTGGAACAACAACAACATATATATATATATATATATATATATATATATATATATATATATATATATATATATATATATATATATATAGTGGATATATATATAGTGGAACTATATATATATATATATATATATATATATAGTGGAACAACAACAACACCCAAACAAACAACACTGACCTAAGAGAAGTATAAATAAGTAAATAAAATAAAATAAAATAAGATAAATAAATACATACACAAGCACAATAACAACAAGCACATAAACACACACTAGTCACCCAACAGACACCACACTATACACACTAGTCACACAGCACACATAACACTATACACACACGCAAACGCATGCGCAAAGAAGATAAAATAAAATAAACAAACAAGCAAATAAATAAATAAATATATAGACAGACTGAATAAAAAATGGCGTAGACATACAACACAACAGGAGGAAAAAAAATATAACACCACAGATGTGCAACGAAAGATTTATGTAAATTATGTAAACTATATATATGTGTTTGTGTCTATATTGTATCTGTATTATTTTTGACCGCCGGTCAGTCAATGGCAACATTGAGGACCGAGTAAGTTAGATCGCAGATATAAAAGACAGCGAGAAGCGAAAACCAACCAAACAGTGAGTGTGTTCTGTTATTAATTCTGGCAATATTACGCAAATATGACCCTCCCCAAGTATAACAATATATATATATATATATATATATATATATATATATATATATATATATATAGCCTAGATTATCTGTGTCCTTCATTTAAGTAAGTAAGATCTGGTTCGAGATAAATAAAGTTTAGTGACAACGTAGATGTTCCTCGTACAATCATCTTTCGTTAATATTATGTTTTTTGTAATAATTATTTCTACTTTCGGCGTAAGGCAAGGTATTGAAGGTAAAGGGAAAGTCGATTAAAACGACCCCAATGCCTTACTGGTACTTTATTTTATCGACCACATGTGCATGAAAGGGTAAGCTAACCGCACTTGGATTTGAACTCAGAACAGAAAAATGCCGGAACTATATGCTATATAGTATGTTATCTGACGCTTTACCGATATCTTCAACCCATCGCCCTTATATTGGTTGTAATAATAATGATTTCTAGTATAGGCAAAAGACCAGTAATTTGGTGGGAGGGGAAAGTCGATTTAATCGACCCCAGTACGTTACTGGTGCTCTATTTTGTCGACTCCGTAAGGAGGAAAGGCAAAGTTAACCTCGGCAGGATTTGAACTCAGACCGTAAAGGACCGAAACTCTATACTGGAAAGCATGGTGTCCGACTCTACCGATACTGCCAATCCACCACCAATAATAATAATTGTTTCTGATTTAGGCATAAGGCCAGTATTATTTAGCGGAGGGGAAAATCGATTAAATCGACTCCAGTGCATTATTGGTGCTTTATCCACATCGTAATGATGAAAGGCAAAACTAACATCGGCGGGATTTGAACTCAGAATGTTAAGGGTCGGAATTCAATGCGACAAAACATGTTGTCCGACGCTCAACCGATTCCTTCAACCCACCGCCCTTATGTTGGTTGTAATAATAATAATAACAATAATGATAATGTTTGAGGTGTAGGCGTAGAAGACACACTATGATCTTCGTCTTGTTGAATGACGGAAAAATATAATTATAAATGTAACGCTGTGGTCTTATTGCTACCATTTTGTTGTGGTCTTCACAATGATATAAATAATTGTTTCTACTTTTGGCACAAGGCCAGCAATCATCGAGTGATATAAATAATAACGTGTTATTCTATGGGGTTTTCTTTTCAGGGTACACGTCTCTTCGTCAAACGACGCAGTGTAAAAAGTTAATCCAGATCTAAATGCTGAAAATACCATAAAGTTGACTTTTCAGGTGCATTATTCTCAGACTCAGACTCAGAAGCTCCCGCATCTTGCGACGCACGAGGCAATCATAGTGTTCCATCGCGTTCAGTCAGCAGCCAGTTGCACAGCGTCCCGCCATTGTCTGTTTGTCACTCGCAGGTCCCTCTCAACTGTCTGGCGCCAGTTCATTACTGGTACTTTATTTTATCGACCCCATAAGGATGAAAGGCAAAGTTAACCTCGGCGAGATTTGAACTCAGAATGGCAAGGGCCATAGAGTTACGGCCCTTGCCATTCTGAGTTCAAATCCCGCCGAGGTTAACTTTGCCTTTCATCCTTATGGGGTCGATAAAATAAAGTACCAGTAATACACTGGGTAATTGCTGGCCTTGTGCCAAAAAGTAGAAACAATTATTAATGATCAATATATATGAGAGTTAGTGATGCTGTTAAATGTTAATCTGAATGTTACATGTCTCATATCTCAACACTCATAGTTCTATTTGGCTCACGACAATGCGATTAATCACAAATTGATAGATAAACAAAACGAGCGCAGACGTTGATAATTATGGATATTTCAGAAAGAAATAAAAGTTTAATTGTTCTATATATGTCTATTGGCGAAGCATTTAAAAGCACACAACGTATTGTGATTGTAATCTTAGACGGTGTAGCTCGTAATTACAGTCAATGAATGTATGTTTTCTGAAATAATTATGTAACATTTTAACTTGTTGGGCTACGTTATATAGAGTAAATTTCATGACTAAATGAGGGCGACTCTGTTGATATTCCCATGAAAGTACGGTAAATTTTACATTCAATTAGATTACTGTTGAAAACCAGAATGTACCATCTCCACCAAACGTGGCGGGTACTTCCTTTTGCACCAGCTTTCTTTCTTCTTTCAATACTGTCTCAACAATGGTGCTACTCCGGAGCAGTGGAAAATTGCCAGTGTCATTCCCCTGTTCAAAAAGGGCGACCGCACGTCACCTATCAACTATCGTCCAGTCATTCTTACTAGCTGTATTCCCAAACTGATGGAATCCCGTGTCAGAGAAACACTTTGGAACTTCTGGACCTTTCACAGTCTCATCCGGCCCTAGCAGTTTGGATTTATCCTTAACTCCAGCTGCTGTGATCAGCTTATCGAGTTCCTTGAAGACATTACCCGTATCACTGACAGCAGTTCATGGGTGGATGTTCTTTACCTTGACTTCGCTAAGGCTTTTAATTCTGTGCCAGACAAAAGACTTATGGCAAAACTCTCTGCAATGGGTGTGAGGGATGATCTTTTTAACTGGTTGAAATCGTTCATTCTCAGCCGAAAAGAGGTAGTCACGGTTCTAGGACAGCATTCTTCACCGTATGAGATGTCATCTGGTGTACCACAGGGATCTGTTCTTGGTCGCCTTTTGTTTGTGGCATATATTAATGACATAGATGCCAACTTAAAGAATGCCACGGTACTGAAATATGCAGATGACATCAAGCTGTACCTTGAAATCAAAAGGACTGATCCTGAAATCTACAACTCATTCCTACAATCAGACCTGGACACAATGCAGCAATGGATCACAGACTAGCAACTGAAGCTGGCTGTGGACAAGTGTACCACTATGCATTTTAGTAGGAAAAATACAGCGTCCACATTCTCCCTCCACAACACTGATATCAAGAAGTCCTCTTGTGAACGTGACCTGGGCATTACTGTCAGCAGCGATTTGCGTTGGACAACACATGTCTCTAAGATTGTCAAGAAGGCCGAGGGTGTCTTGGCAACACTCAGCAAGACCTTTGTTAGCTGCTCTCCAGCCATCTATTTAAAGCTGTATACAGCTATGGTACGACCACACTTGGAATTCGCACCATCAGTATGGAACCCCCATCTTGCTCAGAACATTGACCTCCTGGAAACTGTTCAGAGACGTGTAACCAAGCGCATACCCTACATCAGACACCTACCATACTCTGAACGCCTTGCTTCCCTGGGCATGGATTCATTGAAGCTCCGACGTCTGGCAATGGACTTGGTAAACACCCACAAAGTTATTAACCATCTCGCCAAAAACAACCCCGAGCACCTTTTTGATCTCCATGTGTCTAACACACGTGGACATGCCTACAAAATCAGAAAACAGCACAGCTCCCATGACTTTCGGAAACATTTTTTCACGCCCAGAGTTGCTGAAGCATGGAACAAACTACTTGCATCAGTTGTTAGCTGCCGAGACACTGCATCCTTTAAAACCCTCATGCTTCCCGAAATTCGCCAAAACTACACCTGATGTACTCCTTCCATACACATGCACACGTGTATATCATGACTCATGCACTGTTCATTTTCCTGACGTTTGTACATTACCCTATGTACTATACATACACTTTTTGATGAGTTGTAGTGCACCTGAGCACTATACACAATATTTCATTATTATTATTATTATTATTACATGAGGCTACGTAGTATGTAATATCCTGCTCGGAAATGCTATGGAATGGTTCGGGTAGATCTATCAGATACTATATGCACATAGCCATGTCACACATATAAACATATATTTCCTATTAGTTTGCTATTATACGTAATTTAATTGAAATCTAATATTAAATGCCTTCTACCGATACACAGAAGGTATGGAATAGAAGTAATAGATTTAAGATACAGTTGGGAAAATGCTGCTGATAATTATAATAATAATCAATAACAATAAAAAATGATTTATACAATAGGCTCAAGGCCAGAAATTTGGGGAGAGGGGAAAGTCGATTAAATCGACCCCAGTGCATTCTGATCCTCTATGTTACCCCCCCCCCTCCCGAAGGATGAAAGGCAAAGTTAAACTCAGTGGGATTTGAACTCAGACCGTAAACGGCAATAAGTTTATACTGTAAAGCATCGTGTCCGACGCTCTACTGATACTGCCAATCCGTCCATAGGATAAAGCAGTAACAGTACTCTTGGAGAAGTAGAAAGAGGAGTTATTCAATTATTATTTTTAGTTATCAACAATTATTATAGTATCAGACATCAATTTACAAATTTATATATATGTATACATCTAAAAATGGCGGAGTACAATACATGTCATATAACCTGGATACGCATCTGTAGACCAATGCATATCATATAACCTGGATACATATCATATAACCTGGATACGCATCTGTAGACCAAAAGCAGGATTCTGGAATCGTAATTTCGCCAGGAAATTTACGCCTTAAATAAAAAAAATTATAACCTTTTGACAAGCCTGTGAAATTCAGGAAATTCATACTAACGAAAGATAAAGGGGAATAATTCAAACATAAAGGGAGGTAATCTCTCTCTCTCTCTCTCTCTCTCTCTCTCTCTCTCTCTCTCTCTCTCTCTCTCTCTCTCTCTGTATATATATATATAAACGAAAAAAGTGAAAATGGCTCGAAAGTAAGACATTGGATTAATTAAACAAAAGTTTTCGGGTATATAGGAGTTTTGAACGTTCTATTGCTGCCAGCGTTACTATGAGGGGATTAATACAATTGGTTCAACTAATTACATCAACGGACGATGACACTGATAGTGTGTTAATACACGAAATCAGTAGATCGCGAAAATTCGAAGAAACATCGCATAGACTCAGGAAGAAAATATTATAGCTCACATGCGTGAGTTCAAATCTAAATGAGATAAGTTAGTCTTTTAAATAACACATATTATGTATATTAAGTATATATATATAATAAAGTGATTGAATACACTGGATCGAAAGGATTACAATATTTCTCGCTAAAGATATTATTTGTTTTGACTGTACCTATCAACACACAAAAGGACAAAAATAACATGCACTAATACACACACACACATGAATCAACCCCCCACCATCATACACACACACACACATATATATGTGTGTGGTGTGGGTCTGTGTGTGCATTTTTGCATGTTATTTCTCCTTTGTTATTTTTGGCAGTATCGGTAGAGGGTCGGACGCCATGCTTTCCAGCATAGTTACGTCCCTTTACGATCTGAGTTCAAATCCCGCCGAGGTTGACTTTGCTTTTCATCCTTACGGGGTCGATAAAATAAAGTACCAGTAATGCACTGGGTAATTGCTGGCCTTGTGCCTAAAGTAGAAACAGTTATTTTAGGCATCTAAAATGGTAAAATCGACCTGTAATATCCTGTATTTCTCTCGAATCCAAAGCGAACACCCTTTCTCTCATTGAATATAGGGCATGGACTTCTACAGGATGTCTCATTCTACCCTGTGTAGTATGTACACATCTTTAAGCTCACATACGCGGGTTATTAGATTTAATGCCATTTGTCTGCGGTCCTGGGACCCATAAGACCATAAATCAGAGAAGAATTCGGTATATGGTATGATGCAGAATGGGTTATATTAGTAAAAGTAAAGGATCTACCGCGAGGTTGGTGGAAGAGGTAACTAGCTCAAAGCACCGACCTCGTTGTAGCTCCTCTACTTTTACTAATGTATATATATATATATATATATATATATATATATATATATATATATATTTATATATATATAAGCAAAAGGGATATTTAATTTGTTAGTAATTCAACAAATATATATATTTATAACTGATTCGAAGCACTCGACAGTTTTTGGAGTATAATATCTATGATATTAATAAATGGAAACTATATTTATAAAACCATATTTATTCTATTATATATATTTCACGGGTACCAACACTTTGGTACGCTCTCATCAGATAAAATACAAACTTTGTTTTATAAATATTGACATATCCAGGAAGAACATCTTAACGGTTCAAGTTTTTCCTGGATAGGAACCGTTAAGATCTCCTTCTCGGATATGTCAATATTTATAAAACAAACTTTCTATTTCATCTGATGAGAGCGTACCAAAGTTTTGGTACCCTTGAAATATATATAATAGAATAAATATGGTTTTATAAATATAGTTTCCATTTATTAATATCATTGATATATGAGAGAGAAAGAGAGAGAGTGAGAGAGAATATGTGTGTACCTGTGTGTGTGTGTGTGTGTGTGTGTGTGTGTGTGTGTGTGTGTGTGTGTGTGTGTGTGTGTGTACTTGTTTAAAAGAGACACTAACATTAAATATACATATTCTATATATCGTTTCTTGGCTGTGTATGTAATCATTATGAAAACGTCACTTGCTTGTGCAAACCTTGGTATATTTATAATATTAAACTCCAGGTAATCTAGCGGAACCATTAAAAAATCCAACAAAACTCACAAATGTACTCTCTCTATTTTTAACCTTAATTGCTTGTCGACATTTGAAATAATTTAAAACTAAACCCCCCAAGGTGATATAAAATTTATAGCATTGTCACATATTAAATTAAAAGAAACGAAACCGCCCGAAATATCGAGATTCGACGAGA
Organism: Eledone cirrhosa; assembly: GCA_964016885.1. NCBI lineage: Eukaryota > Metazoa > Mollusca > Cephalopoda > Octopoda > Eledonidae > Eledone > Eledone cirrhosa. The sequence goes on from OZ024745.1 coordinate 56,364,957, forward strand.
AATCAAGAAAACTCGATTTCCTTTATCTCTAAAATCGACGTAACTGAAGCATCAATGATAGAAATGTATACTTCGTAGATATAAAATGGATATCTTATGAAAATATATCAAACGTATCACTGAAATAATCACAAATCAAATTGCAGAGCGTTAATATAATTATAACCAACTCAAATAGAATGCTACCAGGAAGATGTTTCAAAGCACATAGGTTATATATGTACATATTTTATATAAACCAGTCAGGGAAATGGATCCATTGTCTATTTGGTATTGTATAGAATGATATATAGATATATTTACATTTCTTAGCAACTGACAATCCAGAGAATGACCACTACGATTTATATGACACGCTAGTTATGCCAATAAATCCAGAAACTTACCTTGATCAACCGATAAATAGAGGAAGCACAAAGCGTCTGATAATATATAAGGTATTGAACTCGTTCGACTTTCCGAATCTAATTATAAACTATTAATTCTGAATGACGCGATGAAATAGAAATAATGAAAATTGCAAAGTAAAAATATAATTATATAAATGTAGCTTAAAAGAAATGACACATTGAAAGTAAATCAGAATTCACAAATTAAAACATATTTACCCACAATTTCCGTGGATATGTGTTTATGTTTTTGCCGGAAATGTGCAAACGAAATTTCATATTTACTCACAGAATTCATCAGCGTTTTCATTAGTAAGTCTCTTATAGTGTGCTTGTAAATATTTTTCACTAACAAAACATATTCATACACACATACATACATGACTGCATACATATACATACTGTATATCTCTATACATACATACGACGTCATACAAGTGATGTGACAATTTCCTTTCTTTATACCCTAGCTACCTGGTAGGTGGCCGGTTAAAATTTAACTCTAAATTATGAGAAAGAGTATCTAAACTATATTAAAGTAAGAAGCGCGGGACTGCGTACGATTTATAATTTTTTTATCCCATTAGTAAAATAAGTTGGATTACTTTGAATAAATAATGAATGAATATTACATAAGTTATCTACTAAATTTCGTGGCTGTTCATTAAATATATTTTATTATTTATTTAAAGATTCACTTCTTTAAAATGTTCAAATGTCAACACTTCCGGTGGCGATCGCTTAAATAAACATATTAATTTTCTATCACTAATTTTCTCCTAATGCAGTTTATATATAATATTGTCTTTTTTAATGTATCATGGATTACGTTACTGATTACATAAAAGAGTGTAACACAGACTCCAATTTCTGTGTATATTGTCAATTACGATTTTATTTGACGTATCATATCTACATGTATATAATCTTGCGTATAATATCAATATACACACTACACATGCTAGCAGAAAACCACCCGAAGGGTGGTTTTCTGCTCGTACTTATAAACATACATACGTACGTACAAATACATTCAAATATATATATACATACCTAAGTACATAAATACGTAAATACATACATAACTACACAAAAACATGCTTTCTTTTATTCATATTTTGAAAATAATCCTCTTTTCATAACTCGCAACTATTGGAGGCCTCACCTGTTTATATACATAAACGAAAACTAACAAACAAACTAACAAGTTTTGGGTTTGTTTAACAGCTTTGTACAAACAAACACATATTATCTCCCCTTTCATAACTTCAACAAGCAAGTGTATATTGAATATATATTTTCAAAGATGTCTTACCAAAGGGTGCTTTCTCATCTATCGAAGCTTTCCTGGTTTTCTTTACTTTTTACTCTTTCTTCAGACATCGCTTTTTCTCACTCTCCCATTCTTTAATCAGCAAAAGACTAACCATCGAAACGTTAAAGCACTTTTCCAACACTGTGAAGCGGTAAACTAATATACCATCAATTATATTTTTATCCTGTTTTGTTTTCCTTGTTCAATATATATATATGTTTGTGTGTTTGTGTGTGTGCGCGCGTGTGTGTGTGTGTGTGTATGTATATGTGTGTCTGTGCGCGTGTATGTTGATTTTGTGTATGCATACATGTAGATGCTTTTGTGTTTCAGTGCATATGTACGCCTATATGTATGAATTAAACAAATATAGCTTTTCAACAGTCGTCTATAGGAGGCGATGGAAAATATTTATGTATTTATATTAGTGCTGACACAAATATACAACTCGTTGAAATCAGATTGAAAAGTGAGAAAGCTGCAGATATTTACTTTCGAACCTTTCATGTGTTTTGTATGTTGATATCCACACCCAAAGTGACACTGTTTTGTGCCTGGTTTCTCTGTAAAGTCACTTCAATAAAACTGACGCCCAATTCAATCTCAACTGGTTTGTGTGTATTTTTGTTTCATAAGCAACCTAAAAACGTCTTGGAGAAAATACTCTATTATAGGGTTTTAAGCTGTTTCGAATATCTTACTTATCCCTGTGACTTGATATTCAAACTTGGATTCTTAGAAAGTGCATACATGTCGTCTAATCCAATGGGTGTACACACACACACACACACACACACATACACACACACACACGCATGCTCAAATCCCACTAACAAACTAATTCACTCTCTTTCTCTCTCTCTCTCTCTCTCTCTCTCTCTCTCTCTCTCTCTTTTATCTATAATTATGTCGACCAGTTACTACAACGGTGCCATACCTGGAGTGTACGTTACGTTGGATGGGAGGGCCAACCTGTGTCGATAGAAATGTACCGGAAAATGTTTACTTACGTACAAACCACTAAGCCATATGCCTTTATATATATAAATACATATATATATATATATATAAATATATATATATATATAAATACATACATACATATATATATATATATATATATATATATATATATATATGTATATGAGAGAGAGAGAGAGAGAGAGAGAGAGAGAGAGAGAGAGAGAGAGAGAGAGAGAGAGAGAGAGAGAGAGAGAGAGAGAGATATGTAAAATCCAGACCGGGGCGCCAACCGATTTCGGCGTGTGTCACAAAGGCTTCTGCTTTTACATATCTCTATACCCACTCAATATCTCCACATGTACTGAGTACTCACATAATGGGTTGTCTTCTCAGTCTCAGCACCGCAGACTCTCTCTCTCTCTCTCTCTCTCTCTCTCCCTCTCTATCTCTCTCTCCCTTTTTCTCTCTCTGTATATATATATTTATGTATATATATATAAATGTATATATATATATATATATATATATATATATATATATATATATATATATATATATATATATGTGTGTGTGTGTGTGTGTGTGTGTGTGTGTGTGTGTGTATAGGCTCAGACTTACACAGAAACACGCATAAAAATACCAATTTGTTAATGTCTAAAACTTTATTTTCTTCTATTTACTACATTGCCATTACACTACAAAGACAAATAAATAAATAAATAAAAGCCTGCAATTAGCGACGTAATTAACAATCCAAGTTAGTTTCTCTCTTAATGAAGCAACGAAACAAATACAGCAAATAAGATAAATTGGGCTAATGGTGACAGCGTGAATTGAACGGCGACAGAAACACACCTACGTCTACTCACATAATGTGTCGTCTGTCTGTATATGTCTATGAATATGAATACACACACACACACACACACACATACATACACACACACAAATACGGGTATATATATATATATATATTTGAATTATATTTATATATATACATAAATATATGTGTGTATCTTTGCATATATCTATATCTATATCTATATATCTATCTATCTCTATATATATATATATGTGCGCATGTGTGTTTACGTACGTTTGTGCATGTGAGTATATTCATGTGTAAATGTGTATGGGTATACGTGAGCATGTTTGTATATCTAAGTTTCTGTGTGTTTATTTGAACGAGACCACCAAAGCAGCAATACTTGCAAGCTGATCTCGTTAATAAAAGAAATGTATTGCACTGCCAAATCTTGTTTTATGTTTCTGCCGCATTGCTGTATTTTTGGCCAGCACTCTGATCTAGATTATAAACATGTCCATCTTCCTCTACATAGGACCAATGCATATATGTGAGTCCCAACTTCAAAGAAGCGCATTAAACTGAAAGTATCGCTTTTTCCTCACTTTGTACTGCAAATATTGAATTTGGATGCACTGACTATGAGAGAAGTACAGCTAATGTATCAATAGAAATGGCAAGATAATTGTATTATTTAGGAGAGTTATGTGAACTTGTGTGGGACGTCAACATATTTGTAGGTGTGTATATATAAGAGTGTTTGTATGTAAGTGTGTGTGTGTGTGTTAATATTATTGATGTTATCGACTGGTTATTGATTATTGATAATACAGAACAATAATCAATGAATTTCGATTGTGAATATCCCATCTTATTTTTTATATATTGATTTCGAAAGCCGTAATAATGTGCACTTTGAAAAAACAATATTGTAGAATTTGTTATAAGTGTGATGCAACTGTTCTGCTTAGAAGGAAGAGCCAGTGTGCAGTGGCTTTATTTTTGGATTCGGCAAGTGATTCTTTCATGTATTTTAGTAGGTGTATCGTTTTTCTAACTAGTTCTAATTACCATTTCTCTTCAGATAAATGATGAGACTTCAAACTATCTCAAAACATAACATGGCAGGCTATAATCATTGAATTAAAGTGAGAGCATATATATATTGATCGTTTCCTGAAAGTTGCACGACCTTTTGTTGTGAAAGTCTGAAAAGAGCTGGAAGACGCTGACGAGAATTCTACAGCAATACATTCCGTACAACGCTTGCGAATGAACCTTACGAACGAACCGAATGAACAGAATGTATGTACGCTGGAGAAAAAGTATTGATAAAACCCTAGAAATTCAATTAATGCCATTGCTAAGGGGGTTCAAGTTTCAGGCCACAGAATCTGAAGAATTGTGCACGAGGACCCTCGAAACATATATGCAGAGAGACCAATTCTGCAACGAAAATAAGATAACCATCAATTCGGTGCAAGACTGGATTGCTTTGGTTTTTCTCTGATAAGAAAAACGGTGATTAGGACCAACAATGTAACCGAAGGAATCACAAATGGTTATGCAGTGATCTTAAAAACGTTCCAACAGTCATGTACACGTGAGAGATATCATGCGCCCTCAGTTGTTTTCATGGGGCTTACGTGTCAATGCGGTTGACTATAGGCATTATATATATATATATGAATGAGCGTCTAACTCTGCCTTTTATTTGTATATATATATATGTATATATATATACAGGGTGTTCGGGATAAATTTGACAGAATAATATTTGATTTTTTTTTCAGATGTTTTAAATTCATTCATGCCCACTACGCTTTATTTGAAAGTTTAAACCCTCCTTCATTCATATAGGTGATGACAACGAGAATGGATGACTGGAAGCCACCTGAATCATAGAAGAGAATAACTTGTATCATGATGATTCGCGCCGGCCATCAAAATAAGGAGATTATGGTCGCTGCTCAATGCTCCCTGAACACTGTAAAAACAATCCGGCATGAACTGGAGAATTGCAATGGAGACTACGAGGCTGTGGCTAGAAGAAAGAAACATAACAGAAGATCTGATTGCTCTCGCACAGCAGAATTCTGCGAAAATCTGCAGAAAAAAGTGTTGGAGGACCCTGGCATCGGAATTCGGTCTTTGTCGCGTGAATTGAATGTTTCAGCCTCTACTATGAAAATTGCACTCAATGAAGACCTTCGCTACTACTCATACAAGCGTCGCAGAGGTCAACTTCTCGCAGAAAATGCCCGCGAAAATCGTCTGACAAAGGCGAAGAAACTTCTGAGCAAAGTGAAACATCCTGCTGAAGCACAAACAATCTGGTTCTTTTCCGATGAGAAAAACTTTTGCCAAGATCAAAAACACAACACGCAGAATAACAGATGGCTTGCATACAATCCAAAGGACACTCCTCGAGTCATGCAGACTAAATTTCCCCAAACTGTCATGGTTTTCGGATGTGTGTCCTCCGAGGGTGATGTGATGCCTCCGCATTTTTTCAAACAGGGTCTCAGGTTGAATTCAGATGCCTACGTGGAATTGCTAACCACTGTAGTTAAGCCCTGGATAACAAGGGCAGCCAATAATAGGCCGTATGTATGGCAGCAGGATTCGGCCCCCTGCCACACCTCGGGGAAAAGTCAAAAATGGTTGTCAGCCAATTTTACGACTACACCAGTCCCAATGTTTGGCCTCCGAACTCCCCTGATCTTAACCCGATGGACTATTATGTATGGGGCGCTGTAGAGAAAGACACCAATCGCCATGCCAGTACTACAAAGGCCCAGTTAATCGACAGAATTAAAGTAGTTTTTGAGGGCCTTCCCAGGGAAAGTGTAAAATCAGCTTGCTCCAGGT
>OZ024745.1:56373799-56383799 GCA_964016885.1 Eledone cirrhosa
TTTATGAGATTAGGCACTGAAAAGAAAAACTGGTGTGGATTTAGAAGGGGATTGGACTGTGTAAAGGTGCTGTAGGGTGAAAACAATTTAAAGGAAAAGAAGTGCGCAAGTGAAAGAATATATGCTGATACCAACATATTGTGTAATGTAGTACTGAGCAGACGACATTCTATATCACGTGAGCAAATGGAAGTAGCAGACGACATGCCTCGTGACCAAACGAGGGTAATGGAAGTAAGTTAAAGTCACACTTACTTTTACACATACAATTATACACTCACACGTGCAAACAGCGACACATGCATACACAACAGGCACAAGATATAATCTATATACAATTATAAATACGAAAGGATAATATATTTTATTAACCAATTACGATCGTCAGCAATTAAATGCATTAAACAAAAATGTGATTGTTTTATATTCTGTATATATATATATATATATATATATATATATATATATATATATATATATATATATATATATATATGCATATACAATATATATATATATATAAACATTGTTTTAATCTTATTTTGATATCATCTGCATGTTAAATAAATTCACGAAAAATATCGGGAAACAAAAGAAATATAATTGTTGTTTATTATTGAATAATGAGCAGTATTTGCCAACACATCTAGTTCAAATAGAGTAGACGCATTAGAAGTATCATTAACAAAAGCAACCACGTATGAACGACCAGAATGCGCCACTATAATTTATCAACATCAAATGCATGCCTATGCATGTGCATTTTGCGTGGGTGTGTTATTTGTATGCAAATGCAAATCAATAATATTAACAATAGTAAAAACAGCAACAGCGAGAACAATAACTTCTGCTGCAGCAGCATCAAAACCGGCAGTAGCACTAGCAGCAGTAACAATGACAGCAGCTGCAGTGGCGGCGGCAAAAGTGGTACGTATGACAGAGCCAACAAGATAATAGGATTCGATGTAGCAGTAGTGTCTGCAACTGCAGTAGATGGAACAGCAGCAAACAAAGTTTAAGCAGCTGCAGCTGAAATGGTTACAACAACAAAGAGTGTAAAAACCAAATAAAAAAAAACATAAGGATAACAGTATATATAAACAAGAGTATCTATGAAAACAACGGCATTTACAGCAGAAGTGACATTGTTGGCAGCAACACAGTAACTTATGCACTATTTTGTAAAACTTACCCAGTTATACATACATGTTTGCACATGTAAACACATGAACACATATCAAAATCCTATATAAATATTCATATTTTCCTACATATAAGTATATATACAACGTAGACCAATGAATATGTATACACAAGCAGAAACAAATTCATACAAATAAGCTTTATATACACACCAATTATTACATATATTCATTGGAAATCTTTGCAGAAAGTTATAAACGATATTTGCATAATTTCCTAGTAATCTCTGCTGCATTGTCGGGAAAAGGAAGAGGGGAGGGAGTGAGAGAAATATATATATATATGTATAGATAGATAGATAGATAGGAGAGAGAGAGAGAGAGAGAGAGAGAGAGAGAGAGAGAGAGAGAGAGAGAGAGAGAGAGAGAGAGAGAGAGAAACAAAGAAGTATATATATATATATATATATATATATATATAGAAAGAGGGAGAACAAAACAACTAAGTAGAAAAAATTTACTTCCATACTGTAAATTCATTCAGTTGGCACCACTGTCTTGATCTCTCAGACATTCTCAGATTTCCCCTTTTAAAATCACTCCAGGGAGAAATACATACATACACGCATACATAATACATACACGCATACATACATACATGCATACATACGTACATACTAAAAGATAAATGCAGTTATTTAGTTTACTTGAGCAGCAACAATAAAAACTCCACACTTTGTAAGTGATTGGATTTTTAGCAAAAGAAACGTTTAAATATATAGTATGAAACCTTTAAATTTGATTGGTTGAAATGCGAACACGGAATGTCTATTTAATGTTTGAATGCAAAGGAAATAAAAAAACTAAATTAAAAGAAACAACATATCAATGTATATGTGTTAAACACGAGGATGCTGGAGGTATTATTAAATTTATTAAAGGATTCTTAAAAGGCAGTCGTGAAAATTAGGTGTATAATAGTCGTGACAGACTTAATAATGATAAAAATGGTGTTGATGATAACGACGATGATGATAATAATAGTTTCTGATTTGGGCACAAGGACAACAATTTTGGAGGAGAAGATCGATTAAATAGATACCAGTGTGCTACTAGTACTTTAAGAAGAAGAAAAATATTTTTTTCTGTTGCACGATCCATCATTTTAAAATGCTACACTCAATTAAATCATGCGAAATCATTTTACTGGTTTGAGAGCTGATGAGGATGATAATGTGTGTGTATAAATTTGTCTTGTACATCGCATTTCTTTATTTCCTTCTTCCATACTTCTCCTTAACCTCCTCTTTCAATCTTCTCTATATTTAATTTGTCTGTCATCCAACTTGTGTATTGTCTCTCTGTTGACCACTGGCCGCTGACCTCTGACCTCTGAGGCATGTTTGCCCATCGCCTGTATTTGACAGCTTTTAGTTTTTTAGCGGCTGTTCTAGCGAAGAGTTTTCTCATTTATATATATAAATATATATGTACTCTTATACACACACACACACGCACACACACACACACACACTCTCTCTCTCTCTCTCTCTCTCTCACACACACACATACTCTCTCTCTCTCACACACACACACACGCACACACACACACACACACAGACACACAGACACACACGCACTCTCTCTCTCTCTCTCTCACACACACACACACACACACACTCTCTCTCTCACACACACTTTCTCTCTCTCTCTCTCACACACACACGCGCGCAAACACACACACACACACACACACACACACACACACACACACACACACACACACACACACAACACACACACACACACACACACACACAGACATATATATATATATATATATATATACACTCACATACATATATGTAATGAGAAAACTGTTCTAAAATATTCAGATGATATTCGGTTTTTAGAAAGTCAGTTCTGCAGATTAATACTGGTGTCGGTCCCATGACACTAATATGGACCTTCAGCCAATCACCCGGATGGGTACCCAAGCAAGATCAGCCAAGCTTACGGATGTTATCCAATTATCTTGCTCGGGGTTTACCTCCGGGTCTGCTGCCGGCTGGTTTTTCCCGTTAAATCTGTCCAGCGATTCTTTTCTGAGACATTTTAATCCCATGCTCGTAGTATTGAATATTTGATATCTCAATTTTGAGAAATAGTTGTTTTACCTGGAATGATTCTATGATCTCCGAAAGTAACATTGAGTAACATTACTCCAAAGACCCTTCGGAGGAACGTTATTTCGGCTGCTTGTATTCGCGATCGTATTCTTTCCGTCATTACCCAAGATTTATGATCATCCGTAAGGGTTGACACTAATACCGAATTGAAGATAGCGAGTTTGGCTTTTACACCTACCCACTTCATTTGATTACTCAATTTTCGAAATTTCTTACCATTCATTCCAGCCATGCATCACTCGGCATAAAACCTACTAAGTGTAAGTCAGAGACCACCTGTCGAGTTAAGTAATATGATTTCGTCTTCAAACTCCTTCCAATTGTTTTTACACCTGCCAGTCGTTATAAGATTTTTAAACCGGCTGTGCATGTTGATCTTTTTCATGTAAATAATTGTTTCTACTTTACTAGTACTTCATTTTATCGACCCCCGTAAGGATGAAAAGCAAAGTTAACCTCGGCGGGATTCGAACTCAGAATGGCAAGGGCCGTAACTCTATGCGTCAAAGCATAGCGTCCGACCCTCTACCGATACTGCCAATCCAAGTATTTGTGTTCGGATAAATGGTATTAAATCGAGGCCATTCAATGTGAGAGTCGTATCCAGCCAAGTTTGTGAACTGTCAAATTTCCTGTTCATTATTTTTCATGTAAGGGCGGTGGATTGGCAGTATCGGTAGAGGGTCGGACACCTTGCTTAGCAGCAAAGAGTTACGGTCCTTTATGGTCTGAGTTCAAATCCCGCCGAGGTTAACTTCGCCTTTCATCCTTACGGGGGTCGATAAAATAAAGTACCAGTAATACACTGGTTAATTGCTGGCCTTGTGCCAAAAGTAGAAACAATTATTTTTCATGTAAATAATTGTTTCTACTTTTTGGCACAAGGCCAGCAATTATCCCAGTGTATTACTGGTACTTTATTTTATCGACCCCGTAAGGATGAAAGGCAAAGTTAACCTCGGCGGGATTTGAATTCATGTAAATAATGAACAGGAAAGTTGACAGTTTACAATCTTGGGGGAATACGACTCCCACATTGAATCGCCTCGATTTAACACCATTTATCCGAACGCAAATACTTGGGCATTCGTATAGTGACCACATGGAAACAGGAAGCTGACTATCGATTCCTTTCTCCTACAACATCTTCCGCAGCAGATCCCGAGGAACGCAGCCACCATATGTCTTTTCGATCTCTCTCTCTCTCTCTCTCTCTCTCTCTCTCTCTCTCTCTCTCTCTCTCTCTCTCTCTCTGTATATATATATATATATATATATATATAAAAACCACAGACCCTCCATCTCAACTCACCTTTTGAAAAGCAGAAGAACTGCGAAACCGGTAAAGGAACCAAATAAATATATATATTTAAAAAAAAAATAAGACTTCAGTTGCATTTTCGATTTCATCTCTTTTTCTTTATACTTCCACTCGTGTAGGACACCTCGGTTATTTTTCATTTTGTAAAAAAAAACCTCACTTTCTAATATATATATATATATATACATTTAGACATGTTCCGATTATGCATGAACATTTTTTAATATCATCATGTCATTCTTTTAATGGAACTAACTGATTCCACTCATTAAATTATATTATTATAACCAATATTATAACCAATATTATTTTACATCGCATACAAATATTAATTAATCAGTCAACTAAACAGTTTATAACACAGAAAATAATAGGTTTTTGGGAAGAAGGAAAGTCACGTATAGAAATACATTGTCAAATGCTTAGGATCTATACTAATCCATAAAATAGAAGATATCGTATTATAGCCAGTGCAGAAATATTACTGAGAGTACTTCCAATACAACAGAAATAATGAATCCAACACCTTACACGCTATACACCAAAAGACACATTGACCTGCGTTCAATAATCCAATAACACCTATGAAAATAAGACGATTGAATAATGATAATAACGATTTCTGATGTAATAAATAATAATTGTTTCTACTTTTGGCACAAGGCCAGCAATTTCCCAGTACATTACTGGTAATTTATTTTATCGACCCCGTAAGGATGAAAGGCAATGTTAACATTGGCGGGATTTGAACTCAGATCATAAAGGGACGTAACTCTATGCTTCAAAGCATGGCGTCCGACTCTCTACCAATACTGCCAATCCAAATAATACGAAGAAAGTAGTAGTAGTAGTAGTAGTAGTAGTAGTAGTAGTAGTAGTAGTAGTAGTAGCAGCAGCAGTAGTAGTAGTAGTAGTAGTAGTAGTAGTAGTAGTAGTAGTAGTAGTAGCAGTGGCAGCAGTAGTAGTAGTAGTATTAGTAGTAGTAGTAGTAGTAGTAGTAGCAGCAGCAGCAGCAGCAGCAGCAGTAGTAGTAGTAGTAGTAGTAGTAGTAGCAGCAGCAGCAGCAGCAGCAGCAGCAGTAGCAGTAGTAGTATTAGTAGTAGTAGTAGCAGTAGCAGTAGTAGTAGTAGTAGTAGTAGTAGTAGTAGTAGTAGTAGTAGTAGCAGCAGCAGCAGCAGCAGTAGTAGTAGTAGTAGTAGTAGTAGTAGCAGCAGCAGCAGCAGCAGCAGTAGTAGTAGTAGTAGTAGTAGTAGTAGTAGTAGTAGCAACAGCAGCAGTAGTAGTAGTAGTAGTAGTAGTAGTAGTAGTAGTAGTAGTAGTCACATGAGGAGGAGGAGGAGAGGAAGGAGGGGAGAAGGGGTATGAGGAGGTTGAGGAGACGGGGGAGGAGGATGAGGACGATGAGGATGAGGAGGAGGAGGATGAGGAAGAGTAGGAAGAGGAGGAGGAGCAGGAAGAGTAGGAGGAGGAGGAGCAGGGAGAGGAAGAGCAGGAGGGGAATCCTAAAATTCTTCAACACAACCCTAAAGCTGGAAACAACGTTCCGACTACAATTCGATAGCATAGAACTCACTACCATCGATAAAACACAACTAAAATACTATTGGATATAATAACATCTATGACAACTATGACGAAATTGCATTTACTAATCATTGATTGAGTCCACCGATGAGTAGGAACTTCAAATGCTTATTTTTCATAGACACCATGGAAAATGATTAAACAATTAATTACTTACTTTAATTGATGAATTTTAAATTAATTAAATAATTTTTAATCAATAATTAATTAATTGATTTCATTATGAAATCAATTAATTAATTAAAAAAAAATAATGCATGGAAAACATCCATGAGCTCGGCTTGTCTCGCTTGGGGATCCAATCGGATCAATCAGAGAAAGTTGCTTCTGACATGACTCGCTGGAAGGCGTGTTTGGGGACTTTGCTCCTACGACACTACCAGCAAGAAGTTGGAGAAGGAACGGGAGGAGGAGGAGGAGGAGGAGAAGAAGAAGAGGAAGAAGCAGAAGAAGAAGAAGAAGAAGAAGAAGAAGAAGAAGAAGAAGAATTTATTTTGAGTTGTTTATTTAACAGCTTCTGGGATATTGAAGGTCATCACAACATTTTAAAAATTAGTATTAAATATTAATGAAGTTAATTGACATATACAAACCCCAATGAGAGATATAATCTTTACAGCGTTTTCATGATTAATATAATTTTGAACCTCTAACAACATTGCCACGACCAAATTTATGGAACATTTAACAAATTGGTGCCATTTTGCTGCATAGTTATTTCTTGATCGATTGCATAAATATAATCTCTTTGCATGCGAACTACTGAAGCTAGGATGAAGCTTACGATTTATCAATAGTTGTTAGAGTAAACAATAGTTTCTATGTCTTGACTAAAAACTTTACTCATCTCATAATGTATATATATATCTATCTATCTAAGGCGGGTAAAATTCCCGAGATCCATGGACGAGTTCTCTCCAGCGGTCTCTGTCCCTCATTATCGCTGCCATGTCCTGCATCTCCAACAGACCAGTGTCTGTCCTTAGGGCATCAACATACGTTAACCTTGGTCTTCCTCTTCTAGTGTGTCCATGTAGGGGCTCCCAAAGGATATATATATATATTTATTAAATAAATATATATATATTTATTAAATAAAGGATATATATATATATATATATATTTATTAAAATAACAGATTAAAGTTTAAGCAAATAATCGCTACTTTCACCCTTAACGGGATCTTCTGAAACTAACAAAGTCAATCTGTAAACGCAGAAGTGGATATTTCAAAAGAAAAAGCAGCCGGAGGAAGACAGGAAGACGATACTTTGGTTTGTGGAAACGTTCCCTGGCAAAGAACGGGAAAAAACGAATATAATACGTCATTAATAGGAGCGGTGAAAAACAATTACGCGCAAAGACAGAACCACGTTTATGGTATAAAAGAAGTCGTAGACTAATGTTCTCTTATGTGGTTCATAGAGACGTTCTCTGGCAATGAACGGAAAAAACGAAGAAAATACGTCATATGTGGAGCGTGGAGAACAATTGCACGCAAAGACAAAACCACGTAAATGATATAGCTGAAGTCGTAGACTAAAATTCTAACTAGGAAACCGAATGAATCTCCGCTTCAGAGTTAAGCATAAAGTAAATAAAATACAATACAAAGGTAATAGAAATTAAATAAATACATACACGCATGCAAATACGTACATACACAAGCATACGCGAAAACACTTGCCATAGGTATACAAAACCACGCACATATAAATATGTGTGTGTATGTGTGCGTGTATACAAATAAATAAATAATTAAATAAACGTATATAAATAAATAAATACGTATATAACAAGCGCACACACATACCTACATGTAAATACACAAATGTTCGGAGACGTAAGTCAACCAAAACATGAAGTACACATATACACACACCCTACATATGTACGAACCCGCATACTCACACAGACCCAAAACTCCCGTACACACATAACCAAACCATATGTACCAGAATATATAAAAAATTATACGCCATAACATATACAATCAAATATACGTACGAGAAAGTATACGTACTTTCACAACACATACAGGTAATATATACTTACCTATGCAAATAAGTAATGGTATAAACAAAAAATATACTTAGCTACCACATCAAGACGTAAAATATCCACGTATAGATCGTACTATCCGTTAGGGTATAACGTAGGGCTGTAATACAGGAAAGATTTGTGCAATTTATGTTTACAAGCCGAAATTGCCTCCGATTTTTTGTTTAAGATGTGGTCTGTGGCGTAGAGTATTTCCAGGGCCTCAGCGGCGAAGAGGTCACATGGTCTTTTATTTCCGTTATACGATCTAGCCCTAGCTAGGATCTCCCAGTGTAACTTATATTGGGTGTGGTTGTCTTTTAGACTCCAGATATAAGCTGAAAGTGACGTCATATTCCTTCTTAGAGGGTAACGAAAAGAATGGGTATGCATGTAAAGACGCTGCTTGAATCTATTGGCGGTTAACCCTATGTAGGCCCTACGGGACGTGGGTGTTTCAACCTTACATTTGTAGACAATGTTACTAGAGAGGCATTTCCCGGATAGGGAGCAATCAACCCGATTCCTACAATTACAGTTAGTACTAACTACAGGGTTGCACGTGTTCCTACGGCTAGGTAGTATAGCTAAATTAGAAGCTGTGATGTTGTGTGCAAGGTTAGGAGTCGTAGAGTAAAAAATTTTAATAGTATTTCTATTAAAAATTTTACTATATTTATGTGTAGGGGGAAAATGCTTCCATATTATATAGTGGGTTATACCAACAAATGCTACAGGATCTATTTCTTCTAGGTCTAATTTTGGTACTCTGTATATGCTACCTTATCGACAAATCCACTCCGAGCAAGAGCTTCATTGTAATAAGTGGAATGGTCGTTGAAAATATGCTCGTTAGTAGATAGGCGGGAAAGCCTCAACGAAACGTTTCTTACCAGGTTCTTGGTTATGCTGGCAGGATGGTTGGAATGCTTACTTATGTAATTAAGCGTATCATTCGGCTTTCTATACGGGTAATACAACCCATTCGATAAATTGAGGATAACGTCGAGGTAATTAACGACAGAGATTGGCCTCAACCTTTATAGAGAGGTTGAAGCCTTTAAAGAAGGCTGTGAGTTCTTTTCTGAACCTGTCGCAAGCACGAGGTCCGCACTTAGTCATGGTCAAAAGACCATCATCACGATACAAACCACCGCCCGCGTTGGGGAATTCGTCCTTGATAGAGAAAAGAAGGAAAAGGCCGATAAGATCAGTAACCTCCGCAGAATGGCTGGCGCCCATACTCACGTCGAATGGGGTACTATTGGATTTTTTAATCAAAATAGAGTCGTCGAAATTAATCACCGACTTACGGGTATTGAGGATGACATCAACCTCGAAATCTTTAACCACTGTGAGCGTTTTAGCGAAATTGATAGCTCTAAGGAGAAGTGGTAAAGTGATGGAGGAGTAGTAATTGTTGATGTCGAATTGGATAAAACGGCAATGTACCTTGTTGCATATGCCGTTGAACCAATCAATCACCGCGAAAGAATTGTTCCACAGTGCAAGAGGGGCCAAATTTCTAATTTCAGGTATAATTCTATCAAGAATCCTTTTACTAAGTCTACCTAAATCGGACTTCGTAGGGTTAATAAGCCGAATAGAGGGGTTGTTCGGAAAATTCGATTTGTGATTCTTCAGGGTAAAGTGGGGAGAAATAGGGTCCAGAGGTTCGGTCCGGTCCAGGATTTTGAGATCAGAGGTGATTTTAAACCCAGCAT
>OZ024745.1:56388799-56418799 GCA_964016885.1 Eledone cirrhosa
CAGCGAAGAAATTAAGTAGGTCTCTCTCTTTATTTATTTCTCTATCTCTCTCTCTTTATATATATATATACATTCAATAACACACAGAGTTATAAACATGTATACATTTGTGTGTGTGTGTTTTGTGTGTGTTTTGTGTGTGTGTGTGTGTGTGTGTGTGTCCGTGTGTGTTTGTCTTCCGTAACTTAGGAGTTAATCAGAAAGAGTTCGATAAAATAATGAATAAACTTGAGAATTATGTACCGGGGTCAATATGTTCCACTAAACCTCTTCAATGAATGCCTTGTCACAGCATAGTCTCTGGCTTATTACTGAAGTCTATAAAAAATTAGAAGATTAAAACAATAGTTTCTTGGGACTGTTTTGAAATATAGTCAAATTCATAATTAAATTAACAATACTTATAAAATCCTCGACCTTCACACTATACCACCAATATATATTGCAGCGATATTACGTAGATTACATTTCAGAAAGTTAAAAGTATACGATACAAAAAACACAAATACTGCAGGCCACTAATATACAACGCATTACGCTCGTTTGTAAAGTGAAATATCACAATATAAATGAGGGTCCAGAAAATATTAATAACGAAAAAGCACTAATCAGTTTAGATATAGAACCAGAGACACGGAAATTAGACGAAACACAGACTGACAAATACTAAAGAATTAATGAACCAGACTGAACTAAATGAAAAGAAATATTAATTATATCTAACATACACCACTCAATGTTGGGTACAGACTGATTAAATTTTCCACGGATACAGACAGCTGGTGGGTTTCAAAATTAGAACATTATTATTATGTATCTATTGTTTGACTTTAAAAAAATATTCTAAATAATAATTGTGGCACATATGAACAGCCTCAAAATGCAACAATCGTTTATTCTGCTTTGTATTGCTGTTTTATTGCAGTATGTTATAAGTGAGTGCAATATAGTAATTATTTAGAGATACTGACTACATCATTTTCAGTAAGTAGAAGAAATAAAACAAAAACAACATAATGCAGAAATTGTAGGACGAAAACGGTTTGAAGAGAATGGAAAAACATGAACCAAAATTTAAAAAAATCTGAAAGACGTCTTCTATAATATAACTAACAGACAAATGGCAATCAAAACATTCATACATTCTAGAAATCCAAAAGGAAGATATAAAATTGATAGATAGAAAGACTCTGATCGTATCCATCATCATATATTATTGGTATGAAGAAAAAGAACAGCGACAACAAAAAAAAACAATACAAACAATTGTAACGTAATAATCTGTTGACTCTTTATAACAATAATTGTTTCTACATTTGGCACAAGGCCAGCAATTACCCAGTACATTACTGGTACTTTATTTTATCGACCCCGTAAGGATGAAAGGCAAAGTTAACCTCGACGGGATTTGAACTCAGACCATAAAGGGACGTAACTATGCTGGAAAACATGGCGTCCGACTCTCTACCGATACTGCCAATCCACCGCCATATAATTAGATAAAATAAGATCTACATATTATCCATCTAAATACTGCCATATCATTTGTTTGTTGGTAATTTATAAATTGCTCCTTAAAGTATAAGCTAGCAGGTAAATTCATTAAGAAAATAAATAAATAACAAGCTTACCCAAGGGATATAATTAATAATAATATCGATAATGGTTATGGTAGTGATAATTAGGAGGATGATCAGTATAATGATGAAAGTATAATGATGTTGATGATGGTGGTGATGATGATGATGATGATGATGATTATGATAAGGTAGAGGAATGATGGGGAAGATGATGATGGTGATGATGATGATGATGATGATGATGATGTTTATGATAAGGTAGAGGGATGATGGGGAAGATGATGATGATGGTGGTGATGTCGACGATGATGATGATTATGATAAGGAGGAGGAGGAGGATGTAAAGGAATGATGGGGAAGACGATGATGATAAAGATATTCATATAGAAATGTGCAAAAATCAAACAAACAAACAGACATAATTTTGTTATTATAGTCAAATGCAGGGCCAAAACACGTTAACAGTAATGTAAGCACCTTACCAGAAACAGAGATAGAATATATAATGCAATAATCCATGGCAAACGACCAAATTTCTGGTTTTATATATGAAAGATAAACTGTAGCCAAATCTCGCTCAAATCACATTCAAGTTTTGCGGAAAAACATTAGATTTTTAGTAGTTTGTTTATCTAAAATACAGAATGGTTATTATTAGAAAGGCTATGAACGGTTATATAGCAGGTTATATAGCAGGTTATATAGCAGGTTTAGAAGGGGGCTAAATAACAACATATGTAATGCTTTAAATTCTACGATTTGATGTGGTTTCATATCTATTAATATTTATCCTCTGAGTAGAGTTAGAATTATTCAAATTGTGTGCGGGCATGGGTGAGCGACAGGTAAATTCCCTTCGCACCACATCGTTTCTGATTCAATACACTGCATGTACATCTGTGGGGAAGTTTCCTCAACCATACACTTTGGTCAATCAAAATATCTTAAATGAAATCTGATTGATAGAATCCGCGTAGAAAACCTCTCGAAATATCATTTATTTCCTTCGCTTAATCCACTGACCCACCAAATATCACAACCTGGATATTCGATCTCTTTATTGGAGTATATCCACGTTCTTCTCTCTAGCTTTGGAAAAATCTTGAAAAGCGATGTCATTCTAAGTCATTTAAAAGAAAATATATATATAATATCCCTGGTATTTAAGTTCACCCTTAGTTTATATATTTAAATTTACAAAATATTTAATGAGATTAATATCCCATAACGCACAGATGTTTTACCTCCGTATATACACGTTTATTCCAGTATTCATTTCAGTTTTGAACTAGATACATTTATTTTGAAACGAAGAATATTAATTTTCGTACTCATTGTTATACGGGAAAATATGGATACTTCAAGCTAAGAAATCTGAAAATTAGCAGAAATCAGCCCGATCAATATGTAGTCTAAATATCCCTTACAGTCTAAAGATAGATATCCGTATCTAAAGTTACCGCTTGTAAGACTTGCTTCCAACATACTGACTGATGAGATTACAGAAAAAGTGTAAACTAACCAAGCATGTATAGCAGTAATGAATCCTTACCCTTAAATACGCTTAATGCAGAAAATACTAGGAAACATTCTTAATCACAACAGGTTGATATAAGATTGTTTTGTCAGGAATAAAAATGGCAGTAGTAAAAGAATAATTTAATTGATTTACTCAGATACGTGGAAGGACCTCCATGAACAAAAATGCACGCTCATGCACGCCCGTTATAACAGTAGAGAAGAACGAAAAACAAAATAACAAAGTAAACAGGACCAATTTATTCTAACTCAACGAGGGAAAAATCCACGGATATTGGAGTATGAATTTAAAATATAGATATTTTTAAGTGTAAATACAAATCTATTAAATAAAAGTGTCCCTTAAAATGAGCAATAGCAAACAATCTTCCCATAAATTGTTCCAGATTGATAGCTTCCAGCTTCGAAGTACCGAAATAATGGTGATAGCTAATTTGTCAATGTGAACCTTCCCTCACTATCTTTAATAATGTACAAAATATGTTTATTACTCTAACAAATATGATCCTTAAATGTACTCACTTCCTTACCTTTTAATTTTACCGCATGTTTTCATTAACTGTACCAAACAAACCCCTTAATTATATAAATTCTTTTAAAGTTCTCTCTCTGTACACTTTCACATCGGTGAATAAATGGAAATATTTTCAATGCACCGTACAATTTGGCAGACCTAAGATTTTTATTGAGTCAAGTTAAAAGTTAAATATTGCAACAATTCAAGGAAATAAAACCGGACTAAAATATTTCTTTGCTTTGAGGAATTCAGAATAGAGATGAGTATACTTTTTAAGACATCATTACTTACTTGAAAGAATACACACAATATTCTACAGGATATTTTATAATCCATAGATACATACAAAATTGCCAATAATGGAACTAACATAACGAAATATTGGGCAGAGATGTAAAGAAAAACTATCAGCCAAAACACAAACAGCAAGATGGGTTGCAACAACGTTTTGTTTTGAAACACAGACCGGAGATACGACACAAAATCCTCACAGAAACTCGCTCAGAACAGCTCACTCATTCATAAATTTGCAGATTCCACATTAGAGACATAAGCCGCAAAACACACTTATCTGACACTTTAATGGAAGTCACAACACACCACTTCCAGGCCAGAATCGGTTTCACCAGCTATCTTAGGACACATAATTCACAATCATTCAAGTTGCCACAGTCAGAATTATTTCGAACCGTTAGACAAATAAGTAATACACAACTGCCAAAATGCCATACCGTAAGATAGAACAACGATCACATAATTAAGAACAAAGCTTGTCATGCTTGCATTCACATTGCAACGTATCTCATATATTGGATCCTCATCAAAAGACCTGTATATCAACCAATCAGTCACAAGGAAACATATATTACACTTCGGCTGCTAGCGGACTTATATAGGTGGTTATATATATATGAATAATTGATATGAGATTATTTCGTTTTATTTAACTTACACATATGCAGCGTATTCGAATCATCCAATGTCAGGAGGACATATGTACCATACCGTTTTGATTATTTTTAGATACAAGACCTGGATTGAAAGTTGGCAAAAGTTAGGTCTCTATGAATGGCACGTCATGACAATGCACTGGTGTGAACTCGCATGACTAGTACTCACCAAAATATATTTACATTGATATTAATACATCAAAATTGAAATCTATGAAAACAAATATACAACATGAAAATAATTTTTTCATTACAGTAATGCACTTTTCCATTTAAGTTTTGAATATACTTGAATTTTTGTCTTATATTAATTCCTGCGTTATTGGTTTACATTGATATCTCATAATGCATGTGTCTAGCAGGTTGTGCGGAAACGGAGTGGCTTCTTATTTTTGTAGTGTACCCTATTAGTCTCGATAAATATAGCCTAAAAATGCGCAAATGTATTCCAGCCATGGTATTCTTGTACTGCTATGGATGATTGAAGGAGGATGTTAAACATTCCGATATGACTTGAGGGAAGTGTAACTATTATTTCCATAACGTAGTGGCGAACTATCTTGTCGGTCTATTTGTTATATCACCTATGTTAGTGGTGTAAATATAAAACTATTGTTTTGCCCCGACAAACTGAAGCAGTTTACCCAAGCTTTGAGGTAAAATTCTATATATGAACACTTTATATACTCACGTACATAGATCGCTATTAAGCAATCCGCAAATAAAGCATCCCCTGCCTCTATGTATGTATATATGTATATATGTGTGAGTTTATATGTTTATTTGTGCATGCATGCATGTATGTATATATATTTGTATGACAGCATATCTCTCTGTTTCTCTATCTCTCTCTCTCTCTCTCTCTCTCTCTCTCTCTCTCTCTCTCTCTCTCTCTCTCTATATATATATATATATATATATATATATATATATATATATATATATATATATATAACGAAGGAAATGTGGTAAGGAACCAGGTGGACCATAACGCACCAAAGTACTCAATACTTGAGGTAGTAGAGTGGGTAATAGGAACCAGTAAGACCCCGACAGCTGAGCTCAAGCCGTTTCGACGGCTAATTCTGGACTCTAATTCAGTCCAGAATTAGCCGTCGAAACGGCTTGAGCTCAGCTGTCGGGGTCTTACTGGTTCCTATATATATATATATATATATATATATATATATATATATATATATATATATATATATATATATTTATATATATTTATATATATATATATATATATATATATATATATATATATATATATATATATATACACACGTACATATCTATTTATCATGATATCTATTATGGTTTCCCCATTTCACTGTCTCACTCTGTCTTTTGTCTTTCCAACTTCGTCGCACCCTACACGTATGTTATGCATATATATAGATAAATGTATGCGCACGTGTATGTATATGACTGAGAAACCGAAAGAGAGAGAGAGAGAGAGAGAGAGAGAGAGAGAGAGAGAGAGAGAGAGAGAGAGAGAGAGAGAGAGAGAATGAGTGTGATGGTGAGTGAAACTGAGAGAAAGAGCGAGAGAAAATGAGTGGGAGAGAGAGAGAGAGAGAGGGGTACGCAAGAATGATGATATGTTTATCAGTATATGGGTGTGTATGTGTGTCGATCTATTTAAGTTGCCAGCTATGTAGAGGATATTAATCTATCATTGGCTACTATCTGTAATAATATAACTATCCTGTTGCCTCTATCTAAAAGATTGAGATGAGGTCATTCCTAAAATGGTATTAATATATTCGCCATATGAATATAATATATCAATGAATAAGTAGATGAATAAATCAAAATGCACAATTGACCTATCATATTAAAGATGAGCGATTGTTAATCTGCAGGGAAATAAAGAAATCACTATTACGCTTACACACGCAAACGCAAACACACACATACGCACATTCACATACACAATTCAAACACAGACACACACACACAGACACACACACAGACACGCACACACACACACACACGCACTTACACACACACACACATATATATATATATATATTTCATTATATGAAAGCCTGACGGTCAACATTAAACCATTTCCTTGGTTGATTTAATTTAAATTCAGTAGGCTCGGTTTAATTACTTTCCTTTGTCCCCTACCTCATCGCGGCGAGGTAGTATATATATATATATATATATATATATATATATATATATATATATATATGTATATATATATATATAGAGAGAGAGAGAGGAGGATATACTGTGAAAAGAACCCAGAATAACCATAAGAGAGAGTTCGTGGAGCTTCAGCTTTGTTTAAAAGTTAATTAAAAGAGGCGATACTTGTTGTTTTATAGGTTATAGTAAAATTTGTGTGCCTCTGTCTACAGAGTTTTATGAGATGATTATACTAAAGTTCTATTTTCTTCTATACATCTGTGTCTGTATTTGGATGAATGTTTGATTGTGCTTGAGTGTTTTTGTATATCTGTGTGATTGTCCTCTATGGTTCTGTGTTCTATAGTATGTATTTGTATCATTGATGTATGATTTATATGTGCGAATCAGTGTCACAATTCATAAGTGCTGTTTGTTAAGTAAGTTTATTAATGCGAATCTTCTAGTCTATAAACTATGGTACGGATTATAGAATCTTTGTATTGGTATTTTTAATTGTGTATGCCTCAATATAATACTGCACATCTCTCTCCGTATTAAAGTATGTTCATATGTTTTCTGTTGAATTGCTTTTGGTGAGGCGCATGTCACTATGTTTATAGGTGCGAGTTCTGTTTTTATACTAACGTAACGTACACGCTATTTGTTTCCTTTATTCGGTTGTTAATATGTTGCGTAGTAGGAGATTGAATGTATATGAAATTTACAGATTGTTTTTCAGAATACTGCGTATCATTTTAAAGTTTATTTCTATTGGTTTTTTTTTTGTTGGGAAGTAGTATTCATGTGCTGCCTTTAAAATTAGAAACTGGGTTAAGTTTACTGATGTGTCTATTACTATGATCTTTGCTATTTGTATTTTCATATAGTTGGATATTTTTATTAATAGTTTTGTGATAGTATACGAGGTTTTTCCGAAAAGGAACGGTACTGATGTATATTAGACGTACAAGAAATTACAAATCATTTTCAAAATACGATTATTTGGTAAGTCCCGTTCCAAGACATATTTTTAGAAATATTCTGGAGGTAACAATCTTTTGTGAATAATAACGGGGCTTTCAAAAAAAAAAAAAAAGAAATTATATATATAAGAAATATGATAATCAGCCTTTTCATCCTAGATCTACTCTTGCGTACGTTCTTCAGACGACGAGAATCTTTCGTGTGCCACTCATCATTTTGCAACTTTGTCTATGGATCGTACTTAAACATCCATGATTCATCCCCTTTTATTACTTCATCCAATAAATTAGGCTCAATTTTGAGTTCTTTTAGTAAATCCTGACTAATTTCCAACCACTTCGTATTTTGCTCTACAAATGCACAAATGTTTTGCATGAGCAAAATATCGTTTAAAATTCTGTGAACTGCATTTCTATCCTCGCCCGTTTCTTTTGCATCCATCTTAACACTTAATCGAAGATATTTCGCCATCACAGCTCGTACTTCTACATTTTTTTCATTTCTTAAAGAGATTCGCTTTCCAAACCGAGTTTCCTCTTCAACAATTGTGCCACTTTAAAGCCTTATTTCTCGATGGAGTGGCATGTCCATAAACTTGCGATAAAGAACTAAATATTTCACTGGCAGATTTGTTGAAATTCAGATAAAATTTGATCGTGTACCAATGTTCAATATTTTCCTGCATCGCAAACATAACAGAGTGTATAAACACATATGTACATAAATAGCACTGACTCACAACTAACACAGTGCTGCAACAAGTATGTTCGTGCATCCAAGTTCATAAACATCACGCCTTTATATATCAATGAGGTGCTGCTTTACTCTGTCGTACATAGGCAAATCAGTGCAACTTACGTTTGGGACGACCCTTTTACACGCGCATTGTTGAAAGTAATATGTTATTAAATTGCATTATTATAAACTTTTCATGGAGGTGGCTGTGCAGTGGAATGTCATTTTCACTGGAGTTGTTACATGTTTATCTGACCATAGTATGGCCTACGCGAGTATAGTTTGGCTATGAAAGTGAAAGATATATTTTGTGATTTCCTTGAAGATCTAGCGTAGAAGAGTTTACGGTGTTTCTATTAAAGATATCATTTTAGCAGCGATGTATCAAAAGGAACGTGTTTGTAAGTATCAAGAAGCATGGTGGTAGGGATGAATGGTGTAACAAACTTTTCTATATTAGGGGAGAACCAAATTATTTTTTGAGAACGTTGCTAACGAGGAGAACCACTTATAATCTTTTGCCTCTCAACAAAGAAAAATCCGAAGACTCGACCAAATTACCAATGATGTCTACAAGAAAAATTATACTCTCCCAACTGCATTGAAATATAATCACAAAGATAAAATTCCACATTTGCAACCCATTCATTGAAGAAGCAATAAGTAGTTTGTAAGTCAATGAACTTCTATTGAACAATTAAATTGAAATCGTCACAGTGTGCAAACTAGATTTATAAAACTCAATATAATTCTAACTGATGTGATATGTCCTCTGGTAATCCTCATCTCATTCAAATCAATACGATCTTATTTTGTCCGATCTTGTTGTGTACGATCTTTGTACGTTTTGTACGATCAGCATGAGAAAGCGCCTCTACGATCAGCATGAGAAAGTGCCTCTACGATCAGCATGTGAATGTGCAAGCTGACGAATGACATATGCGTGTACTGCGGTAGACGTGTGCGTACCTGTCAGTGAGTACATTTATATTTGTGTTTTCTGTTTATATCACGTAATTTAGTAAATAGAATAATGGTAAGGATGTAATATTTACCAGGCTTTAAAAATGTACTGGGTTCAATATGACCTGCTAACAACTATTGGCGCCCCAGCATGACCGCCATCGAAAGAGCGAAAGAAGTAAAATATTTATATCCCCTCGATGTATTTCTTCATCCATCAATTACACTATTCATTATAAATTACACTATTATTCCTGTAACTAAAGTGATCATGAAGGAAGCAAATTAAATCTGGTCTCCTGAATTTAATTTCCTTTCAATCTTCGAAATGTTATTTGATTATGCCATTTTACTTTCGGAAATCAAATCCAAATTTTGACAATGCCTTTTTTGTTTTATAAAATTGTTAAAATATCTATTATTAAAAATATAAACAAATCCGTTATGGTGAAATGATAAGCAGATATCTATGATTAAATAGGAATAGAAATATATGAATGTTTGTTTATTATATACTGTTGTTTTACATCGCATTCAATGTAGCTTAAACACTCAGTTGGTTTGCAAAGAAAGAGAAGAACAATTAAATAACATATCAACAATAAATACAAACTACAGAAAAAAAGAAAAGCAACAAAAATGCAATAAAGTAAACATTAATCTGTTTAATCTAACGGTTTAACTTGAAGAAAAATTCGAAGATTTAAACACACAGAAAAGCAAGAAATGTCGCAAAACTCTTAGGGTATCTTATTGATTTATATCATTAATATCGAAGGATTGCATTAAACCATCTTCACAAATATTTACGTACTTGGTTTTATAACAAAATGACGTTAAACCGAGCTTTATAACATTTAACACTTAATTTGCTCTGAATTAAAAAAAAACGTAGATTGTTCATATCGATCGCCATAGGAAGAGTTTTAAATAGACGCACACAAATATTCACGCACTAATAACGTGCCTTCTGTATCTTGAATTTAGGTCAAGATATATCATTGTGAACGTAGCTATCTTTCCGATTAAATGCAATGAACACATTAATGCACTAAACAAAGCGTGTTCACTATTTTGAATTTAGATAATGATATATCTTCATAAAAACTTAAACATCACAAAATAAACGAATGGAGAGAAAATATGGGATTGACTCAATTTGACGTCTTTCACCTTGTTTTGTCTTTGTATACTGAGTGAGATGTAAATATTAACGTGACTTAAAAGAATCTGTTCTGGTTACCTAGTCAAATATGGGGCATCAATTAACGAAACAGTGTGTGCTCTTCTTTTGTATATCCGGTAATGAAAAGAGTACAGGTTTTTAACTACGTGTGTAATGTTTCTTGAAATTCGATGAGCAAATGTAAAGAAACATCCTTTTTTCGTGGTGTGAACAAAAAAGAATCTCTTACCTAGTTTTATTTATCCGATGTGCGTTCTCTATTGAACACACTTCAATATTTATAAATAATTGACACCGAAAATATTTATACAGATACGCCTAACAGATTCAACGAAATCATGACAAATGGTGGCTATTAATCAATATAACGCATATCTATAAAGTTGGGTGAGAATGTAATCAATTAACCAGCATTATGATGACTAATATCTTCAATTGTTTACTTTGCTGTATGGTAATGCACATTGAAATTAACGAACACGCGCTGTTTAATGAATCAGTTTACGCTGGAGAGCAAAACTAATCTTTGATTTCGTGTTATAGGAATGTATATATCTGATTCCCAAAGTATATTTCATGATGAATTAAAGTAATTTTGTCACATTACGCCATAGTTTTGTTCGACATTGAAATTACGTTTTAATGACTCACATAGAATAAAATAAAATAGGAAATATATGTTCGTAGTTTAAAAGTAGCTTGGTTTGCTTTTCTTTGTAATTTGCCTCACACTTGCCGGTATCTTTGAACATTTCAGCAATGTCCAGCAAAATTACTAGGTCTACATATTTCTTGGTATATCAAATATCCTGATGACAATGCTTGCCATGTTTATGATTTACCGCTCGTAGAAATTTCACACCAATAGATTTTAGCCAGCAAAAATGTAGATCCATTGAAAAGTGTGCAAAACGTCACAAACTCTATGTTTCTACAGACTATCAAATATATTTGTTCGAAACTATATTCCATTCATTTATGGACACCTTTTCTCAATATAAATGTATAGATGACGCACCACTATACGTATGAGCAACGATAAAATTGATATAGTTCAAATATGAACGGCATATTTGATTGGTAAGAACTAGGCAGTGAACACAGAAAAAAAGCAACAAAATAAAAAAACGATGACCATATTGAGAACTAAAAGAAGTTGAGGGTCTCAAACACATTTGTAGCTACATTTCTGTGAGTAACAACGAGATCTTTTCTTAGATATAGTTGTCTTGGTTGCCACATCTATTTTACAATATTCTAATAATAATAGAAAATATCTGCCCATTTCGGAAAACTTAGCAATTGAACATAATCACGAAATAGTCTTTATCATATCTGCAATAAATGCAGCTGTTGAACAAATCTTTAGAAAATATGACTGGTATCCTACTGCGATACATGAAAATATCTACTAATGGCAGAGAATACCAGGAAGATATTTCCTAAAGTCAACAATAGCCGACATACTTAATTTACGGTAATCAAGTATATAGAATTAAAGATATGCTTATTTGCATACATGCTACTGTGCAGATATACTAGTTAAATCATTTCTTACCGTTTACATAAAGCTATAATAATCTACTGCGTTTCATCTTTCTATTTGTTATTTTATTCCTCAGTGTTGCAGCTTGCATTATAATAATAATTTTGTTGTTAGAAATTTGGCAATGAATATTGCTGTAAATCACTATCATTACTACTGCTGTAGTAGAAGCAGCTGTAGTACTTATAGTTATAGTAGTTATTGCTGCTGCTGGTGTTCTTAAACTTCATTATCATAATCATCATCCTCATGAACATCATCATCTTCGTCGTCGGCAGTGTCATCATCATCATCATTATATTCTTCTTCTTCTTCTTCTTCTTCTTCTTCTTCTTCTTCTTCTTCTTCTTCTTTATATATCACTTTTAACCTCATCGACATCAATGCTATTATTTGAATGTGTAGAATTCCTATTGCCACATTTTGCTGAAGTTGCTACATTTCTAAGGAGAGTTGGCATTGTGTTAATCGTTAATTCATTTGTCAACATTTTTAGATTTAAGTTTCTTCATAAAAACATGCCATCCTAATTTCTATAGATGTATGTATTTATAATTATATTACTCTCATCGAAACATTAATCACTGATAAGGATTTAAGAAATACTGTTTCTTACGAGCTCATTCTATATTCATCATAACATTATTTTTTCCTTCAAGATTGTTTTTCCTGTTATTTAATTATACCTCTTTTAGCCTCCAGGTTCTATGCATGATAAAGTGCAACGAAACTATAAATAATATATCAATTCATATCTATATACATGTATTCACACATAAAATTCCTAAAATGGCATATTCACCACGTAATCTAAAACTAAGCTTCCCTTTCTTAGACGGATGTTACAGAAGGCTGCTGGTTCAATATTCCGTAGAAAATATACCAATATATTTGGAAAAAACAAAAACCACAGATGTATTGGCAAAGCCTGAATCATAATTGTGTTGTATATGGAAACGTACGATATGTTTATGCATAAAAAATCCCATTTAGCCTCGTTAAAATATTATTTTAATTAGCTGTGATCATGTTACTGCTTTCTAAGGAACAAAGAGGTATATATATATATATATATATATTTCGTTTCTGAATTTGTTTAGCAAGATTCTTTATCTGAAAACGTGTGTTGAAACCGATATTGTTATACTTTGGGAGGGTCATGTTGCCAATAAGAAACACACGCACCAGTTGCTTTCACTTCAATTTATTATAATAAATTTATAAATTTAAGAAATTTATAAATTTAGTTCCACAACCAGATGGTTGTTTATATATATTGTCAAAGTTCTTTCGTCACACATTCTGTGACCTCTTCAGTGACTGGGGATTCTTTTCTTTGTTTTTGTGCCTCTCCTTTGTTCTGTTCTACGCCATCTTGTTTCTGTGTGTGTGTGTGTCATGCGCCAGATCCGGGTGTCTGTGTGTGTTTATATTCGTTTATTTATTTGTTTATTTACATGTTACAGGCTGGTTGTTTGTTCTATGTGCGTGTGTGTTTTCATTTTGTCCTTAATTGTAAGTTGTGATGTTGCTGTTCCACTCATGTTTTCTATTTAATTTTGGTTGTAATTCTTTTTTTTTATGACCTGAAGAGGTCACAGAATGTGTGACGAAAGAACTTTGACAATATATAAACAACCATCTGGTTGTGGAACTAAATTTATAAATTTCTTAAATTTATAAATTTATTATAATAAATTGAAGTGAAAGCAACTGGTGCGTGTGTTTCTTATTGGCAACATGACCCTCCCAAAGTATAATAATATCGGTTTCAACACACGTTTTCAGATAAAAAATCTTGCTAAACAAATTCAGAAACGAAATATATATATATATATATATATATATATATATATATATATATATATATAGGAGTCATAGTGTTTACATTATTTAATCACTCTAGTGAAATTATAATATGAAAGCTCGTCGGACCCCTGTAGTAGTCAATGTCATTACTACTACAGGGGTCCGACGAGCTTTTGATTACAGACTCGGGCTAGATCGATACAGATCGAACATTATGCTGATCAGCAGCGAAATGCGCGTCACCAATCAATAAACGTAATGAAGGAGTAACCATTCTTCCTTTCATTATTATATAACACTCTGTCTAGCTCTACACCTCGATACTGACGTGAACCTAAACATAGGGTGCACTACTCTTTACACTTTCTGGATATATATATCACGGACGCTCTATCTCAAAATTATTTTTGAAAAGCATTAGAAATGCGCAACCGGTAAAACTTAAAACCAAAACTGAATACTAACCAATACAATTACTAATTCTCACTTATTCCTAATTAAACTATTTTTCACTGTGAACAATTTGTCAGCATTTTCTATTCCGTTTACCAAGGTTGACTTTGCCTTTCATCCTTACGGGGTCGATAAAATAAAGTACCAGTAATGAACTGGGTTATTGCTGGCCTTGTGCCTAAAGTAGAAACAAATATATATATATATATATATATATATATATATATATATATATACGTGTGTTTGTATACATTTATACATAGGTAGGTGTACAAAAGAATTAATAACAAATCAACATGTCTTGCGTGTCCATTTGATACGACTGTATTATTTACCCAGCACTGCTAAGTAACTTATGGATTACCTATTGTGTGCACTATGATAATTAGTTTGCATTTTCTCACTTGCAAATCTATTAGCTTCTCGAGTGAGTTTGTTGCCAAAGTTCGCTGAAGCAAATTCGGTGAACTTCGGAAAATAATGTATATATATATATATATATATATATATATATATATATATATATATATATATATATATATATACATATACATATATATATATATATATATGTATATATATATATATATAAATATATATATATATATATATATATATATATATATATATATATATACATATACATATATATATATACATGCCTAGATACATACTATATGTTTAGAGTGAAGTGTCCCCATGATTTCGAGTGTATATAACTAAGGTAACATTTGCTATCATTAGAACACTATTAATGTTTCAAACACAATCACATACACACTATATATATATATATATATATATATATATATATATATATATATATATCAGGATTTGTCCATTAACAAATGGATTGGTAGGAAGTTACATTATCTCATCGAAATAGCTATCTTGTCACATTAATGACCCAAGTATTTAATTGATTTCCACATAACAAATTGTAATAGAAGGTAACTCAACAATTAGAATTTTATTCCTTCATTGTCAAACATGAATCTTTAAAAATTGCATTTAATTTACTATGTGTACGTCACTCACCCTATAAAATATTATTGTCCTAGAAGAGAAAAATCCGAAAACAAAAACAAAATACACCAAGTAACAGCAATGACCCAAGTTGACCCAAGTTTGAAATGCTGCCTTCAAATATACAATCACTTTTCCATTATCTGTTCTACTCCCAAGATTCACCATAACCCTTTCTATAATGATATATTAATTCATGCTCTTTATTCGGAGACACTACCCTTTAATCTGTAATTCTCGTCACAAATTTCTAACCCTGAAATAAGGCACTTATTTAAACATCATCAAGAAGGTAAACGTTTAGTTCTGTTTGCATGTACATATGTGTCTCGATATGGGTGTAACTCTATGTGTGATCAGTATATCGTGAATTATATATATGCACATGTATGTATTTATTCATCTACACGGAATATTTTACATATTTTTACACTTCCAATAATGGAATTTACTTTCAATTTCCTAATTATTCGTTCTCTATATTTATGCTAATTGTGTTAGGAAGATATATTGGTACATAGTTCCAAACACCTGCTTAAGACAAGGGCAACGCTCCAAGAAGTTATTCCACTTAATATTCAACCGTTGTCGCATTTAGGTTGTTCACTTGCGCCTTTATCAGGTATTTGATTAGTATTTCCTGTTCTTGGATTTCAAAAGCATATGCTTCAAATTGAAATATTATGTACCAGTGGTTGGTCGACTACAGATTATTTTCATTATGTATGTATGTATGTATGTATGTATGTATGTATGTATGTATGTATGTATGTATGTATGTATGTTCTTCTGGTTTTATAATTTCACAAATTGTTTACCAATTGAGAGAGAGAGAGTCGGTTTCTAACACAGACACAAGACTCTCATTGAAATTTACACGACATCAACTAGGTAGATATGTATGCATGTCTGATATGGATGTTATTGTATGTGTGGATGTGTATGTTTTGAGTTGTATTTGTGCATCTGTATATGCTTTGTATCTGTACATCTGTATATGCAGTTATTAGATGCAAACGTTTTGGAATGTTTTACATATTGTTACTGTTCCATTAATGGATTGTACTTGTAATTTCCTAACTAGTTGTGTTCTTTCTGTTCCTGTGAAGCCCAGCTTCTCAGGATCTGTATTGAGGCAGTTACTAACATACCCCATTGCCCCAATAATTATATGCATAAATCTGAAGGTGTAAACAGGGTGGAGTATCTGCAGATTTCAAATGAGTTCTGTATAAATATTCTCCTTTTCGCTAATCTTTGATATTATATTGGCATCTGCTGGGCAGCTAACTTCCACTACTCAGCATGGTTTCTTTTCCCTATCCCATATCATGTATGTATGTATGTATGTATGTATGTATGTATGTATGTATGTATGTATGTATGTATGTATGTATGTATGTATGTATGTATGTATTATGTCAGGTCACCAGTTGGTGCTACTGGTAACATGTATCCCAGTACAACCTGTCTCATGGTCGGGTCGTTGGCGACTAAACTGGCAACCCCACCAAGGTGTTTTGGTGAGGAGGGTGACTTTGGACATCCTGCAGGACTAAAAACAAAACCTGTCAAAGGGCAAAGGAGCTCTTAAGAGTCAATGGCCATCCAAAATCACCGGGAGAGATGACCCCTTAGCCTTTGTCAAGGCAGAATTCTAGGAGAAGGAAAACTCTGATATAGCACCTGCAACCCTGATGGTATCCAATGATGTTGACTTGTTCTCTTTTTGGTAAATATCATCTTGGTTAAGAGAGTGGGACTGGCTTTGTGCAGTGCCTTTGCTCACTATAAAAGCTTCACGGCACAGGCATTGCTTTATATCTGGAGATCTCTCTGCACTTATCGTCACATTGTACCATGGGCCCAGCACTATGTGTCAATAATTGTCGCAAGTGTAGTGTTTGTACCAGAGTTTTCAAGTCGCTGGCTGGACTAAAAAGTCACACTCGTTCAGCGCATCGGTAGGGGTTCTCCTACATGGATATAAAGTAGTGGCCGTACTCGAAAACGTATGTATTAGCCAAGTACTGAATATAACACAACACAATTTCAATCATTTACCTCTGTCTATGTTAAACACTCTGTAGAGTCGTAGGATCAATTGACCATCAAAGGTACAGTGTTTGAGGTGTATCCAACATTAAGAGTTAAAAACATAAGGAAAAGGATTGCCTTCGGTTAATCGTTAAACACTGTAAGACATTGGTAAATAATTGATTTACACCAAAAGGCTTAGTCAATTACAGAGAATTAATATTTCACTAGCCAATATGTTATCAATAGAATACAGAAAGAAGAAAATCTGTTTTCAGCGATGGGATTTCAACTGTCAGTTCAACATATTAGTATTTGAGTGTATTTTGCCTTTTAACCTACTGCAGGCATTAAAATAACAGCGATGACTTAAAGTAGATTCAAATAGATGCATCCATAGTTCCAACTCCATCCTTTTCTGAGTGAGACAAATGGTTGTGTGTAATTGCATGTTTGTGTGTATCTGTGAGTGTGTGTGTATTTGTACATGTGTGTGTTATAATCAACATATATCTACTCACGTTCGAATCATTGCATCGAACAAGCCAGTTATATGAATTCTAGAAAAAGGTCTATTAGAGACAGCTTTTCGGATATGTCGAATATTACTCAAATAGGTAATTCATGGATTGTCAGTACCCTGGAGAGCACAAATAATAAGTACAATAATACTGACTTTATGTATAATTTCTTGAAACAACCAACACTACAATAATCACAAAGAATGTTTGCATACTCGGTTTTAACTGACAAATCTCCATTGTATTCTATAATTCAAACTTTTCAGTAGTAAAACATAGAACATACAATTTTATATAATATGACAAGTGTTATAATAAAATAACCATGTTCGTATTTGAAGCAAATACAAATTACTTGCAGAAACTGGTGGCAGGTGCAAGAATCGTCTTCTGTAAGTGAGTTCCCTGTCCTTTTAGAATGAAGCCAAAACACCTTTTAGAAATAGTCTCGAGTTTAAATGTCTTTAAAGTTACTGTGCGCAGCCTCCTATCCAGCTCTTATTCACTGCAGCCAATGAGCCAATAAAGGTGTATCGAATCAACAAGGGATATTTTACTGAGTCATACTGTGAATAGTATACCAAAGTGCTTAAAAACCATGGGACATTTGACAATATGATCATAGAAATAAGAAGAGATGGTACGGTCATAGATAGAATGTCTTTGATCACATAGCGTCTAGATCAGCTTTATTCTAGAGAAAACTTAAAATCAAAAAGTTAAAATGTCATATTATGAATTGATCAAACGGGAAAATTTCTGCATATATGATAAACTCCATCGCTACAAATACAAGAAATGAAATAACGTAGATTCCATCATAATATAGGAGTGAAAACGAAATGCTTGTTCCTTTAATATAATCAGAGTGCATGTTGAAACATGATTGTAAGCACGGCACTTGCTAACGTAAGGATGAAAAAAAAAAGGATGATAAAATATAAAATATAAATGCTTGCTTTTTCTCCCATTCCATCTCTAGTAGGGTCCAAACATTATGAAAAACAAAACAATATAAAAAGCCAAAATATAAATAAAAACACAAAGAACACGCAAACGGAGTCAATGATGATGATGATGATGATCCTGATGATGATCAACGTCATGATTGTGGTGTTGTTGGTAGTAGTGATATTAATAATCATGCCGAATACCACGATGATAACCATAATAGAAAAATTGGAAAAGTATGAGGTCGAAAATAAGATCACGTGGACTGAAATAGAGAGAAACCTAGGCTTGCTAAGATGAAGCAAATGGGAATAAAGCGGAAAAGAAAATGAGGAAAGTGGCAGAAAACTCAACAACGAGAACAAACAAACCAACAAAAAATAAAATAAAATAAGAAGAAATGATAACGACAGAAACGACAATATTACTAATAATTGCGTGAATGTGCAGGTCGTTAAATGTTATCAAAAATCAAGCACAAAATATTTGTTGAAAGAAAGATCCGACAGTTGAACAAAACGTCAGAGAATTTATTGCTTCCATCAGGCAACCGCATAATGCTTAAATAAAAAGGATTCTTTTAAAAACGAAAGACAAAACTATGAAAATAAAAATATTATAAATAATCATGAAATAAATAGTCGAATAACAAGTAAAATAACAACATAAAAAAATAAATTTATAAATTATAACATTGAATTCATCATTTCAGATTAATCTGTCTTTACCTCTTTTGTTGTTTATTTGTTTTTAATGTTTAATGTTTTCTTTTAAGTCGAACAAAGTAGAAAAGAACATCATGTCTTGTTCTAAAACATATTCGCCATTCCAATTTTGTTTTATGATACCACCTCCGCCAACCACCACTACCATTATCATCATCGTAATCACTCTATTCAATTATATTATTTTCTCTTGTCCTTCCTACTCCACCTTCATTCACATCCTTATTTCACCTCCCCTTACTTTTTATCCATCTCCTCCTATTCATGATTATGAACCTTATCTCCCCCTTCAACTGAATCACCACCATCAATCATAATCATCACCGACATCCACTTTCTATCCTTGTTCACCATCATCATGATCACCAAGAAGATGATCCTGATCATGATCCTCCTCCTTCCCCTCATCAAGATTATGATAATCATGATCGCCATTATTATTATAGTCATTTTAATGGCACCACTTTTATCAGAAGCACTTTAAAAAAATGAAACCGGAATCACTATCGAATAAAACACGGGAGGATTGGTGATTAGATTTCAACTTATTTCCTGTTACTGACAACTAGATAATGATTTTGTAGTAGTATACACAAGAAATATTTTACAGAAAATCAACGCATATATGTTCTTCAGTAACAAGGTTGCTTCTGTTTCACACATTTATAACTATATTGAGGCGAGATATAATTCGAGTTATTTAATTTCTCGGACCTTAACTGTTCACCAGAAGAATTCATCTTTCCGCTTAAACCATGAAATCATGAAATTAGAAATAATACATGACATAAAATATATTATAATATATATATATTAGTTATTTCAAAGCAAATTAGCAAACCAAACTCTGTGTGTTAATCCTCCTACTATAGTTACTTTTCAAAGAATTAGCGAAATATATACCACTGCCCAATATAGGGTCATCTTATCCGTATATGTGTTTTGGTCTATACTACATAAAACAGACGCTGTTTGTCTACGTATCACGATTTGTTGCTCGAAAAATAGATTTAAATAAATTATTTCTGGCTCGGCATGTTTAAATAAACGTTTGAATACGGTGATTCAGCATGCTTGAAATCTAATGAAAATTTCGTAAATGTCTAAAAATCCTGCGGAGCATTTGGCGTTTCAAGGAGCCCATAGCTTTATTCCTGCATTCGCAGCTTTCCACGTACACTACTTGGTTCCTTCATCATATTGGCATTTGTTTGTCCTGTGGTGGTACTGTCCCTAGCACGGAACACCGTAAGGCAATAGGTTTCCTCTAGGTTTTTCTTTGTGAGAAGCACTGTCTCACTGTCTCACCTGCGCCAAGTTATTTTTGCTGGGAGACTTGATCGAATGTATGTATATATATATATATAAGCACGTGCGTATGTGTGGGTGTACACGTGTGTGTGTGGGTGTACACGTGTGTGTGTGTGTGTATGTATACATGACACACATAAACAATCTATTTAAAAAATCAAAATAAGACGGAAATTATGGGAACAGAACCACTTATTACAATTGAACTATGTGTTTTATACAGGGCAACGTATTAATTTCGGTTTTGATATAAAAAAGAAAAGTATCTTAACACTATATGAAGAATGAAAAATGCCAAACATAGATTTTGATAGAAAGAGAGAGGGAGATGTGAATAGATAAAGAAATATCTTGCAGTTGAACGGTAAAAACTTAGGTTATTTCCTCCTCTGCAGCTACCTGTGGCTTATATTTCCTACTCTTAGTCCCACTTCTACTTCAATGGAACGTTCATTCTTTCTACACATATAATCCGATTTGCATTAAAAAAGAATTTGTTAATGGAATATTCCAAGATGAATCTTGATATCGCTATCTAATTTTGTGGTGGTTTGCTGAGAAATGGAGACGGTGTTTCAAGAAAAAACATTCAAATTTGAGTCTACGTATATATATATGTTCAAGACTAAACATTTCAAGATGAGTGGACAATCGATTAAATATCACCTACATATGAGTTTAGGGTTTGTATAGGAGACGGAAATTCATTGCAATAAAGCGCATGCCTTAAATATTTCAGGGTTCAATAAAAGAAATAATTAATAAAAAAACTAGACTTCGTTTTCTACGTCATTTCCCAATAACATTAACCACATTTGACACCTTCACGACCTATACTGTTACTAGCTGCAGTTCACAGAATATCAGTTGGAGGAAGAGTTAGGGAAAGAGAATATATTTTATGAAAGGTAGAATAGTAATAGTGTAATATACAATAAAGAGATCATATTCTTGAGTGTTTACCCTCACTTTTCCTCTTTCGTTTTGCTTTCTTCTCTAGCCATGGAACATTCTGACTGAAACTGCTACTACC
The DNA here is from genome assembly GCA_964016885.1 of Eledone cirrhosa. Lineage (NCBI taxonomy): Eukaryota > Metazoa > Mollusca > Cephalopoda > Octopoda > Eledonidae > Eledone > Eledone cirrhosa. The sequence goes on from OZ024745.1 coordinate 56,410,814, forward strand.
CCCCCCCCATCAACTGAAGTATAATACCTTTTTATCTTCTACCTCACACCATTACAGTTTCCCATCTCAAGAAAAGTATTCTTCTCTATCTGTGTGTCTCTTCCACCTACGGCCTAACGTACATACTAGCATACTTGAACAATGAGAATTACGACTAACGTAAGAAAATTATCAGAAAAAAACGAAGGACGCATTTGCACGTGAATTTAATTCACCAATAACTTAAAGTATTATACGATGAAAATAATTGATTATGAACATAGAACATAATGTGTTGTTACGCTTTTTGTCTAAAGATCTAACAATGTAGCCCTTGTAAAAATAATTGTTTCTACTTTTGGTACAAGGCCATCAATTACCCAGTACATTACTAGTACTTTATTTTATCGACCCGGTAAGGATGAAAGGCAAAGTTAACCTCGGCGGCGTTTGAACTCAGACCGCAAAGGAACTTAAATATGCTGGAAAGCATGCCCTTGTAAAAATAATAGAAGAAAAGTAGCATCTCCATCGCAATTCTCGAGCAATTCTACATAACCAAAAACCTATGTTAGTAGATTATATATCATACCTGATATGATTATAGATCAAGTTAAACCCGGTTAGATTTGAAATTAAATGCAAAGACAAATATAGGAGTTATTAGTAATTCACTAATGCATCTTGTGTTAACCAGAGAAAACGAAAGGAATGCGACCATGGCATAATTTGAACATAGAACGCAAGATAACGGCACTCTTGGTGCATTCCATTATGTATCAAATTGTACATAATAACTACAATGATTTTCTTACATTGGCACCTATCCAAATTTGTAGGTAAGGGTACAGTTGATAACATCGAGCATAGCATTTATTCAGTATTAGAATATGCCGACCTCGGGTGGTGGTAGTCTCACCTGGAGATGCGTAGACATGTAACTGGTACGTGAATAGAGTTGCAAATTTTACATCGTGGTTTGCTCTCTAATTATTCTGCATAGGGACACATAAGAAGTAAATAACTATAACATGGCAGCAACGATATTCATGGTATGTGAGATGGTGGAAATATATCCAACAGGAATTTGCTTTATAAAAATAGATTATATATATCTTGAAATATAGATATTTGCACTAACCAAAGATACATACATAATGCACACATACACACATACACATATATATATATTATATATATATAAATATATATATATATATATATATATATATATACATATTCATATATACACGCACTTATCTTCCTCTCTCATTATATATATATGCACACATTGAAAAACACATATACATATATTTGTGTGTGCGTCTGTGTGTCTATTTAATTATAATGATGAACCCACTTAAATGCATATTTTATCATCTAACTGTTGTGACTATGTATGCCTGCGTGCATGTATTTGAGTGTATTTAAAACTGTAGCTGTAACTTCGTTCTAAACAAGACAACCACATTTCACATCACGTAAGCCTTTTCAAGCGCAAAAGAAGCTTATTTGTAAACCCCACCCCGTCAATCAGGATTCTATATACTCCAGGGCAATTTTGCTATTTTCTTTTTAACAATTTATTAGCATATTTTTGCTTCTAACTTCTGTTTGGATAAAAGAACTTTAAAAAATAAGTACTAAATAGAAATAGTTGAGTTTATTTATGTTTACGAAGATCTGCTTCTCTCTATAACAACATTGACTTCTAAATTTCATTCCGACGCTGAAGGTGCTTGATACAAATGATTTCTTTTCCAACGGACTACAGGGATCCGATCGTTTGGCTGTCTTTTTGTCACTTGTCACTTTGATGGGGAGAATAAGAAAGATATTTAATAATTGTGTTTGTATATATTGCTTAGTATACAGCACCAAATATACTTCTATTCCCCAAATTTGCAGTTAGATATTTTCATATGCTCAACTGCATTTCAAACGTTCATGTCTAGTATAAATCTATTCAATTCTATACTGATTTCTGCGTAATCATTGCATAATTGTTTGTTGATGCATTATATATATATTAAGACTAACTTACCTATTGCTTTTATTTTTGCAGATGTCAACTAGAAAATGCTAAATACTAAAAGGAAATAAGGTATATTTCAAAACCAACATTGAAACAATCTTGTTTAGTTGTACGGAAATAATATATAGACGAAGACTAACGAAATTTGATAGCCAAATAGCTGCCCAGTGCTGGGGAAAATGCTTCCATTCTTGTGACACTCTCATTCATATAACGACCATATATACGTATATATATATATATATATATATATATATATATATATATATATATATATATACACATACATGACTCATAGGTAGATAGTACCGTGTTGAGATCTTTGGACAGCTGCTTATGGCATGGGTGACATCGTTGATGTTAATTCTGCAGAGTCTGCACTTGTCACATCTAGGTGTTTTGCCTGTATCTCTATCTCTTTTGTGAATTAGGTATTCTGTGCTGATGTATGTATGTATGTATGTATGTATGTATGTATGTATGTATGTATGTATGTATGTATGTATGTATGTATGTATGTATGTATGTTCGGGTCGTTGGCGACTAAACTGGCAACCCCACCAAGGTTTCTTGGTGAGGAGGGGGACTGGACATCCTGCAGGACTAAAAACAAAACCTGTCAAAGGGCAAAGGAGCTCTTAAGAGTCAATGGCCATCGAAAATCACCGGGAGAGATGACTCCTTAGCCTTGTCAAGGCAGAATTCTAGAAGGAAAACTCTGATGTAACACCTGCAACCCTGATGGTATCCAATGATGTTGACTTGTTCTTCTTTTTGGTAAATATCATCTTGGTTAAGAGAGTGGGACTGGCTTTGTGAAGTTGTTTTGCTCACTATAAAAGCTTCACAGCACAGGCATTGCTTTGTATCTGGAGATCTCTCTGCACTTGTCGTCACATGGTACCATGGGCCCAGCACTATGTGTCAATAATTGTCACAAGTGTAGTGTCTGTACCAGAGTTTTCAAGTCGCTGGCTGGACTAAAAAGTCACATTCGTTCAGCGCATCGGTAGGGGTTCTCCTACATGGATATAAAGTAGTGGCCGTACTCGAAAACGAGTTGGCAGCCACCATGTATGTATGTATGTTCTTCTGGTTTTATAATTTCACAAAGTTTTACCAATAGAGAGAGAGTCGGTTTCTAATATAGACACAAGACTCTCTCATTGGAATTTACACAACATCAACTGGGTAGATATGTATGTATGTCTGCATGCATGCATGTGTAGATATAGATGTTATTGTATGTGTGGATGTGTATGTTTTGAGTTGTATGTGTGCATGTGTATATGCTTTGTATATGTACATGTGTATATGCAGTTATTAGATGCAACATTTTTAGAATGTTTTACATATTTTTACTGTTCCATTAATGGATTGTACTTGTAATTTCCTAACTAGTTGTGTTCTTTCTGTTCCTGTGAAGCCGAGCTTCTCAAGATTTGTATTGAGGCAGTTACTAACATATCCCAGTGCCCCAATAATCACAGGCATACATTTGAAGGTGTAATCAGGGTGGAGTATCTGCAGACTTCTCATCAGTTCTGCATAAATATTCTCCTTTTCACTAATCTTTGATATTATATTGGCATCTGCTGGGCAGCTAATTTCCACTACTGTGCATGTTTTCTTCTCCCTGTCCCATATCAAAATATCTGGTCTGTTATGCCTGCATTTTATTGGGGTTTTTACTGGAACATTCCACCAGTACTCTTTCATATTATGTACATGGATGTCTTCCACATATGTATGTATGTATGTATGTATGTATGTATGTATGTATGTATGTATGTATGTATGTATGTATGTATGTATGTATGTATGTATGTATGTATGTATGTATGTATGGTACCATGGGCCTAGCACTATGTGTCAATAATTGTCACAGGTGTAGTGTTTGTACCAGAGTTTTCAAGTCGCTGGCTGGACTATAATGTCACACTCGTTTAGCGCATCGGTAGGAGTTCTCCTACATGGATATAAAGTAGTGGCCGTACTCGAAAATGAGTTGGCAGCCACCATGTATGTATGTATGTATGTATGTATGTATGTATGTATGTATGTATGTATGTATGTATGTATGTATGTATGTATGTATGTATGTATGGCAACCGCACCAAGGTTTCTTGGTGAGGAGGGTGACTTTGGACATCCTGCAGGACTAAAAACAAAACCTGTTAAAGGGCAAAGGAGCTCTTAAGAGTCAATGGCCATCCAAAATCACCGGGAGAGATGACCCCTTAGCCTTTGTCAAGGCAGAATTCTAGGAGAAGGAAAACTCTGATATAACACCTGCAACCCTGATGGTATCCAATGATGTTGACTTGTGCTTCTTTTTGGTAAATATCATCTTGGTTAAGAGAGTGGGACTGGCTTTGTGCAGTGCCTTTGCTCACTATAAAAGCTCCACGGCACAGGCATTGCTTTATATCTGGAGATTTCTCTGCACTTGTCGTCACATGGTACCATGGGCCCAGCACTATGTGTCAATAATTGTCACAAGTGTAGTGTTTGTACCAGAGTTTTCAAGTCGCTGGCTGGACTAAAAAGTCACACTCGTTCAGCGCATCGGTAGGGGTTCTCCTACATGGATATAAAGTAGTGGCCGTACTCGAAAACGAGTTGGCAGCCACCATGTATGTATGTATGTATGCATGTATGTATGTATGTTGTATGTATCTTTTGATTCAGCCGTCTGTCGTCAGTGAAGATTTCCTCAATCTCATTCCAGAAAGTCCTGTGAAAGTAACTCTCGCAGAACCTCCGACGCTTGTGGAGGTTGCAGTGGCTATTTCGAAGCTGAACAGTGGAAGATCTCCAGGTATGGATGGCATACATGCTGAGCTCCTACAATATGGTGGTGAGAGACACCTGCAACATCTGCACTCTTTGTTTGGAAGGATATGGGCTAATAAATCCGTACCTGAGGACTGGAGAGATGCAGTAATGGTGGTCTTGTACAAGGGAAAGGGTAACAGGTATGATTGTGGGAACTACAGAGGTATATCATTGCTTTCTGCCGTAGGGAAAGTTTTATGTAGGGTGCTTCTGGACCGTCTGCTGACACACATTGCAGATTGTGTTCTTCCTGAAAGTCAATCTGGTTTTCGTGCTGGACGCGGCACTACTGATATGATCTTCTCAGCTAGACAGCTCCAGGAGAAGTGCATTGAATAAGGCTTGGATCTGTATCAGGTTTTTGTCGATCTGACAAAGGCTTTCGATACTGTCAACAGAGAGGCATTATGGAAGGTTCTCCAGAAACTTGGTTGCCCTGATAAGTTCCTTGCTTTAGTTAGGTCTTTACATGACGACATGAAGGCTTGGGTTAATGTCGGAGGTAACATGTCAGAGCCTATCTCAGTAAAAAATGGAGTGAAACAGGGGGATATTCCAGCACCGACCCTGTTTGCCATATACTTTGCAATGGTTTTCTGTATTGCATTCAGGAATTGCGAGCATGGTGTTTACATCCGATATCGAACCTCAGGCAGCATATTTAACATCAGGCGCTTTGCTGCGAAGACAAGGGTGTTTACATCAATCATAAGAGACCTCTTGTATGCAGATGATTGCGATCTTGTAGCGCACACAGAGAGTGATATGCAGCACATTTAGAATGCATTTTCTGACGCTTGCACTGCCCTGGGTTTGACTGTCAGTCTCAAGAAAACCGTCGTCATGTACCAACCTGCCCCTAGTAAGCAGTACACTGAACCAAACATCTATGTGTATGGCAAACGACTTGGAGTGGTTGATCAGTTTGTCTACCTGGGAAGCACTGTCAATCGATACGGCAACCTTGACAGTGAAATCTCACTTAGGACTAGGAAAGCAAGTGATGCTTTCGGAAATCTAGAAAGGCGACTCTGGGGTCGGCGAGACATATGCAGGAGGACAAAGGTAAGGGTGTACAGGGCATGTGTACTCTCTTGTCTTCTTTATGCCTGCGAGACCTGGGTCACATATCGACACCACCTTAAGCAATTGGAGCGTTTCCATCAGATGTGTCTCAGACGGATCCATGGCGTTCACTGGAGGGATCACATAAGTGATGTCGAGATTTTGGAAAGCTCTATGTGTGACAGTATAGAAGCTCTTGTGCTTAAGCAGCGACTCCTTTGGAGTGGTCACCTTGCCAGGATGAAGGATTCTAGAATACCAAAACAACTCTTCTATGGAGAGTTGGTTAAAGGAAAACGACTGCCACATAAACCAAAAAAGAGGTATAAGGATTCCTTGAAAGCCTCTCTGAAAGACGCTAACATCTCTGCTGATACATGGGAAGATATTGCTGCTGATCGTAATAAATAGAGAAAGACTGTATATGAGGGAAAAGTTGCCTTTGAGGCATCTCGAATCGCACACGAGAAAGTAAAGCGGGATGTGAGGAAGGGCATTGCTGTTGCACTTCCAGACGGCGAGGGTCCTCCTATGGTGCTGACATGCAGCGTCTGTGCGAGACTCTGCCTAAGCAAAGCTGGACTCGAAAGTCATCTTCGCAGTCATAAAGTAAGACCAGTGGTTGACTACCAGGCTGCTGTTGGAGATGCTACTCATCATGATTGCCAAACATGTGGTAGAGAATGTAAATCAGCAGAAGGGCTCAAGCTACATGCAAAAGTACATGAACTCCAACCACAGCCGACTATTCCCAGTGAATGTTTTAGTTGCCGACTCTGTGCAAGACATTGTAGATCATTGGCTGGGCTAAAAAGCCACATTCGATCGCAGCACTGTTAGTTGTTATCGTGTGTGTGTGTATAGATATGCTTATGTGCGTGCGTGTGTGTGTATATATATATGAATATGTATATTATTATTGTTGTTGTCGTTATTATTATTATTGCTATTATTATTATTATTATTATTATTATTGTTATTAATGTATGTGTGTGTGTGAGTATATGTATGTATGTGTGTATGTATATATATATATATATATATATATTTCTTTTCTTTTTTTTATTTATTTATTATTATTATTATTATTATTATTATTATTATTTTTTTTTTATTACTTTTTTTTTTATTTATCTATTTTTTTTTCTTCTCGTGCAATGGCCATACTCGATAACGAGGGGGCAGCCATTATTATTATGTATGTATGTATGTATGTATGTATGTATGTATGTATGTATGTATGTATGTATGTATGTATGCATGCGTGTGTATGTGTGTGCTTACAATATAAATTTGATTCGTGTTGATATTCTTTACTTTGATTATTTGATATTCTAGCTTTGTGTCGTTCTTTGAGATATCTACACACGGGATATTATGTGTGCTCTGTAAACACTGTTCTACCTATATTATACGACTGCTCCGTGCCCCACTATTTTCGATATATATTGCCTAAATACTGTACCAATCATATGTAGAGATATCTTAAAAAAACCCGTGTCTTTATTTTAGGAAAAGGAACCAATATATGACGAATATAATGTTACGTAAATTTCACATCTGGCCTTGTATTTGCTGCTGACTATTTCGCAGATGACGGGAGATAAAAAACAAATATTTTTATAAAGTCAATACAGAACAGTTCGACTTCAACCGGGTTTCTATTTTCACCCTATCTTTTACGTACGAGAATAAACACTTACTATTTTACGTACAAGATAATTAATGAACTATGGTATGGGAAAGACATTTTAGATAGTAATTAATATTACAGAGAGTTTCTAACCTTTAAATCTGATGTCTAATTGGCTGTAGATAAATGTTGGTTACGCGGTTAAGATATAACACTATTTCAAAAACAATCCTCAGAGAATCCTCCAACTGCCAAAGATATGTGTTCGATTTCCTCACATACACACACTCACGCACACCCACTCACATACACACATACGCATTCACCCCCACCCACACATATATACACGCCCCCCCCCAACACAGACACACACATACCACGAAACAAAAGAAAAAGTATGTACTTTTTCAAAAACATCCATTACTCTAAAAATAGA
>OZ024745.1:56423799-56463799 GCA_964016885.1 Eledone cirrhosa
AGTATAGGGTAGCCATTTAGTTAATTCAGTGCAGTACAATACATGTTATGGTCCAGTCCGTGGAGTTTCGTCGAAGTTCGGATATTCTGTGAGGGGAGTAGCAAAGGGCCAGGCGAAAGCACCGGGTAGCCAAAGTTCGAATTGTGGTTAGATATATTCAGTCCCATGCCGCTGTTGATTATTACATTTTGAAGTGCTCAACATTTCAGGAGCGTTATTTATTCAGGTTTGAGATTCACCACTGTATAGAGCTGGTCTATTCCGTATGGTCAATTGTAATGCAATAATATAGAGAGTACTCAACGTAAAGCAGTTCAACCGTCTTTGTTTTTGTAGTTGGTGGTGCTATTACGGAGTTAAATATTATAATGAAATGACAGGAGGCTGGATTTGTGTAAATCCTTGAAAGGTTTATTATACTATGATCATTTCAATGACCGGGTTCCGTATGAATCCGGTGATATCATCAGGTATTCGAAATATAATACGTGAATGTAATAGGTAAAATCCATGGGGCTGAAAATCGATACCCGAGGGCGACCGCTATTCTGTTCCTTCAACCTCAGCCGGTCGCCCTGGAGTGACGTGGCTAAATTTTATAGTATGCTACTACCGGTCAGATGAACGAAAACAGAAAGAGATGGGAGCATAGGTTAACGTCGATCCCATGACACAAGGTAAAAGAAAGAAAGAAAGGAAGGAGAAGAAGGGGGAAGAAAGAAGAAGAGAAGTCAGGGTTAATGTCAGCTAAAAGAGGAAGGTAACTACTACTGGTCAGATATAGGCAAGCAAGAGGGGGAAGGAATATAAGTCTGCAGGGAGGAGGAGAGGAGAGAAGGAAGGGAAGAGAGAAGTAGAAAAGTAAGGGTTGATGGCTACAAGAAGGAAGATAGAAGGAAGAGGAAGAAAGGTCGATATTAATGTCAGACCACAGTCAAGCCAGGAGTGACGCGAGAGAATTTTCACAGGGACCCGCATCTTAGCGGAGATGGATATATTGGGAGTCAGTGTTTTAGAGTGTTTAGACTTCTAGGATGAAGTTAAAAAAATTTAATAAACAATATTCAATATTAAAGAGGTTAGAAAATTTAAAGTTCAACAGTTTAACAATTAATTATATAATAGTTCCGATTTGTTCTGTAATTTAAAGGTACTATTTGGCGGTTAAAACAACGGCCGCGCCCCGGGCCCCATGGCGAATTAAGCCACGCCGAGTATTTTCATTTACTGAAAGAAGGGGAAATTTATTTTTCCAAGCACTCTAGGTGAGCTCGTTCGCCACGGAGCTGGTCGCGCCGCCATTAAAACCCACCCAACAGTCCGACAGAAAGTTGGAACTTTAAAATTTAGCTTAGAGGAGTAAAAGAGTAATGGTTGATAGCTACAAGAAGGAAGATAGAAAGAGAGAGGAAGGAAGGTCGATATTAATGTCACACCACAGTCGGGCCAGGAGTGGCGCGACAAAATTTTCACAGGGACTCGCATCTTAGCAGAGGTGAATATAATGGGGGTCAGTGTGTTACAATGTTTAGACTTATAGGATGAAGTTAAAAAATTAATAAATTAATAATCAATATTCCATATTAAAGAGGTTAGAAAACTTAAAGCTCAACAGTTTCAGGTTGATATATATAATAGTTCCGATTTGTTCTGTAATTTAAAGGTACTATTTGGCGGTTAAAACACCGGCCGCGCCCCAGGCCCCATGGCTAATTAAGCCACGCCGAGTATTTTCATTTACTGAAAGAAGGGAAATTTATTTTTCCAAGCACTCCAGGTGAGCCCGTTCGCCAGGGAGCTGGTCGCGCCGCCGCCAAAACCCACCCAACGGTCCGACAGAAAGTTGGAACTTTAGAATTTTACTTAACTCTATCGGATGAAGTTGAAATAATTCAGAATAACATTCAGAATAACATTCAGAATAATCATAACACCCTTGACCCAGATTATTTATTGTTGACAACATGGGTGAAGGTGAATTAGAACTGGTTTTCTCTAGGCTTTGTGGTCCATTCGTATTTACATAGCTTACAATTACATACTACTAACACCTAATAACGCAAGAGTTTTTAAATATTTAAGGATGAATAGTACTGCATTATGAAACTGCTACGCGTTGAATGTGAAATATTTATACATTTAAAACTTCAGCAATATTATTAACATATTTCTATGTCTATAAAATAGCCACAGCAACACATAACCATGTATATAGACAAATAATCTATGACATTAGATATAGCAGATATCTAAATATGGGATTTTTATTCGTTGGAAACCATTATATAAATTTTAATGTTCCACGTGCTCAATTGCTTTTCACAGTTTCATGCATAGTATAAATCTATTAAATTTTACATTGCTTTCTGTGTAGACATTACAAAAGTGTTTTAGATGTATACTAAGATTATAAAGGAGAATATTTGGCGCATTATAAAGGAGAATATTTGGCGCATAACATTCCAGAACGACACGCACACACACATACATACACACGTATATATATCACAACAGAGGCCACGTGTTGATCCTCTCCGACTAAAAACTTTCCCCCTCGGAAAACCCCCAGTTGATAGATGCGAAATCCGAAATATAGGGACAATTAAATCACTTCCAAGATAACTCTATCTCGTGTTATTATTTTTACACTCTTTCCTACGTTCCTCTACACCAGGGGTCGGCAACCTTTTGGAGAGAGAGGGCCAAACAGCTATGCAGTGTCATGGAGGAGGGCCATGTTATTAAATATGTAAATACATTTTCTGGCGGTTTAAAGCAAAACAAGGAATTTAATATAATTTTATTTTAACAAGGCCCCTTATTTTACTGCAGGAATAACAAAAGAAAAGAAAAGAAAAGAAAAGAAAAGAAAAGAAAAGAAAAGAAAAGAAAAGAAAAGAAAAGAAAAGAAAAGAAAAGAAAAGAAAAGAAAAGAAAAGAAAAGAAAAGAAAAGAAAAGAAAAGAAAAGAAAAGAAAAGAAAAGAAAAGAAAACTACAAACACATACAACAAAAAAAAAGCAAATTCCTCGCTACAGTTATAAATGGTAAACGATTTAATGAGACACTTGTTTCTGCTAATTGTGCGATAACTTCTCCATAGGTGAAATATTTGTCGATGACAGGAGCAAAACATCATCCAAGTGGTCGTCACGCAACCTCGTTCTTTTAGTATATTTCATTTTGGAAAAAAGTTGTTCACAAGCATATGTACTTCCAAATAATGATATCATCATTTTCGTATTAGTCAAGATGTTTGTATGTTTTCTGCTTGGCAATAAATATTTCTTGTAGAAGTCAGCAGTGGATTCGAACTGAAATTTCGATTTCAAAGTTTCGTCGCACTGTAAGTCAATTAACTCCAACTGATATTCTTCTTAAAAGTTCGGCATTCCAAATCGACTTTTCTTTTCTTAGCTTCCACGGGCTTGTTTTTATTCAAACAAAAAAGATTTATGGAATGGAAAAAGAACAAAAAGTATAATAATCAGAATGAAGAAATAAGAAACAATGAAAACAAATGTAAATGCAAATAAAGTAATGCGATAAAATATGATAATTGTGAATAAATTATATAAAACCAGGTATCTAACGACGTTGTTAGATCAGGGTTGCCATTTGTTTTTTTAAACCACTTTTAATAATAATAATTCACACAATTTATCACAAATAATTAAATAAACGTTATTATCCAATAAAGATAGCTACTGTATAGTTGTTATATCACCAGACAACAAACACAAATGAAAATACTCTGCGGAGGAGGGAACGAAGTAATTTTTCCAAGGACAGCTTTACCTTGTGCCGGGGGGCACAGGTAAGGTCAGGCAAACGAAGACGACAATAATCCACGAGTGATTTTATTGAATGACAATATGGGTATAAAAGCGAGTCATGCGAGTCGCTGACGAAAATGCATACTTCCAGCCAACATTTGTGTTTGTTGACTGGAACAAAAACACATACATGAGATCACAGGAAATAATAATACAGGTGATATAATGCTTGGCGGAAAGTCCAGAAAAAGATGGATAAGAGGAAATAATAATAAATGGAAAATATAATAAGGTTACAAAGGTATCTATAAATATATACGGTATGAGCAGTGATTTGTGATGGGCATCATGTCGGCACAACCTTGAAGTGAACTACTGTATCTGTATTCGATACTAATTAGATAATTAGTGTCCAGTGTAAGATGGCGGGCCTGACAAAAATCATTCGAGGGCCGGATGTGGCCCGCGGGCCAGGGCTTGTCGACCTCTGCTCTACACCCTATACGTCTCATTCTACATTTCCTCTTACATCTCTCTTTCTCACTGATTCTGTTACCCGGAGATTTACCCATCTGCATTGTTGAGGCTTCCAAAACGACCAATGTTATTCCACATGCTTAGCAAACTTCAACACTCTCTTATATATATATATATATAAATATATATATATATATATATATATATATATATATATATATATATATATATATATATATATATATATATATATAATATATATATATATATATATATATATATATATAATATATATATATATATATATATATATATATATATATATATATATATATATATATATATATATATATATATATATATATGTATATATGCATATATATATACAATTGAAATCATACAGTTATTTCAATGACATCACACAAGAAATATGTGTGCCTAGGAAGTGGTAGGAAATACAAAAAAAAAAAGAAAAAGATAAAATCAAATAAAACTGTTCCTTACATATTTTCTCTTCCGAAAAAATGTCTTCCTCTATCAATCATAAATTGTCGGTCAAACGCTGAATCAACGATTTAAAGTGTGGAAAGGAAGGTGTGTAAGATGAACCGAGAGCTGGGAAGACATCAATAGTGACCACACCAGAGGATATTGACCATGTCCTTGAGATGGTGATGGAGAATCGACGACTGTCATATTTTCAGATCGCAAACAGGTTAGGCATCCAGAGAACCAATAATGTTTTGATGAACGAAGAAGGTCAAAGTCACACTATCATCTAAAAAGGTAATGGTTGCCATTTTTTAGTATGCACAATGTGTTGTTGCTGGATAATCTCCAAAAGTCCTCATTATCACAGAACAATATTACACTGACTTGCGTAACCATCTGCGCGTGTACATCAAGAAGAAGGATTGCTGACACATGAGGTCTTGAGAATGGTAACAATCTGTGATTGTCATTTCTAACTTTTCCCTCATCCACCATATTCACCAGACCTCCCATTCTCCGACTTTCAGCTCTTTCCAAATCTGAAATAGGATATGACCGGATTATACTACACCACAAACGATGACATTATAAATTTATTATATTTTCTAATATAGTCTATTAATATTAATGTTATAACTTCGATTAATGAGTGTAATTGAACCAATCTGTTCTATCTGTATACCTATAACTCTAATTTAGTGAATAGCACATCTTTATTAGTGTGTCATAGTTCGTATAATAGCTTAGTTACTTAACGTTATATTTTACTTTTAATTACTAACGAAAGTATTTAGGTTTCCAGAAATATGTCACGTTTTCCCAATAATGTTTTAATACTATTTATACGTTTTCACTCCTTCCCTCTAATTTATGGGCATGTAAGGCAAATATTATTTGTATTTAATCAATTCTTATGAACCTATTTTAAAAGGAATGGAATACTCCTGTTGATTTAACGTAACAGTGGTAAATCAATTAAATGATTTAATTTAAATACTTGTTAATCTTTATATATAAAAGGGGTACCGAAAACTTCCTGGCTTTGGGTAAAAGAAGATACAGGAGGATCAGTTAATTATCATTTTATTCATTGACACACTTATTGCATCCGAACTTTAGTTATAAAAAGAACACGCAAGGTTGGGCCTCCAGCCAGGCATCTGTGATATCCTTAAACCCAGGAAACTTTCAGCTCCCCCTTGTATATAAACAATCACAAGAATATGGTCTTTATATTGACAACAGATGGATTACACGAAAAAGGGATTTTCATAAAAAGATGCATGTATCCGAGATTTAAGGTGTGGACTTGGTGCCGCTACGCATTTCGCTAAATCAGCTGGAATAAGAAGTTATTCGATTTACCAATTTTCTTAACTGATAACCTGTGTGCTTTCGTGGACGCTGAAGTCATTGATCCTAATGAAAACAAATCTATCAGCCCCTCATTGGAAATGACACCCTCAATATATGAGTTTGAAATGGTAATAATGGAAACTTGTTAATGGTGTGAGAAAGGTGGAAACTGCCATCTTATATTCAGGACATTGTATGTGCTAGAGCTCGTAGCATACCGAATTTCTTTAAGTTTATTAGAGGTATCATACACAGAGAGATGGTGTTCTTCTCATCGATAGAAACAAGTAACATTTTGAAAGTATATATTTTATTTCCTTTAGCATAAACATCTATAAACATATGGAAGAATAGCATAGAACGATTAAGCTAACATGCCAAGTAGCCATATATTATTGCATGAAAACTATGTATATATGTTTTCATGTGAATCTAAATTATCGAACTAATAGCAATGGGGCCAGTAACGTGCAGGCTACTGCAAAAATGTGAAATCAAAATGTATGAGACTTTATCCTCTGCATGATAGTAAATAAGAATATCAATCTACTGAATATGACATATGAACCCAGCACTGCGAAATTTAGTTGTGGATTTTTCTGTTGCATTCAAGTTTCTCTTCTTTCTCTCTGTCTAGCAGTTAAAGATACAGCATTCCATGAGACCAGAAGGCTGTGCTCCAGTCGGATCAATACGATTATGCTTTAGAGTGGGCGTAAAATAAACATAATTGTTAGGAATGAACAGAATTATGTACACACACACACACACACACACACACACACACACACACACACACACACACACACACACACACACACATATATATATATATATATATATATATATATACACACACACATACATGAATTTGGTTGGTCCGGGCGTTTCCGTTGTTAGGTTGAAACACTGCGGAATATAAAATGTCTGTAATTTTTGGAAACAGGAATGTGAAATTTTGGGAATATCCTAAGTATATTCTAAGTATATTCTAAATATATTCCAAGAAAGGAAGATTATATAGATGTTTATTGTAAAAAGTAAACATGAAATAATTATTCAATATTCCTCATATATATCAGGTAGAAATATTCCCGCGTGTATTGAAGAGATATACGTCTCACTTATTTGATAACGATGCCAAATATACTTCCGTTTCTTCACACTAATTCAAATTGCTTTTTCATAGCTCACTAAATGACGGCTTTCACACACAATCACAAACACCCACACACACATATATATATATATATATATATATATATATATATGTATCTTTTTATTTTTAAAAATGTATATAAATGACGGTTTTCACATACACGCTTACACACACAAACACACAGTTATGTGTGTTTTTATGATCAACATTTTATATGCTTATATTCACAAAGATAAATATACATTCATATATGTATAAAGTTAAGCAGAAATTATTATGTCGCCAAATGTATGTACCTCATGAACATTACGCCGACGATTTCAGATATATTCTAAATTCTGTATAGCATATTATGTTGCTATATAAAATGAGAAAGATCTCCAAAACAACGCATAAAATGGACCAAATATTTTCTTTCTGTACGACAGAAAAGAAGAATGTGTTTGATCTTCATTCTTTTTATAGAGAAGTATACAATCTCGGAAACTGATGTCGTACTGAAAACAATATGCATATCAAAAAATGATTTTCCATATTATACATACATACACACTCACTCTCACACACACACACACATGCACACACATAGAGACTCATACACACACACACACTCTCTCACACACACATGCACACACATAGCGACTCATACACACACACTCACACACACACACACATATTTATATATATAGATTATATACATATCCGTATATAGTACCCCGTACCGAATTAGACTTTGAATATTCTTTTTATTAAGGTTAAATAGTGAGCAGTGTTACTCGCGTGTTTCACCTTCTTCTCACAGGGTCATCATATATATATATATACAAATATTCTTCAGTTATCTCAAACACAGACACATACACACACATACACACACACACGAGCACACACACACACACACATACACACACACACACACACACACACGTATATATATATATATATATATATATATATATATATATATATATATATATATATATATATATATATATACAACAACACATACAAAGACACATAACACATATAGAGAGAAGCATCATTCAAAGATATATTCGAATACACTTGCAAACCTAAGTGCACACCCAAATAATTTCAGACATTAGATATTTAACATCTATCATAAACACAAACGCTAATAGGGATATGCCTGAACAACGTTTTAATAGCATCTACACTCCCTACACTCTGAATGGGATATGTCTCAAAAAGACGAAATGATATCCACCTCGATATTACATCGAACATATAAAAATAATTTTATGAATCATTACTATCAACACAAGGGCAATATATGACAGACAGGGCACGAAATAGACATCCCCATTGGCCAAATATGTATAAGCAATTAAAACACCTATATAATGGTTTATAATATAACCTGGCATATAGTATACAAGTGCGGCGATTTAGGAGTCATTAGACGACCTTCAGCTGTAAATTTACCTGATGAATGCTTGTTCATTGGTTACCAACACACTATGAACTATTCCTTGTATAAAATACCTCATATTTAATAAATTCTTTATTGAATTCAGATCCCACCAAAGGGAATGGAAATGCAAGTTATGAATAACTGAAAAGTGCTATATTTTTAAATTGTGAGTATATACATTTTCAATAATTAATCGGAATTAATCCAAACGAAGTTATCAGTACTAATATCTACTGATTCATTTTAAGATAAAATAAGCTACATTACTACAAACTACAAACTCTCTGACTTCCCTCAAAAACAATGATATATTTATGTGCAGGAAAAAATGACCCCATCCCGTTTCATATTATTCATGCGTGAACATAGATAAAACATACCCTTATTCAAATGTAGCATTTATGACAAAGACCACTTTGGAAGTCACAACTGTTTCCAAGAGAGATTGCATATACTGCATCGACCTGGGACATGCAACAACAGTTATACTGGCCTAACCATTTGCTTCTACTGTAGAAGTACTCTGTTAGCCAACTGCAAACCACATGCCACGGAAACACCCCAAAACACCACCAGAAGTACGGCCTAGGGGCAAATACACTTTGAAAAAACGAACATCACACTGACCAAATATCACCATATGTATAGAAAAGAAGACTCAACAGACTCCCTGTCAATAACATACCGCTAATATCACATAGTGAATGTTACTGAAATTATGGCACCAAAGAGATGCAAAGGCTTTTGTGCTGTCAATGATATTTTCAGCACAACATCCTGACGTGAGGCAATAAATATTGACCCTTTGCTGCCTTCTACCCTCCTCTATCAAGCTCCATACTCTAGCGAGTTTGACCCTGATAATTTAAACGTATCAACGTCATGAAACCACTGGTAGTCCGGAGCATATCAAGCATTTAATATACTCAACTTTTTCATGATGTATTGATCTCTCTTTTCTTTCGTACCAACAACGCACACACTTTTTTCTCTCTCTTTTACTGTCTCTCTCTGCAAATCGAAAAACCTTATGTTCTAAGAGAAGACGCTTAATGGCAGATTTCTTTCATGGTTATAAGTTCCTTTATGACAGATACGTTTTCTGTGTGATCACTAAAACTATTGAGAAAATGACTTAGGCAAGTTTATTTGCGAAACTATTTTGGGCAAAAGCAAATACAAAATTATTGATATCTGTTGAATAATGCATTTTTCTTTCGACAATATAGGTTGTAATATGCGTATTTTAGTGCAGTCCTTCTTCAACAATGAGCATTACTTCCCTGTCAGTTGGGAAGCTGTTAGTGAAAGCAAGAAAATGTTTTCAATCAAGATATATTATTTTTGGAAAAATATGCCAGCGAAATACATGATGGGTGGCAAATCAAAAGCACAAAAAAGGTTGTATTCCATATTACAAGATAAATGTGCTTCCTTAAAAATAAAGTACCGAACCAACCTTTCATATATTGTTATTCTCGTCTTGTTAAATAAGGAATCCATTTCTTTCCATAATGTAGTGGTCTATTTAAGGTAGTATTTTAGTGGCATTGTGTTGTAATGCTTTTGCCTGGTTAAAGTGTGCAAGAGCGACATCGACTGTGGAATATAACATGAGAATCCATTATAAAACTATACAAAATAGATTTAATTTCATGATTCTTAACCTAATGAAGTAATTATATATAGGAGCACTTTTTAAATGTTACTAACATCTGGAAAATGGTTTTCTGGAAAGTATTTCATGATACGTAATTTTTAAGAACAGGTTTGAAATCTATAGGCTGAAATTATATTTGATGGTAAATATCATGGAAAAAGCAAACTCTTTTTTACAAAATGCAAAGCAGTGAATTATACATTAAACGTCTTTACATTATCTACATTATCTACATTATTATAAATTGTTTATCTAAAATATAGATTGCGTTGTTTTTTTTGATAATGCTCATTTCTCCATTTTGGAGTGTTGAAGTTCACATATTGTTTCATGCGTCATTAAACCAGAAAACTAGGAACCATAATGCATCCAAACATGTTTAATTTGTAAAACATCGAGTCGATAAAAAATACAAAAGTCTTTGAAGTATCGAAAAATTCATTTTTCTAGCCGTACATAATTTAGATTCGCCGATCATAAATGTATAGATCACTGTTCTCTATCCTCTGTTATCATAGGTCTGTTTAATCTCCGCGTAAATCTTTCATCAAATATAAGAAAAACTATCCTATTATAGAATATTGTGGATATAATTAGGAATCAATACACGTTGAAAAAAATGAAGTTACATGTATGTCACAACTATCGATTTTCTACAGTAGTTTATGTTTCATCTCATACTTGCCTATTTTTGCTTACTTGCTTTCTGGGAGAACACATGATTAAGCATGAAGAAGAGATTCTAAAATAAGTTGTCACAATTTCTTTTTCATTCACGTCTATTTTCATTTATTAATATTCTTTTTATAGTGCATAACGAGAACATTTATATACTCTCTCTGATAAAAAAAAAAAATAATCACTGGATATATTTTAATGAAATGCAAACCTAAAGAAAACATAAATATTCTGTTTATATCTAGTAAATATATTCTTTCAGCATTCTCTGCAACACATATCCTACTAGGCATCAGTTAAGAATGTGTTTGTGATATGTCACTAGAAAAATATAGCTTTAAAAAAATATTCTTATGTAATGACTTCAGCGAGTTATACGTTTTATTTACTGTCACTTGAAATAATTTTAGAACAAACTTCTGGATTTCAAAAGTAACATTATATAATAGGGTTTTTAGTGCAACGATGCATTCGAAAAGAAGGTAATATTCAGCAGAAGTATGGATTTCAGTTAATTAAAACTATTAATATCTTTAGAGAATGCATATATTTATATCAATTTGGTTCAATATTTAAATTTAAATATAAAATCAACGTATTGAGAAATAGTTTAATTACATTAGATAGGTACTCGTTGACTTAACAATATAATAATTTGCTGCCGAAGTCATATATAATGCATTACTAATATTAAGTGCTGAATATTATAAGCAGTCGTATGTGATTGCCTAAATTCTATTCATAGAATTGGTGATCACTATGTTACACCGTCAATATTATTTTCAGACATATTCATATCCATATATAGATAGAACTAGATATATGCTCTGTAAGAACATAATACTGTATATGAAAAGATAAATTAATTTTACCCCATTTTCATTGACCAAATAAACATTCGTTTACATGATGCGTGTTGGCCATCTAGAACTCAGTTCAGAATAAGCAAAATTCTTGTAAATAGTTTGGTTAAATAATTGTGCACATATGTTGTAAATTATTATCTCAACCTTCGTATTCATTCAGTAAATTACCAGCTAAGCCACTTTAAATTTTCACAATTATCTCCCACTGATTGTTTGGTAGGTAATTTGTCTTATACGTAAAATTAATATCACATTGTGTAGCATATTTTGCGAAAGAGTTTAAACGCCTATCCTTTTATGGAAAATTATCAAGCAATGCAGTATATGTATCATTCTTGGGCAACGTAAATTATGTGTTATTTTTAAGGTAATAATAACTCAGTACGAATAGAAAACTCAAAGGTCAGTGGCTGAATTTGTTATCCGACAAAAGAAATTCGTTGAATGTACCAAAGTATGCGAAATCTTCTGAACAGATATAACAGTAGCCAACGAATGGACCTCCAGGAAGTCGATCTATCGGGCACAAAGAAAAGATCAATCTCTAAAATTCATAAGTTACCAAGGGAATGCCGATGGGATAATGTAATCTTGCACACACACACACACACACACACACACACAAACGTTCGCATACACACGTACATGCTCTCACACAAACACCCACACATAAAACAATCCTCGGGTGGTTTTGACTGCAATATTCTAGCAGGATAAGTTTGGGGTGAAATGTTAACATTAATAACAACAATAACAGCAAATTTACAACTAACAGAACGGTTATACTATATCGTTATAGGAATACTATTATATAATACATTTGCACAGTGATAGTATATAGATATCAATTGCAGATGCAAAATTAACTTTGCAATAATGATTGAATAAACACGGCCATGTCAGATTATGATGAGGGAAATATGGAGATTACATAACGGATGATCCTCTATGTAGGAAAATATTTTTTTTTAGTGTGTTATAAACATTATAAACTAAACTCCAGTGCCTACGATTTTCTCAACTATGAAAACGGTCGTATACCAATGCGCATTTGAGCATCAGTTGTGTGGGGGAAAGGACTATTTCCCAGCAGTAAACATTAATTATTTTCTACTCTATGAAACTAAATAACATATTACATTTTCAGACAACTAAAATTCTAATGATATTTCTCAATATTGTGTTATCAACATGTCATTTCTTGACATGCTTAATCCAATGAATAATTCTGCCAGTTCAGTGTGCAAGTATAAGCATTGTATTCGCTATTTGTTTTGGTCCTCTGAGTTTTGAGTTCAAACCGCGCCGAGGTAAAATTTACTTTTAATAACTCCGGAACCGATCGCGATAGATTAGTTAGGGCTTTGGAAGTCTATTTCTGTTTTTATATCACATTATATATTTGGTAATCCAAAAATTGGTGACTGGGGCCCCTATTATTAGAACATACAAAACAAAATCAACATCATATGACATTCAGCTGTACGTGAAGCCGGATAAATTTACGCATGTATGGACCGTAAATCATAACAACATTAACATGTATAGATCAGCATTATTTAAAAATGCGATGGAGGGAGTACAAAAACATCCATGTTAACCCTTACTCATATGCAAATTTATATTGAAAATTATATGCTAGCTTTAATACATGTATACTTTAAAATAAATATGTATTTTACACTATACGTTTATAGCATTTATCTTGCTAATAACCTCTGCTTATTTTCCTCACAATATGTCTTTCTGCAAGGGCAGATTGGAAGAATCTGTAAAATCGTAAAAACAATTATCAGTGATAATTAGGAAGAGACCTTTATCTTATGAATTCAAATGACGATGAAGTAAAGTTTGTTATTTATCATACCATCTTTCCTACAGTAAAATACCAGGCAATTTCTGCTTACCTTTAATTTACTATGCCATCCTATATATCTGAACATGTACCAATGTTAGAAACAGGTGGGTCCATGCTGCATTCATTGTTTCTTAGTGAAATACTTGTATCAGTGGCATGTCATAAACTGGTGCAAATGAATTCTACTTTAAATAAGAGATGTATTTTAAATTATCGAACAGTTTTCAATTCCATTATATTATATTAGGTGTTCCAGTATATGTTGGCTAACAGTATTTGTAGTCGTACAAAGCACTTCCACATTTATTACAAGGCATATAGATGTATGTACTATATACATGTGTATGAATGTTTAATTGAATAATTAAGCACATACACGCACCGCACACACTCGCCTTCGTATAAGTATGTATATATTTCGATTGCTGTCTATCTATCTATTTAGCTCTCTCTCGCCCCCTCTCTCTATATATATTTATATCATATTTATATATATATGATATATAAATTATATATATATATATATATATATATATATATATATATATATATATATTTATTTATATAAGCTGAGTGGTTGTTTATGTAAAGAGTTGTGTAGATACATCTATTGCAGATACTTTAGTGCATTGTATTTACAGCATCTTACTTATGAAACTGATTATCAGCAAATATGTATTTGTTTTAGTATATTTACCTGCGATATCACGTCTTATCTTTACATAAATGCTAGGCTAACACTATTATTTAAATATAGCATAAGAAATGATTTTTTTTTAATTTTAGATTTATTTTTTTGTAGCAAAACCTCTTCAAGCAATCTTTGGTTTATCTAATCTGTAATCTGTTTTCCTGTTTTTGTGAATAAACTTAAGTGCACACACCAGAAATAAATGTTCTCCTGGTTGCCTGCTTCCGTTCTTACAAATCCTAACACTAATGTGCATTTTAAACAATTTTTATTTCGTTATTATTTCATATTACATTTAGATTTACATCTTTCGTTCCATTTAGAATTTAGAGAGGGCTGTCTTACCGTTGTGAAATTCAATATTAGTTTGAATCTTTTACTAATATATGTTATATGATCGCAACTAGCCATATTAATTTTCTTTATTTGCTTTTCATTTTCATTTGTTCCATGCATTGAACTCCATTCTTTTCACGCCTGTTGTCTTCAGTTGAATATTACTATATTTATTTTTCAGTGCAACAATAGATTATCACTATCTTCATAAAAGTTAAAAAATGCTCCTGAAAGCAAAATACGGCACGCTTTATAAACATAATTTTTCCCAATAAAGCATGTTCACAGAGTGCCTAACTGCTGAAGCTACACTATGACATTTGAAGTATCCAGAATATTAGACAAAATTATGAAAATAGAATTAGAGGCTTTAAAATTATTTTGACTACAGAAAATAATCTAATAACAAGGCATATGAATCCAGAAAAATGTGTTCTATATTTACAATTATTGTAATATTTGTATTAATATTAAAGTGTTGAAAGTGATGCCCAACAATGGTTGACTTTAAACGTATAATTAATTTGACAGAGAAATCAGTTTAATATGTCGTTGAGTGTAATCACAAACAAAACTAAACATTCCCCTCATCTCTGCAGTTCATTCTAAGAGGTATATCGTGACGAATTATCGAAATCTGGACGATACTGTATTATATACTGAATTAAGTATCAGACATAGTATTAGCATTAAAATGAAAAGCGATTGAGTAAAGGATAAATCTCGGATGACGGAATCAGCACACTGACTATATGCTGTTGTCATTTGTGCGAAATGATCGAGGTTTGAAGAGATTCCAGATAAAGACTATAGTGTACATATTAATCATATATTCAATCCATCTTTCCCCATTTTAGAACGTGTACTGTGATCTGAAGTAGTTTAGGCTGGTGTTTTAGAAGATGGAGCGAACAGGCAATGACTCCTTCAGTAGCATAAGAACTTTGTATAATAATATTATGATGTTTAGTTTCAGCTCTTTGCGAAAGTGACTTAAGCGTCGTAACATGGAGAAGACTTAGCAAAATTCCATTCCTTTCAAAATTATACAATAAAATATCTTATTCAACAGAAACTGGCATTGTACCAACATCTTAATGTTCCAAATCATTCTTCTTGATTAATCCAAACCTTTCTCCAAGAACATAAAATTCTGAATTTGTTATGTCTTGGCTAGACTCCAGAATGAGACAAATTGAAATATTATGGAAGAGTTAAATCAAAACTAAAATCCATAATTCTTAAACGTAAGAATATTTTATTTAATATATTTTAGAAAGGATGATGAACAATAAATACCAACACTTATGGGCTTCAAAATGAATATACTATTTAATTATAATAGAATTAGTTATAATGATTATGCTAACGACTTTATTCAAAGAAAAAGACAGAGACGTGGAAGTACATCATCTATTTCTCTCACTCTCCCCCCTCTCTCTCTCTCTCTCTCTCTCTCTCTCTCTATATATATATATATATATATATATATATATATATATATATATATATATATATATATATATATATATGGGATAACAAGTTATCGTTATAGGTAATCCAGTTAGAGGTCGTGAGTACTCTGCGTCGTGGATAGTTTTAATGTACGGCTTTGTTTGACTCAACAAGATGTTTCCATATTTATGCAGCGAGTTCGCGGTAATTCCTATGCAGGTTAAACTTGGAGTAATAATAGTGAAAGAATGATGAGTAACATGGTTGGCTGTACACTAAGGGGCTTTATTTCAAGTACTGACAATTGTTTCATTAATCAGACGCTGCATGTCAGCACCATAGAAGGACCTTCGCCGCCTGGAAGTGCAACAGCAATGCCGTTCCTCACATCCCGCTTTACTTTCTCGTATGTGATACGAGATGCCTCAGAGGCAACTTTCCCCTCATATATCCTGGAGCTGTCTAGCTGAGAAGATCATATCAGTAGTGCCATGTCCAGCACGAAAACCAGATTGACTTTCAGGAAGAACACAATCTGCAATGTGTGTCAGCAGACGGTCCAGAAGCACCCTACCTAAAACCTTCCCTACGACAGAAAGCAATGATATACCTTTGTAGTTCCCACAATCATTCCTGTTACCCTTTCCCTTGTACAAGACCACCATTACTGCATCTCTCCAGTCCTCGGGTACGGATTCAAGAGCCCATATCCTGCCAAACAAAGAGTGAAGATGTTGCAGGAATCTTTCACCACCATATTGTAGGAGCTCAGCATGTATGCCATCCTTACCTGGAGACTTCCATTGTTCAGCTTCGAGATAGCCACTGCAAACTCCACAAGCGTCGGAGGTTCTGCTAGAGCTACTTTCACAGGAGTTTCTGAAATGAGATTGAGGAAATCTCCATTGACGACAGGCGGCTGATTCAAAAGATCATCAATGTGCTCTCGCCACCTTCGTAGAATTCCTTGTGAGTCTCGAAGAAGTTCTTTGCCATCCTTGCTGCGAAACGGTGTCACCAGAGAAGAAGACGGTCCATAAACTTCACGCAAGCGACTGTACAACAGCTTTGAGTTATTGGAACCTGACGCAGTTTGTATCTCATTGTAATAAAAAAACAATGAAAAATTCCCCAATAGGGGGGAGACTTCCGAGAGACATTTGTGGAGAAAGCCCATTAAAAGGCCACAGTGACCCTGACCACCATGGCAGGTGCCCTCTCCCAGTTTGCCACCTTTAATTTACAGACATACTCAGAGTAGGCCCATTCACTCGGGCTATACTTGCTTCTCTCACCCATCTTTCAACAAAATGCTGGGAAGAGAGCACTTCCCTCTCTACCCTGATTTTCCTTTTCAAATAAAATTTGAAAAGGTTAATCAGGGCATCACCGAAGAGGTAAGTGCTCGTCTTCAGCCCTTTCAAACGTGTCCACCATACTATCTCTTTCGCCATGGCCACCAGACAGATAAAAACTGCCTGCCCTTCCCGGCTAAAGGAAGAGGGCGGGGCAATACTCACGTTGGACTCAGCTGATAGCTGGATCCGTCCTACACGCGACAGCAGGTGTTCGACATAAACCCACAAGTCAGCAATGCTCGGACACTGGACGAGTGCGTGCAGGACGGTTTCGTCGCCCTGCGCGCATCTCGGACATGCCCGACTGACGGCACCTCCATGCCTGTAGAGTTTATCCCGAACTGGCAAAGATCCTCGGTAGCACTGCCAGGCCAGGGATTTCTGGAAGTTGTCCATAGGCCCCGGCCCGAAAGTCCTTCCGAAGAGATTGGCTATTTGATTTTCGTCGACGCCTAGAGTTTCTCCGAGTACGTCGTCGCTCTTCCCCTCCACTAATCCTCTATAGAACGCCAAGGTCGAGTTTCCACCGATCACATTGCCCGATTGGTCGAGGGCTGTGAGTGCCTGAAGACATTCCAGTCACCAAGCGCCCCCTCTCGGTCTTGGCTTGACCCAGGACTGCAGCATCGCCAAGGAGATGAGTTGGGGAAAGACGTGTCTAGCGAACGGCGACCACACCTGATCACCGTCGAGGAAGAAGTGGAGATGTCGTAGACTGAGCGCGTGTCTGCGCATCATCAGCCACGGCATGCCCAGCCCTCCACGTAGCGGGTGTTGACAGCAAATGGACCGCCTGACCATCGGAGCGAGTCCTTTCTACAAAAAGCGAAAGAGCAAACGCTCCAGCGCAGTAGGCGGGCCTTAGGACAAGGTACGACGGTCAGGCGGTAGTATATGTCGGACGCGATGTACGCGTTAGCCACCTCCGCTCGACCTTTTAGGGATAGCTTCCTCTCCGCCCATTTCTGGGTGAGAGAAGCCACTCTGCTCGTCACCTCGTCCCAGTTTTTGTCCGTCTGGAGGTCCGGACCGAACCAGACCCCTAGCAATTTAACCGGTCCGTCCGTCCAGCGCCCGACGGCGCTGTTGGACGGCATGGACCTCCCTCTCCAGGTGCCGAGCTGCAGGCCCACTGACTTTTCCTGGTTGATCATTGCTCCTGTCACCGCTTCGTATTCTCTTAGTGTAGTGCCGATCGCCTCGATGTGTTTGGCGTTCGACACCACTACGGTGACATCGTCCGCATATGCTGACACATATCTTCCGCACCCTAGTTCGCGCGGTACCCCCCTCAACGTCTCCAGTTTGTGCAGTAATGGCTCGTGAGTCAATACGTACAAGAGGGACGTGAGGGGACATCCTTGGCGGACCGAGGGCATGATGTTGAACTGTTCCGAAAGGTGACCGTTCACTCTCACCACAGAGCAGATGTCGCTGTGCATGACAGCGATCTAGCCTCTGAAGACGGGCCCAAAGCCATCCGCCCTTAGGACTGCCGCTAGGTAACGATGGTCGACCCTATCGAAAGCTTTCGACTGATCTAAATTGATCAAGGACGCACCCGTGCCAGGGTCCCTAGCTACCCTCTCTACGATGTATCGCATGAGGTGGAGGTTGTCGTGGATGGATCTGTCGGGAATGGCGCACGTTTGCGCCTCTCCCACCAGACCACCAACGACAAGCTCCAACCTCTTTGCTAGCACCTTGGCCAACATCTTGAACTATGTGTTTAGCAGAGTTATGGACCTGAAATTATCTATGTTATCCCCCTTGTTCGGATCCATTCTCAGTAGCGCCACAGCTCCTCGGCTCACAGAGCTGGGAATTCTCCCGTTCTGTTGCCAGTTGCAGTAGACGTCCGTCAAGAGGCCTCCGAACAAGTCTGGCATATGTACGTAATGTTCATAGGGCAGACCATCCAAACCAGGCGATTTACCCCTTGTGCAGCCAGTCATTGCCTCCCGTACTTCAGCGGCTGTTATGAGCCTTTCGCAACACTCCGCCTCAGTAGCCGAGAGCCGCGGCAGTCCGTCGAGGTAGACACTAAAGCCCATCCCTCGATCCGGCCCGCCGCTGCCCCCGAACAGCTGTGCGAAGTGTCGCTGAAAAGCTTCACACATTTGCCCGGGATCCTGTAGCATGCGCCCATCGTGCTCCACCAAAGACCGGATCGTGGCTTTGTTGCCACGATGCGCCATTGAACGGCTTGCGTCCCCTCGTGTCTGAGAGCACGCACCCTAGCTCTGACAACGCAGCCTTCGTGCTTTGCATTGAAGAATTGGTCAAGGGCCAATTTCGCCGCAAGTACGTCGGTCGCGATGCCTTTGCTAAGCGCCTCGTCTAATTTTCTAACTAATTCTCCCTCTGCTCTATTTTTCTCTATTGCTAAAGTCTTACTAAATCTAATGGACTCTATTCTAATTGCTCTTTTCAGAGCAAACCACCATTTGTTGTTGACGATGGCCCCCGTCAACGCCCGCTTAACTAGTTCGCTAATCCGGTCTCTGTAGGCCTTGCGCGCTGGTAAGGACGCGTTTAGCTTCCAGTAGCCGGGTCCTCGTCTATGAAGCCTATCTAAGGCAAGCACACATATCACGAATGTGTGGTCCGTGTAGCTGACTATCGTGAATTGTGGACAGCATATGCTAGACCTATGTATTTCCCTACAAAATACTCTATCTAGATATGATCTGGATGACCCTATGCGGTTTGTCCAAGTCCACATTGGCACATTCGGGAAATCTAATCGGTACCTATCAGATAGTTCAAAACGCCTGAGCAGGTTGGTGAGGCTTTTGCACCGTCCTCTTCTATCCGCTGATCCCACACAGTCCCAGCGTGCATCTAAGATCCCGTTCCAGTCGCCCACTAACACCAAAGAGCGGGACGTTCCAAGAAAGGTCTCCAGACACCGGAAGAAATCAGGCCGCCCTGCTCCTGTCGGGGCATAGACGGCTACTAGCCTGAAAGCTTGCCCGTCTCCGCTGGTCACGTCTAGCACCACCAACTTACCTTCTGGGTCCAGGAAGATGGCCCGTATGGCGAGATCCAAACCTCTGCGAAAAAGCACAGCAACTCCTCCCCCCGATCTCGGACGGCTGGGAGATGCGTACACATCGTAGCCGGCGAAGATCGGTTCGAAGGCCCGTGCTTCGGAGATTCTGGTCTCACTGAAGGCCACTACATCTATGTTTAGTGACCTGAGGTCGTTGAGCAGGTGGCCCTGCTTCCATGACGACCCCAAGCCACGCGCATTTATGCTGCCTATTCTGAGTCAGGTTATGTTGAAATGGAGTGGAAAAGATGGGAAAGACCACTTACCTTACTTCTCGTAGAGGAAGGATGGTTTCTCCATCCCTTTTCACTTGATCGTCTGGTGAAGGGACCGTTGAATCGTCCCTTCGGCTGGTCGTCGCCTCTTCTGTGAGTATATCCGATTGAGTGTCCCTCCTAGGTCTCTGAAATCACCAACTGCGTTGTTGATTTTCGTTTTAATGTATGTGTATTGTTTCTGTGATATTCTTACCAGTCTTATCTTCGTTGGTGTTTTGATTGGTGCTGGTATTATGTAGTCGTGCTGTGAAATGTCTGTGTGTTCAATTATGTAAGTCACTAGTTTCTTGTTGTGTGTATTTATTGCTGTGCATTTGTTTTTCTGGGGGTGGGGTGTGGTCCTGCTATTTTCTTGTCGTTGTTGCTGGGTGTGTATGTTTTGTTGTGTTTGCGATGTTGGTGCTTGTGGTGGTGGTGTTGAAGGTCTTGTTGTTGTTGGTGGTGGGGTTGCCGCCGGAGGTGATGGTGGTGCTAGTGTGGGTGGTGATGGTGTTGGTGGTGTTGCTGCTGTAAGTCTCTTTGCAGTAGCCTTTACCCTTTTTTCATTTCTTCCCTCTCTTTTTGAAGGCGACGATGCGCTGCTTCTGGGTTTATGCCTTCTTGCGACCTTTTGCTATCCCTCTCCCACCTCACACTCCATGTCCGATTCTGTGAGGTCGGGGAGTGGTACCAGCTCTACTCTTTCACTTGCTCTTGTTGGTGATGGTTTCACTGGAGTCTCTGTTGCAGCTGCAGTTGGTATTACTGTTGTTGTTGTTAATACTTCCACTGAAGCTGCTGTTTGTGATTTCCGTGGCGTGGGTACTGGTGCCACGGACCTATCCTGCCTGCTTGCCGCCTGTCCTGTTGCTGGTAGCACTGGAGCCGGTTTTGGAAGGAGGGGCGTTATAACCTTTCTTGAGGCTTTTGACACACCCCGCTCCTATCGGCTACTCCCACACAATCCCAGCGTGCGTCTAAGATGCCATTCCAGTACCCCGCTAACAATAAAGGGCGAGACGTACACAGAAAGGTCTCCAGGCGCCTAAAGATGTCCGGTCGTCTCGCCCCTGCAGGGGCGTAGACGGCCAGCAGTCTAAAGGCACCACCTTCGCTACTGATCACATCCAAGACCACCAACTTACCGTCCGGGTCCCGGAAGATCGACCTTACCTCGAGATCCAGTCCTTTCCTAAATATCACTGCCACCCCCCCCCCCCCATTTCCGGCCTGCTAACAGATGCGAAGATCTGATAGTCGTCGAAAATGGGAGCTAGTGTGCGCGTGTCGGCAATTCTGGTCTCGCTGACGGCAATCACATCCATTTCTAGCGACCTGAGATCGTTGAGCAGGCGACCCTGCTTCAAGGGTGACCCCAGGCCGCAACATTTAAACTTCCTACTCTTAATATGGTCATGTTGGTAAGCTAAGAGAGAGAGGGAAGGTTTACTTACCTCCCGGGGTCTTGTGAAGGTCGGGCGGTTCGACCTCCATGGTTGGTGGGGTTTCTTTTGGGAACCCCTTTAATAGTCTCGATGTGGGTTTCACATTCGGGGTTCCCACGTCTTGAGGAAAGCTCTCTCGAATTCTTTGAAAGAATTGAGTGAGATTCGGACCAGAAGCAAATCTTCTGGCACGCAAAATGTGCTCATTTCAAAAATCTTCTGTTTGAATGTCCTCGCTTCATGCTTAGAGGGCCATCAGTTTATCGTTGGCCCTTCTGACAAGCACGAAGTTTTTAACATTTTGTTGGTGTGGTTTTATTTATTTTCGTTTTGGTGACTGTGGTGGTGATAGTTTTGGTGGTGTTGTTTCGGGTATGTCTGTGTTTGTTGTAGGTGTGGTGTCAGCAATTTCAGGTATTTGTGTGTTTATTTGTACTTGTGTTTGTTTAGGTTGTTTGCGTTTCGGGGATTGTGGGGGTGGTGTCGATGTTGCTCTTGGTGCTGATGTTATTGGGGGAAGTGTTTGCGTTAGTGGTGTCTGTATTTTTTGTTGTGCATGTTTTTGTGGGGATTTTCTTTTGTGAGTTTTCTCTGTTTTTTTCTGGCACTTTTGGATTTTCCTTCATCTTCGCTGCTGGAAGACAAAGGGTCTGTGTCTGTGTGTGCGTTTATTGTTTTGTCTATGTGTATAATTGGGGGGGGGGGGAGTGGTAGAGCTTTCCTCGTGTTCCCCTTGGATTGGTTTTGGTGTTGGTGGTGATGCGACTGTTTTTGATGTTGGTGTCCGTGTCTTTGTTGGTGTTGTTTTTGGTGGTGGTGGTGGTGCAGCTTTCCGTGCTGACACTGGCGTTGGCAACAAAGGAGGTTTGCGATCCCCTGCATTTTTGCGCGGAGGGCAGAAGGCTTGCAAATGCGTTGCTTCCCCGCAGACGAAGCAGCGTGGCCTTCTTCCATCAATGATTAGTTGGATTGTTGTCCCGTCCTGCAGGCGAGCAAAATCCGGGATGTTGTTCATGTCCTTCGGTTTCATTTGGGGAAGAATCTCCAAATCCATTCCGGACCAGTCTTCTGTCTCTGTCCTTTTGATATCCAGGATGGTAGTGTCTGTCCCCTCATCGATTACACATCCCAGCATCCACCATATGTTCATTCCTGGTGGGATGCTGGGAATACGGACCTTTACTGTCCTTTTACCCATGTAGGACGGATGCATGTTAATGCGTCCCGTTCTGCAGGGGGTCACCGAGTGCTTAATAGCGAGGGCCTCGGTTTTGAACAGTACCGAGATGGTACCGAACTGTTTGCCTCTTGCTTTATACTCTATGTTCCTTCCGATGTACTCCAAAGCAGCCTCGACCTCTGCTTGGCTGGCACGTTCCACTTTTCGTGTCTGCACCGAAATGCATCGAAAGTACACCGTCCCCCTTTGCATGGCCACTATTGCCTCGTCCGGGATGGTCATGTTTGCCCAGGAATTCTCCCGTTTAATTAGCCTACACGCTTGGGCCAACTGTTCGTCTTTATCGCTAATATAAATATCAATATTCAATAAGCGCTTTGTTTTTGCTGTTGCTGAAGCAAATGTGGTGCTTCTGATGCTCTTGTTGTTGGTGTTGTCATTCTTGCTGTTTTTATTGGTGTTGTTGTTGTTGTTTTGATTGTTGATGCTGTTGTCACCGCCATCCGTGTTTACATTGAAGCTGTCGGTGTTATTGTTCTTATTGCTCTGAGTTGTTGTTGTTGTTGTTGTTGTGGTGGTGGTGATGGTGGTGGTGGCGGTGGTAGTGGTGATGTCGTTTTCAGATGATACTGCTGCTATCACAGAACGTTGTGATGGTAGATTTTGAGTTTTGCCTTCACATTCAGTAGAGTGGTCGACAGGCATGACTGTAGCCGTCGTAGTCGTGGTGAAATCTACAGTGGCTGCCGTTAAACTTTTGACCTGAACGTTGTTTACCGTTTCAAGCTCGAAAATTTCCATATTCTTTTTGGTGGGGAAGCTATTTTTTTCGAAGTTTTTAAAAAACAAATCTGAATATTCGGGCTTAAAGCCCGAATATTGAGAGGTATCCCTCTCTTTAAATCAAGATGTGAACCTTGAGTTTCGTTAACGTCAAGAAAATACAAAAAATGACACTTTAAAACAGCTTCAAACTACGAACCTTTTGCCCCGCAGATTTGTACTGTCTTCACACATGTGCGTCCGTAACAACAATAATAATAATAATACACTAATAATAATTATTAATTAATGCAATCGTGCGTGACGAATATGTTTAAAGTGAGGAAAGACTGTGCACTGAGCCAATTCCACTTCCTGAGCGACAGTAGCTATAACCCGAAAATAAGAAAAGATCAACATCATAGGTAACTACGGAGCCGCAGGTTTTATGTCGGAGTCAACCCAGTTTCCTGAGATGCCTTCTCCTAGAAGAATGCCCTGACAAGGGCTAGGGGTTCTTCACTCCCAGTGGTTTAACTGCGTGATCGGATATCCAGCCCGACTATTTCTATGTCCCCGCGTATAAAAAAAACTAAAAAAAAAAACTCATTTATTGACACTTATACGTACGACATACACACACGCACACACACACATACATACGTTCGCACAAACCAACACTCATACATACAAACAAACACACACACGCTACTCACTTACACACACACATATATATATGTATATATTACCGTCACTACTGATACAAGATTACAAGATTATGTCAACTGTTGACTTTCAAAAGAGTTCGTATAGTTGAAGCCGTTCGTGTTACCGTTCAGTATTATTATAATTGCTTTACAGCATAGAGCTATGGCCCTCCACGCTCCGAGCTCAAATCCCGCGAAGGTCAGCCTTGCCTTTCATCCCTGCGGAGTCAACAAAAGAGAGCACCAGTAATGCGCTGGGACAGTCCCTGGCTCCGTGCCAAAAGGAGAACAATTATTATTATTAAAGTTGTTGTTTTCTTGAGGCCCGGTCGCTGGTGGAGGTGGATGGTGGTGGTGGTGATGGTGGCGGTGGTGGCAGTTGATGTTGTTGTTGTGTTGTGTGTGTGTGTGTGTGTGTGTTTTGTTATTTTGAGTTTTTTTTTGTTTCTTTTTATCGTTTGATGCCGCTGTTGTTGTAAATGTTCATTTCAATTCATTCTGAATCTGTTGTTGCTGTAAACATTAGTGCTGGTGTTGTTGCTGTAGATGTTGGGGTTGAAATCTGGTCGTTTGACTGAGTGATGTATATACACACATATACACACATATATATATATATATATACACATACACATTCAACACAGAGTTTGAAAACAGATCCGTGACTTTAGTCTAGATAGGGTAATGACATGCGTAAATGTAAATGTGGTGGTGGGGAGAGAGTGTAGACGCTATTGTGGTGGTGGGGGGTAGTGAGATGTATCTAGTTCATTTGTCCGTTTTTTTCTCTTTGCAAAATTTGAATTTTAGCCATGTTATATTGAGATGTAAGTAAATGTAAAATGTAAATTATAAATAACGATTGCTCTGGCAAAATATGCGAAAATATTTGTGTAACTTCCACAAACTTCTGTCGTGACATTCCCGAGTCCAGTGACCAAACAATTGTTGTATTTTGATGTTTCAGAATACAAAAATTAATTAAAAACACTTACCCCACGAAAAGACAGTATATATATATACATACATGGTGGCGACCAACTCGTTTTCGAGTACGGCCACTACTTTATATCCATGTAGGAGAACCCCTACCGATGCGCTGAACGAGTGTGACTTTTTAGTCCAGCCAGCGACTTGAAAACTCTGGTACAATCACTACACTTGTGACAATTATTGACACATAGTGCTGGGCCCATGGTACCATGTGATGACAAGTGCAGAGAGATCTCCAGGTATAAAGCAATGCCTGTGCCGTGAAGCTTTTATAGTGAGCAAAGGCACTGCACAAAGCCAGTCCCACTCTCTTAACCAAGATGATATTTACCAAAAAGAAGAACAAGTCAACATCATTGGATACCATCAGGGTTTCAGGTGTTATATCAGAGTTTTCCTTCTCCTAGAATTCTGCCTTGACAAAGGCTAAGGGGTATTCTCTCCCGGTGATTTTGGATGGCCATTGACTCTTAAGAGCTCCTTTGCCCTTTGACAGGTTTTGTTTTTAGTCCTGCAGGATGTCCAAAGTCACCCTCCTCACCAAGAAACCTTGGTGGGGTTGCCAGTTTAGTCGCCAACGACCCGACCATAAGACAGGTTGTACTGGGATACATGTTACCAGTAGCACCAACTGGTGACCTGACATTTATACATACATACATACATACATACATACATACATACATACACATATAGATGATGCGTTTAGAAAATACGATTTCTCTAAAAATCATGGATTCAGTGACAAACGGCGATCGTGGACGAATTCTATTTGTCTGGTTCGTTAATACACACACACACACACACACACACACACACACACACACACACACACACACACATATATATATATATATATATATATATATTGTTATACTTGGGGAGGGTCATATTGTTGTAATAATGTTGCCAGAAATAATAACAAAACACACTCACTGTTTGGTTGGTTTTCGCTTCTGTATCTTTTATATCTCCGTAGTTAATTTATTTGACAATCAATGTTTATCATTGATTGACCAACGGTTAAAAATACAGATATAAATATATATTATATATTGAGTTATAAACTCAAAATATTCTTTTACAATTAAATATATATATATATAGTCTATCAAAGTTCTTTCCTTGCACACCTGCAGTGGTACTATTATGTTTCCTCCCATTGTATTGTATTGTACTGTAATGTCTACGCCATTTTTCTTTTAATTATTTATTTATTTATTTATTTATTTATTCTTGTCTGTATATAGGGAAAAGAACACAAATAAATTTGTGTTCAATTATAGGGGACATACGACCTCCAGAGTGAAATCCTATAATCTACGAACAGAATGGAAAACACGCAAGAATTGAAAGGATAAATTAAAGTATACAGACCATTTATTATAACTATATCCCTGGTTCAATCCTGGATAACCACACTAAGTATGATACTTATTGAATTAGTAGGGTGAAAACATCCAAATATAACATAGAAATGGCTTCTGCAAAACTAAATCTGTTTCATTTAGAATGAAACGGCTTTAGTCCTCTAGAAGCCATTACCACATTAAAATTTATATATATATATATATATATATATATATATATATATATATATATACGATTTCACCGAATTTAAATTCATAGAAATCTGGGACTTGTCTCTTTCCTCCTAACTTTCTGTTGCTTCACCATTTTGTTTGTTTACCCTCGCGTCCCCTTTATTTACGTGTCCTAACGACTTTTTTTAGCCGTTGCTCGCACCAACCGGAGGTATATGATCTTTAAATCGATGAAATGCCTATGATGGTTGGAAGATCACTGATGAAGGACAAACTTTTTTCATATGTAACCCATTTGCAACTCCGCAGCGCCCTTATTATATATATATATATATAAATGTAAAAGAATGAAACGAAATTACATGTCTCACTCTTAGTACGGCTGATACTTAAATGTAAGTATGTATGTATACGTACATACATATATGTATACAGACGTACAGTAGTATGGGTTTACCGAACATTTATTATAATGTTCGGTTTGTTTGTAAATAAACAAACAGCCCGATTTACGCCGTACAGTGTTCAGGAAACATCGACGCCTGTTTGTTTGTTTACAAACAAACCGAACATTATAATAAATGTTCGGTAAACCCATACGTACATATATATATATGTCTGCATGTATGTATATATATACATACTACTGTACGTCTGTATATCTATGTATGTACGTATACATACATACTTACATATAAGTATCAGCCGTACTAAGAGTGAGAAATGAAATTTCGTTTCATTCTTTGCCATTTATCGTTTTCGGTGCGCTCGGCCGACTAACTCACTCGATATGCAAATTAGGCTGCTCAACCGTTAATATGCATAAGAAAAGTATATACTTTCAGACGTTCAATCATCTGGCAGGAAGGTATAAGATGCTGACGATAGCTAATAAGCTTGAAACTAGTACATCGTTCCTGTGCTTGCCTGAGCACTTTACGGCGTAATTCGGGCTGTTTGTTTGTTTACAAACAAACCGAACATTATAATAAATGTTCGGTAAAGGCATACGTACATATCTATATGTGTGCATGTATGTATATATATACATGCTACTGTACGTCTGTATACATATATGTATGTACGCATACATACATACTTACATTTATATATATATATATATAAAATTGGAATAAATGCTCTGAAATAGCGATATATATGTGAATATAGACATAGAATATTCGAAAATATTCTGTATGTTTATAATAAACATTTTGAAGACCTAATCGCTATAGAATAGAATACGTCACGTATTACAATTAGATTCTCGATAAAAGCAAGGGAAGTAATCTACGCGTTTCATTCTCGTTAGAAATCATCAGGACTACATATCCAGTGCTTTTATCGAGAATGACACAGCTAACTAGCTGTGTCATTCCCGATAAAAGCACTGGATATGTAGTCCTGATGATTTCTAACGAGAATGAAACGCGTAGATTACTTCCCTTGCTTTTATCGAGAATCTAATTGTAATACGTGACATATTCTATTCTATAGCGATTAGGTCTTCAAAATGTTTATTATAAACATACAGAATATTTTCGAATATTCTATGTCTATATTCACATATATATCGCTATTTCAGAGCATTTATTCCAATTTCTAATTTCTGCCGGACCGGCAACCGCTCTTTCAAACCAGTTCCTGTACACAGCTAAGTATTCTATAAGTCTCTAGCTGTGTCATTCTCGATAAAAGCACTGGATATGTAGTCCTGATGATTTCTAACGAGAATGAAACGCGTAGATTACTTCCCTTGCTTTTATCGAGAATCTAATTGTAATACGTGACGTATTCTATTCTATAGCGATTAGGTCTTCAAAATGTTTATTATAAACATACAGAATATTTTCGAATATTCTATGTCTATATTCACATATATATCGCTATTTCAGAGCATTTATTCCAATTTCTAATTTCTGCCGGACCGGCAACCGCTCTTTCAAACCAGTTCCTGTACACAGCTAAGTATTCTATAAGTCTCTAGCTGTGTCATTCTCGATAAAAGCACTGGATATGTAGTCCTGATGATTTCAAACGAGAATGAAACGCGTAGATTACTTCCCTTGCTTTTATCGAGAATCTAATTGTAATACGTGACGTATTCTATTCTATAGCGATTAGGTCTTCAAAATGTTTATTATAAACATACAGAATATTTTCGAATATTCTATGTCTATATTCACATATATATCGCTATTTCAGAGCATTTATTCCAATTTCTAATTTCTGCCGGACCGGCAACCGCTCTTTCAAACCAGTTCCTGTACACAGCTAAGTATTCTATAAGTCTCTAGCTGTGTCATTCTCGATAAAAGCACTGGATATGTAGTCCTGATGATTTCTAACGAGAATGAAACGCGTAGATTACTTCCCTTGCTTTTATCGAGAATCTAATTGTAATACGTGACGTATTCTATTCTATAGCGATTAGGTCTTCAAAATGTTTATTATAAACATACAGAATATTTTCGAATATTCTATGTCTATATTCACATATATATCGCTATTTCAGAGCATTTATTCCAATTTCTAATTTCTGCCGGACCGGCAACCGCTCTTTCAAACCAGTTCCTGTACACAGCTAAGTATTCTATAAGTCTCTAGCTGTGTCATTCTCGATAAAAGCACTGGATATGTAGTCCTGATGATTTCTAACGAGAATGAAACGCGTAGATTACTTCCCTTGCTTTTATCGAGAATCTAATTGTAATACGTGACGTATTCTATTCTATAGCGATTAGGTCTTCAAAATGTTTATTATAAACATACAGAATATTTTCGAATATTCTATGTCTATATTCACATATATATCGCTATTTCAGAGCATTTATTCCAATTTCTAATTTCTGCCGGACCGGCAACCGCTCTTTCAAACCAGTTCCTGTACACAGCTAAGTATTCTATAAGTCTCTAGCTGTGTCATTCTCGATAAAAGCACTGGATATGTAGTCCTGATGATTTCTAACGAGAATGAAACGCGTAGATTACTTCCCTTGCTTTTATCGAGAATCTAATTGTAATACGTGACGTATTCTATTCTATAGCGATTAGGTCTTCAAAATGTTTATTATAAACATACAGAATATTTTCGAATATTCTATGTCTATATTCACATATATATCGCTATTTCAGAGCATTTATTCCAATTTCTAATTTCTGCCGGACCGGCAACCGCTCTTTCAAACCAGTTCCTGTACACAGCTAAGTATTCTATAAGTCTCTAGCTGTGTCATTCTCGATAAAAGCACTGGATATGTAGTCCTGATGATTTCTAACGAGAATGAAACGCGTAGATTACTTCCCTTGCTTTTATCGAGAATCTAATTGTAATACGTGACGTATTCTATTCTATAGCGATTAGGTCTTCAAAATGTTTATTATAAACATACAGAATATTTTCGAATATTCTATGTCTATATTCATATATATATATATATATATATAAGTTTCAGAAGATCCCGTTAAGGGTAAAAGCAGCGATTCTTTGCTTAAACTTTAATCTGCTATTCTAATAAATATTTTCTCTAGTCTTCTTATATATATTTATCCTTATCGAGCCCTCTTTGGATTTTAGTCTTCACATTTATTATTATTACTATATATATATATATATATATATATAAAACGAAGGAAATGTGGTAAGGAACCAGATAGACCATAACGCACCAAAGTACTCAATACTTAGGGTAGTAGAGTGGGTAATAGGAACGAGTAGGAACCCGACGGCTGAGCTCAAGCCGTTTAGTCCAGAATTAGCCGTCGAAACGGCTTGATCTCAGTTCCTATATATATATATATATATATACATACTCGTTCCTTTATATATATATATATATATATATATATAGGAAAAGAGTCAGGACCCCGACGGCTGAGCTCCGGCCGTTTCGACAATTTGATCGGAACCCATATATATATATATATATATATATATATATATATATATATATGTATATGAGTGCCAGCTGAAAAGGTCACAGGCTGACTATGAAGGAGTTATGCTAGAGCTGTGAAATCTTGATTGAATTAATTTCGACTTTTCTTAGCTGCATTGTTTCTTTGCAGGAAGTTTCTAGAAAAATCAACCTCATCTGGACATTTCATGAGTGTATCTTGGTCAACCTACAAAACCTTCAGCCTCTGAATTTTTCTACCGACCTTCGTATTTATATATTCGCATGCATACAACTATGTACGTAGGTTATCTCATTCCTTCGTTGCCTAAAATGCATCTTCTGAAGGAAATGATCTTTTAGACTTTAAAACATTTACTCGTCTGTTTCGATTGTAACTCGTTAGCTACGTGTTCTACGTCAACAGTTATTCTGTAGTGTATTTTATTTAATATAAGAAATATGTAACCTTCTATAAAGAAGTTAATTGAAATGTAATAGTGCCAAAGAATTCATGTTTTCAAAGAATATCATTATGAAAAAACGTAATAAATGAGATATTCGTTTGGATTTTGTTTGAAACGTATTATCCAGATGTTGCTAATTATATTTCACATAAACTAACGATTAGTTTCGTTGAGTGTAAAGCTGTATTTCCATGTAAGCCATATTCATAAATAACCTACGAAATATAATAACTATGAAATAACGAGATTTCCTGTTTCACTAGAGGTGTATTTTTGTGTCTCGCTGTTCGTATGTTTTGGCAAGAGTAGCTTTCTATCTCAGGATTGGATTAGAAATATATGTTTGGGTTGTATATATATATATATATACAACCCAAACAGTATTCCATCGTACTACCCACACACACTATATATATATATACATACTCCCACACACACACTATATATACACACTATATATACACACACACGCACAGACAGACAGGCAGACACACACACACACACACACACACACACACACACACACACACACACACACACATACATATCTATCTATCTCTCTCTCTCTCTATATATATATATACGTATATATGGATGTGTGTGAGTGTGTTTGTATCTTTATGGGTGGGTGGTGTTTGTGTTTATTTATAAAATTTGTAGGCGCTGGGCTATTTGAAATATTTGAAAATGTACGAATTCCAAACGCAGAGATAGCTGAAACAAGAGTTGATGGCTAAATAATAATTTATTGTTTATAATGATCGACTATTGTTACAGGCATCTTCTATATTTGCTATTTCTACACTTTCATTAAATGTATATATTATGTATGAGAAACAAACTTTAATATCTTTTATTCCATGTCGAACATTACACATGTTACACAATAGAAGGGCTAGAGGACTTAATTGGTCTTATAGGCTCGAATAGACATACATACTCTGTATTAGCACTGTAATAGGTATGTATTAAATCACATTTTGATTTTAAACGCTTGTCAAACTATTTAATTTCATAGTGAATTATCTTAGGATGAATGAAGTTTCAGTTGATGTGATGTGTGATATATTTATTTCAGTAATAATAAACTGCATATGTTAATGCTCGAGCCAATATGAAATTTAGTGTTCGTAGCTTTATGGATTATGCTGGACAATGAGAGGTTGGAATGCATTTGTTACATACAATACGTGATATGGGAATTGGTATATGTTCATATTATTACATTGACTATAATTTCTAGAGTGTTAGGTGCAGAAGTTAAAACAATCCAATGCTGATACATCGGGAATATTATTTCTATGAAAATGGTAAGGTGCAGAGTGAGGTTGAAGGAATCTAAGACGAGTAAAATATACAGCCCAAACAATAAGGAACGCTTTAAATAAGGTTGTCTCGAGGAACAATTCTAGAAAAAAACACAGAATGGATACAGCCCAAATGATATTTGTCTTAGTTAAATCTGATCAGTGAAATATTAATCTTGTAAAGTTAACATGCGTGGAGAAGTGAAATATCGTATTAAAATTGATGCTGGAAAATTACTCACAGTTGCTAACCTATTGATACGATGAGTGTAAACCTAACAACATATATTCCCAGCTCCTTACCAAAAGTTCTAGAAAGTCTTTTATGATGATGCTTAACAGAAATCGAAAATAATGAGCCTTATAATAATAATTGTTTCTACGTTAGGCACAAGGCCAGCAATTACCCAGTGTATTACTGGTACTTTATTTTATCGACCCCGTAAGGATGAAAGGCAAAGTTAACCTCGGCGGGATTTGAACTCAGAATGGCAAGGGCTGTAACTCTATGCGTCAAAGCATGGCATCTTTATGAGAGCAATATTGAGGAGATCGTGATACGTATGACTACACCAAATGAAGTGTTGATTGCAATGTATTATAAAACCGACTGAATATCAAAATTAAATTATACAAGAGGCTACAAGAAGATGGCATCAATTCCACAGCTGACCACATATATGTAATACATAAAAATGAAATATTTCTATAGTTAGAACAGTTACTAATTAAATGGGAATCGTAGGTCACAACCGGAATGGCTTTGGGATTACGGTTTCTATTCACTGACGGTATAACATGTTGTTATATCTTCACATTTAATAGTAAAAAAACGATTGTTTTTTTATTTGCACATAAACTTTGAGCAAGTTACTAATCGGAAACTGAAACTTTCATACGTATCTCCATACTACATAGGAACGTATAACATTTTATATAAATTCGTCCAATAACACTAACAAAAGCAAAGCAAGAAAAAATAACGACGTTCACAATAACAGTAAAGTGAAGTAGCTTTATTTCCAAAGAAAGAGCAATATAACACAATAAATATATATAACAAATAATATGAGCATGCAACAATTTACTGTGATTTTTATACCGCCATCTTCTTCGTTTGCTCGAGTTGGCATTAATTCAAATGTTGGTTAATTGCTGGTAATTTCCGAATTAGTGGACTCTGTAATATTGCCAATAATAATACGGTAACCCAGAGTAACAGGAAATTAAAATATTATTCGTTCATAGTAAATTTATCCTCTATTCATTTTATTGTCCGCTGAATGGGTGGTGGAAATTATTGCTTTACCCACTATTGTACATAATAGAAAAATGAGAGATTTTAGACGTTTTTAGAAATACCAACAAGCCACCTGAAATATGTGGATATTTTCGTAAACAGTCGTATGTAGTAGTAATCCGATTAGTATTTTACGTATTTATTTATTTAGTTACGCATACATTTAATTATACAATTATTTTACTATCCGACTTAGTGTTTGGGAAAGTTACGAAACATGAAGATAACCTTATATTATATGATATATAATTTTGAGACGATTAATGCGAGAATGTAAGTATGAATGGACCCGTAACTTCTAGTGGAGGTGTAGGAGCGTCGTAACTATATACTATGTGCCTTGAGAATGCAAAAAACACTAAATGTCTAAAGTCAGGCTCGAGTCCGGAGGCGCATCGAGTCGGTGCTAATCCCGGTTTCTCTGTCGTTAAGGGACTGTTAATACAAGTTCTGGACTGGAAGCTAGTGAATCGCAGGGTTAAAGCCGCAGCTACTGCTGGTATTCATTTATAGCTGAATATATTGATGCAACGTGAAATGAAATATTCTGCTCTAGAACACATCACAGATCACTGTCCAGGAATCGAACCAATGCCATTATTGTTACTGCAACACATGGCTAGGCTAAGGTCAAACCGTCTCCGTATCTGAACATAGACGATTTCCTCCATAGAAGGGGGCGAGTGATAGAAAGGAAGAGGGAAGTAGATATAAAATGTATTTGAGCACAGTACTAGACAGGTAATATTTTCATCGAACTCGAAAGGATGAAAGACAAATTTGTACTTAGTGGGAATTGAATTCAGAACCCGTAGATCCGGTCCGAATACTGCAAATCGTACGTTCTAGTGACTCTAATTCGCCATCTATAATTGACTGAATAAAATGAATTAATTGAACTACGCACATCGGCGGTTTCCTTCGTGCACCCAAATAACAGAATATAGATCTGCTTTTACCCATATGTTTACACGGAATTCAGAAATGCTTCGGTGGACATTTAAAGCAAACTGATATCATGATAAACATAGAAATATAATCAAACTGATTCAAACAAATTTAAACATTATAACTTTCACTTTCAGCAATGAATGTTACATTATATTCATTATACGATGTTGTAATAAGCAATATAATATTTCAACTCATAATCACATTTTCAAGACAAACTTTGAACTAGCAAACATATCTATGAAAACATGTCGGGACACATTGTTCTTAAATCGGACGACATACATAGGTGTTATAAAACATTAATTGAAATGTATTTATATACGACAAATGATTATA
Organism: Eledone cirrhosa; assembly: GCA_964016885.1. NCBI lineage: Eukaryota > Metazoa > Mollusca > Cephalopoda > Octopoda > Eledonidae > Eledone > Eledone cirrhosa. The sequence goes on from OZ024745.1 coordinate 56,459,599, forward strand.
CCTGCAATATTACTAGTGCTAGGCACATACATAATCTTTCTGTTGATGCTGTTAACTAAATATATAATCATTATTCAGGAGGACTATTATGTAACGATTTCTAATTTTGGTACAAGGTCAGCAGGTATGTGTAATTGATTGTAGTGACTAAAGTATTTTACTGATTCTATACTTTATCGTCCTAGAAAGATGAAAGGCACTGCTAATCTTTGGGGGAATTAAACTTAGAACGGAAAGAAATGGAACAGTTACAGCGAATCATTGTCCGACGCTCTAGCGGCTCTTTCAATCCTACAAACTCAAAATTATCAAATATGAACAAAAGTTAAGTTACAATGCAGTTAAAATGTGTATCTGAATATGTAAACAAACATTTCATACACTCAGAAGAGTCTTTTTAGAAATTAAGATAAATTAATATATATAAAAACAAACAAGATAAATCAGCACTAAAACAGATAACATTGGTAAGGATTACTAAGCGAAATTCATTGGGATTATGCAAAAGATTGATGACTTACCAAAACTGCAAACATACAGCAAGGAGCAATGTGAACAAACCTTGTTAAAAGTATTATAAAAAGTAGCCAATGTGTTCCAAATTGTCGGTTATGTCTCAATTGCCTGACAACTCCAGCTATGTAGTGTGCTATTATTGTTTCGCATTTATCTCATATATTGTGTGCGGTTCTTAAATGCTCCCATCAAGAAGTACTTTGGACATCTGGAATACTTGTGAGGTGAGACGAGTAACATTGAAATTGGTATTCGCACAATTCGCAGAAACTGCTTGGGAATCTCTGTAATGGAAGAGTTGTTTAGTGATTTCAGTTGTGCACATATGTGTCAAAAAGATTTTATAGAATAGTATGTAACTGGATAAGGGAAAGATGCAATTGGAGATAATGAGGAAATATTAAATCAGACTAGATGGATAATACAATATCACGAGCTAGAAGCTGATATATTAAGTAGCCATGTGATTCTTCCATACGAATTGAATATGTTTATGTGTTACAAAAAAAAACAACAAAAATAAAACATATATAATGCTAATGCTGAAAATAAACAAATTACCCTATATAAGAGATTTTCTCATGATATAGAATATCGATGATGAAAGAGAAAAGCAAGTATCTCAAATCAAAGAACCCAAACACAAAAAAAGTTCATTGCGAAATCACAAAGTATCGGTTGTTATGAAACATCAATAACGATATTTTTTACAAAAATAATACCAGCAGGTTTGGCACGTACTGAAACCGATTTTATGAAGCAGTATCTAAAAGCAAAAAAATCAAAATCAATACGGCGTCGACAGGTAAATGATTTTCCGAGATGACAACGACAGTCAATGGAATGCAACGGAGATGAATGTTCAGAAAACAAACAAACACAGCACGGAATAATAATAGAGAGCAGTAAAAATAAGATAGGCAGTTTAGATGACGCAACAAATAAACAATAAAAAACAACAGGAAGCGATATTTTTCAAAACTTTTGATTAATATAAATAACTGGCACAAACTGCTGGCAAAGATAATTTATTAACAGCGCAGGAGCTTTATTGAAAAAGGAAAAATAATCTGTATCGAAGAGAAGTTGTATTTATCCTAAAGCCTACACTAAACAAACTCCCAATACTACAGACCAATGACATATTTGGCATTGGTAAACAATGTATTATCGCAATAATATCACAGAAGTTAAGAAAAGACTAATTCTATTTCACTCACTAGAATGATTGAATAACACCAGTTATTGATTAGCAATGTCATAATATTCATCTGTAGGAAGGGAAGGTATGGTCTGAATATCGAATGATTTTGACAACTGAAGGATTTTGGAAGCGTTTGTCTTGTGTAAATAGTGTCAATACCAGACAAAGGCGAGAAATAAATTATAAATAAAATAGAATCCCATCTTTATTACGAAATATTTCACTCCCCTTTTCTATTTTCTTTATTGCTTGTTTGTAACAAATTTGAATTTAAACCAGATATGTTGTGTACACATTTTACGGAAAGACAATCAACCATAATTTAGATGACTTCAAGTTATAAGACCCATAGTATATAGGATTCACTTGTAGAGGTAATAGAAAAAACATTAAAGAGGAACTAAAAGAATATGAAAGCAATGCCACTTCAGATTCATAAACAAAGATAAAATAATTTCCGAAAATACTTCATAGGTTGTAATCACATACACTCAAACAAAATAAGAAGAATAGTGATAGGCACGTTACATTAATACTCAAAATAGTACATATAGATAAAGTTTATGAATACTTTAGCTGTTCCGGAAATAGTTTATTGTATTGGAAATTAAGTGAACACGAGTAGCAGCCATAATGAAAAGAAGAAAAATGCGTACATAAATGACTGACCACCTAATAACTGGCGCAGAAAAATATATTTACCAAATTATTACATAACCCCAAACCATATTTGCTACGAATACACAATAGAAATCTGCTCCAACTAATATATATGTATATATATATTATAAAATGTATGTATATATTATAAAATGTCATATATACTGAAAAAATCGAAACATTTTCCAAACATACCAAAATCCCTTTTACTCTCTTCCAATAAGCCAGCATGTATAATGGAAATACTGATATAATAAAATAAAAATAGAAGCGTTTTGCAAAGAATCTGTAACTTAATATCTAAAGAGGAAATTGCATATGAAAGTGACACGTTGTGGTAATGACATGAAAAGCCACTATATACCCAGTAACAAACAACACAGAATGAAGCGGGAGTAAATAATGACAAAATTCATCACTGGTAAAAAAAAAAATCTGTGATTCATAGCTGAGACCGAAGTACTTTTGGTTGCAGTACAAATAACAATGACTTCCAATCAACATCTACCAATATTAGAATATGTTACAGAATACTAAATCTAATTACATGATAATTGGATGGTATTAACACACTAGGTATCGCATCGCATATGGCTATCCATACTAATGAGGGCTTTGAAAAGGATTAAAATATATAATCGAGGCCCAAGATAATCATACAGAATAGAACATAACTAGTCGCTGTACTGACAATGATTTTGGGGAAGAAGTTCGATTAAATCGTTGCTATTTAAGAGTAATTATTGTCCATATAGATTTAAACAAACAAACAAAAACAAATGAAAAAGAAAATTGCTCACCAATTGGAAACGAAACTGAGAGGGTCACGTTTATTCTCTCACGTGACAGGGAGGCTAACTTATATTTCATGAAAATATTTTTTTAAAGTCTATGAATCAGACAGTTGTTTATGCTTGTATTTCTTTCAGCGTATCTGTGTGACTTTGAGTATGGGTGTATGTGGATTGTGTGCGATTGACCACTAAAGGCAGTTACAAGGTCCACGTTAGTCAGTTCATTAAAACAGAACATACATGCAGAATACATATGACGAAATGTTTCTGAAAATGTGTTCTTCATTTTTCAAGCGTTGGTAACTCATGAATTATATAAATCAATATCTCGTCTAACTTTTCATTTTTCTTTTAGTGTTCTTAAAGTTGTGTTGCAAATTTGTTTGTATATACGTGTAATTGTATGTATGTGCCTGTATGTTAGCCTGTACACACTTTGTGTTTTAGTAAAGCCAATATGTGTTAATATTCTTGTACATATATATGTATAATAGAACATTACCGTTAACAATTGCGTGAGAATGTATGTGTCAGTGGGCTTATGTGTGCATATGTAAATATGAATTTGTGTATGCAATTATCGAAGTTCCTGTTAGTAAAAATAACATTCCATTAAATGATTGGAATGAAACAATCAGAAAAATTGCATAATAAATAACTAAATTAGTCATGTTTTCCATGATTGCTTCTATCTATATTTAACATTTTCCGATTTTTCGCCTTCTCTCTATAACCTCCTCTTTCACCCTTTTCTTTCTCATCTGCTGCCTCCATCTTTCTGTCTCTTTCATATTTATTTAATATATTTTCCATATCTGAATGGAAATTGCTAAATCTAATATTTCAATCACGAGGGTTAGTCAAGGGAGGAAAGCAATGTAGGATATGTATGACCTAGGGAGGAAGGGGTTAATATATCAATTCATGCATGCACCCACCCAGACACACACGCACACACACACATACACACACACGCACACACACACACAGACACACACACACATATATATAAATACATATACATATA
>OZ024745.1:56473799-56563799 GCA_964016885.1 Eledone cirrhosa
AATCTACGTTTTAAATACATTCATTTCCTAATAATAAGAAAACAAATCATCCAGATATTATCTGCAACTGATACTCCTCTAAACTCCACGAATATGGAATTCTTCCACACGGGGCACGAGTAAAAGCTTTGTGAAAGAATTGCACGGATATTAGGGTGATCACCCAATAAAATATAGCGTTAAATATCAACTGCACCAACTTCGCAAATCTTAAAAGCATGCAAATACTTGGTACATTCATCTACGTTGAATGTAAATACTTATAATAAATTCCTAGGATTCTAAAGGTATAAACTCGTTGGCTTCGTTCAAAATTAGTCATAGTATTTTAAATTGAAGGAATCTGTATGAGTGCTCATGAATTCAGTGACATTTTAATGAATAAATACAAGTTTTCCCGTAGGACATTTATATATTCATGTAAATATTTACCTCGGCAAACGCTCTTGAAATAGAAATAGTTTCTTATTTAGCTTCCCAATATATATGGCCGTCATTTCATCACAAATTGTTTGTATATAAGTCTTCTTCCACTTATACGCAAATTGTTCTCACGAAATTATCAAAAAATTAGCTCATAAAATAGTACGCCATGTCAGAAGATAGTACTATGTCTTCGGATATGTTATCCTCTTATAAACTCGTCAGACTTTTACGACAGATATATTAAACACCGACTCCTCATTATATATATGTACATGAGTATATGTGTATGTGTTTTTCATATATAAATGTGCGAGAATATCTGTAAAAATATTTGCACATATATTCATATGTATATAATGTACAGATAAACACACACACACACACATATATATATATATATATATATATATATATATATATATATATATATATATATATATATATATATATTTAAGAAATTCAAATGTCTTGCTGATCCGTTGGTTTTTGTTGGCATAGGTCGGTGGCAGATGTCAGTTCGTGACCAACGGGCGTTGCTGTTGACGTTTTCCGCCCGGTAACCTTTATGTCCAGTTGGTAAGACTATTTGTCATTGTGATAAATTACTTTGAAGCATTCCCAATAAATACAAATTCGATGAACTCTTATAAAAAATATAATCATATATATATATAACATTTTTCTCTTGCTTTCGGATATTTGTGAGCGATTCGAATTCCATAAACAAAGTTGCGCTGAAGAGAATAACATAATTTTTTGTGATGATGTGGTTTACTCAAAGGTCACCACTCATTCCTCGGTATAATAATGAAGTATTTCATATACTATTAATTAATCTATTCAGATGTTATTTAATCTTGGATTTGAGCGAGATCTTACCGCTTTCAGTAAAGAATCGTGATAAACAGAGGCAAACTCTCCTACCCAGTATTACATTATCTTTGGCCGTTTTTAAATATTCCAGTGGAGACGAACTGCAGTACGTAAAACCTAACCCATTTCTCCAAACTTTTCGATATGCCATTTGCTGTGTTTAGACACAAAGGCAAATGATGATTGTCGTAGTAATCCTTCATGTTTCCGTATAAAGTAGTCTAGTTATAAAGGACACGTAACATCAATATACAATGAGATAAATGATAGAGATATACATCGATACAGAATAAACGTATTTGGTGATCGGATATAAAGAACGAATATATTATTGTAAAATTAAATGATACAGATCCGATAAGTTTAATTATCATGCAATGTATTGTAAGAATATTCATGAAATGGGAATTTGAGACATGTTGTACGTGTATGTGAAGAAATGTGTTTTGATATATCATCGTCTCAGACATGGTTAGCACGTTCATTTACACTCTGATATCGTCAAACATATTAGATATCCACTTCAAATTGATCTCATACCATAAGGAACGTATAAACAAGCAAACATCATATCAAAAAATAAACATGATTGGTGATATAAATCTAAATCTCTGGTGTTAAAGTATACACATATCAAATTCACGCACTACAAAGGAAGAAGTATAGACACCAACAACACTTCACGTACTGAAGATGAAATTCCAATAAGTAGGAATTTCACAACTGCAAGGGACTCATGGGGAATTATTAAAACATACTGTTAATAAAGCTAAAAGTTAAAAATAATTACGTTCATAATACAATGCAAAATAAAAAAAAATCTGTTCCATATATACACGAATAAATATATATATATTTTAATTTACTATATATTTACATATATACATATATATTTACATATATACTTACATATATACTTACACACACACACTTACACAAACACACACACACAAACACACATACACACGCACACATATATATATAGTGGTAAGAAACTCCCAAGAGAGCTGGAAAGTTGTAGGTCTTCAGAGAAAAAAAAAGAAAAAAAAAACATCAACTGTTACAGCCCTTAACATATTACGCACTAAGTGAGCCGGGACGCATATAGGTGACAACTCCTGGGTTCAATACATATAGTAATTCGGATATCGGAGAATTGTGTATTTAAACCGTGTGAAGATTTATTCAAAAGATCCAACTCGAAATCCTGTCCATCGCCTCTGCTTTCAAACGCTTCCTTGAGTTTGGAAAAATAACATAAGTTGTGAAGGCTGCAGTAAGATCAACGTTATCATGACTTCCCCAGTGTAGTGTTTGATATGTATAGGATGGGAGGGTGTGAAGTCGAAGTCAGAGTAGGTGTCAGGGGACTTGAAGATGGCTGAGGGTTTGACGAAACGATCGGAGGGATAATTACGGCGACAGAGATATTTAGGGAGTGGAGAGAAGTGGGGTAGTTAGAGGAGGTGAAGTTGAGAGTAGAGTGGTTGGAGGACAGGTGAACCAATAGTAACTAAATGTTACACAATATAGAATATATATATATATATGGCTGTGTCTGGGTGTGTGTGCGTGTGTGTGTTTGTGTGACTGTATGTGTTGTGTGAGAGTGCTTTACACATGTCATGCTGTTACTGCTCATAAGCAGCACATCTCCATTCCCCCTATTGCTATATCTATTTATTTCTGTTAGTTTTGTCACCTGAGTAAATTATGCTTCGCTTACCACGTCTAATGTCATTGAAACCTGTCAGTTCCTGACACCTATCGGCTTTAGAGGCAAAATCCACTTTAATACATTTTCCATATATTCCAAGAATAAAAATTAATTGATGATATTTTTTCACGTTTTCACTTTGCTTGGGGATTATAAATTTTACGGAATTCTTCAAGATTATTTTGCTTTTTTGTGAATTGCATGTATTTTAACTCATCCGACTCTCTAAAAACCACGATAATGCTGTTTAATTGGCAATTTGTTTAAAATATGAAAAGAATGTAATAATAAACAATCATACTTAAACATCCATTCAAATGAGAAAAGAAGACATCTTTAATTGTTGGAGTGATAAATGATGCATATTATTTAATATGACAGAACAAAAATGACCTGGAGTAAAAAGTACTTTTATGTGTTTCTTGTTTTCTATATATCCTATGCAAGGTTATACTGAAACTGGGAATTTGCTTTCACATATTGTTTGTAAATAGAATTTAGTATATTGTTAATATTTAGAGAAAATGGCCCAATCATGTAATCATTCACTCACAAAACCATATACGCTGGTAAATGATGAGTAGAAATGACATATTATTCAACCCTGTAGATACCTTACCACACTAACTATATGCTTTCAATTCTTGTCAAAAGCTCCAGGCAATAATTTAACGCACGGAGACAATTATATTTATCTCGCCTTTGAATCTGTGAATAGTTTTTTTGTAAAGTTGAGATATTTTTATGTCCTCATTAATTTTCAGAAATACGTTTATGATTTTTCCACCTCTAAAAGTACATGCCTTAGTACAATTAACTGATAGTTTTATTGTTCATAATGCTTCGTAAATAACCAGCTTATAAAAGAACGTGGAGTTAATACTAAAACTTGAGATAGTATGTATGAAATTACAAATGAATATATATTCAAAGCGTCAAATGTAAATCAGAAAATAATTTGGTTAATACAGAGATATGGGGAGAGCGAGAGAAATGGAGGCAATGAAATTGGGAGTTCGGCTCTTCCACTTCGGGCCATATACTTGTGGTTGTGTTCCTTATCTATAGAGTGCATGTACAACAACAACCACCTTTGAACTCTTTTCATCAGAATTGTCTCCGCTGTACCAACAGATTCAGATATCATTTGATTAATGACGTGGAATTGGTTCTGATTGATTCACTTTTTGCAAATATATAAAATATCCTATGGTGAGAAAAACACTTGTCAGCTGCCGCTGTGAAGAATGGTATTTCGTATATCTCAAAATATTGATGCCCTTCATCTTGTCTCTATTAGTGTAAAAGGGATGAAATAATTCGGTCATCGTATCAACAACAGACATTCTGAACTAATACCAACGATACAAGGGGCTATATCGTAAATATACACACACTCAACTACGCGCATTTACTAAAAAGACGTATATATGTGAGTGTGTTTATGTGAACGATGAGTTAATATCTGTATACAACAACTACAACGGTACGCGATGGGACCCACCCACAGCCCCGGCGGACGGAATGGAGAAGGCGTTTCCCCGGAGGACGGCAAGGGAGACGCGCTGGAAAAGCCGCCACTCCAACTCGCGTGGCTCACACCTGCGGATGGCCAGCTCAGCGCTTATGGTGGTGAGTAAGGAGGTAGCCCTGGTGCCGAAGATACCAGAAGTCTCCACTGCCAGGGGTATGACAGCAAACCTGTCGGTGAGCGACCGGTATTTGAGGAGTTTGGCCCCCTCAGCCCGACGTGCAGCAGAACCTGGGTCAGTCGCAGACTGCACCAGATTGCGGCTGCAGAAAGTGTCAGTGCAAGTGGCATCCTAGACGAGGGGTTTGCCACCGCGGAACGGGAAGATGGTCATACCATCTGGCCTTTTGCCGTTCCGTCGATCCAGCCCCACCGACTTGAGCTGGGAAGGGAAGCCTGCAGCGTCCAAGCCATGCTTAATGACCTCGTTGAGGGAGGCATGGCGTGGAATGCGGCCGGCACTGTGGCGACAGGAAATCGGGTGGATGCCGAAAGAGTCCACGGTGGAACCGCAGCGACATCGATGTGGCTGGCAGATCCGGAGGGCGAGCCTCAGGTAAACGCCGATGCGCAGGCTATGGTTGTCTAGCTGCGTGCCAGTGGGGAAGAAGGGCAGGGCATGGAGCCAGGCACCACTGTGGGGGTTTGGAGGCCGCACGAAAACAAGCAAGGCCGTGCTGGTCGAGCTGGCGCGTGAGCCTGTCTGAGGCCAGGCTGCACTGGATGGCATCCCAAGTGCGTTGGGGGGGGACTTGACGTCAACAGGGGGAGAAGGAGGAGGGACGTCTACTGGGCTGAGTCCCCGCCGGTCCCACGTCTCACAGGCGGCCTCACGTTCTCTGAACACCGAGGGTTCTGTTATGTGTTGAAGATCCTTGCTGACGAGGACGCGGCACGAGGTTACCGACGAAAGATACGCTGGCAAAGCTAGTGAGATCGGGGACCGGAGGTCAAGGCCGCCATACCTGACAGGTAAAGTGGCCCTATGTTATTGAGTTTTCTTACAGCTGCTGCATGTTGTATTGGGTCAACAAACATTTCTCCGACAACAAGAAGGTCATCCATTTCCTCAATCATTCTCATATTTAAATTTGATTCTGTTTTGAGAAGATCAGAATAGCGTTTGTACATTCGCTTTTGTATGGATGCAGCATATATCCATAAAGAGCTGGTGGCCACAGACAAGAAGAAGAAGAAGAAGAAGAAGAAGAAGAAGAAGAAGAAGAAGAAGAAGAAGAAGAAATAAATTCTGTGCGCAAGTGGATAATAATAATAATAATACCAACAACAAGAACGACACAAATCAACTACAACGATAATAACAACGTTAATAATTATCATTTTTATTGATATTATTATTCTCATCATGACACTATAACGTTATCCTAATGATGAGTATGATCATATTGTTATCATCGCCAATATCACTAGCATTTTGCGCATGGGCCCCAATAAGTCTAATTAAATATATTTTCGTTTAGTCATCTATACATCGAAAAGAAATCTAGCTGTCGATTTTAGCAATATTTTAATGTATAATATCGAGAAGTGCATTCAAATTGTTTGTGTCAGAAACTAGGCTACAACGACAATTAATTTCCAGATTTCGTATTTCAGTATCATTCGTTAAAACAATTTAGACAACATACAAAAACCGACGAAGTAATGACAAAAGAAATTCCATGATTATCTTCTAGGTTATAACAGCTTTGACTGATATTAGAGTTAGCTAATGGCATATTTTAGATAAATACCTTCGGAGGTGGTCAATAAAATATTGAAATATTTTTTTGAGATTTAATTATGATTCGATTCATATGGCATTTGATTACTGAAGAGGTCGCGGATTGAAATGACACTCAGATTGTGTACTTCATAGGCATTTAATTAAGTGAAAATATAGTTGACAACACACATAGCAGAGAAATCTATATAAAGTGTATCTTCATGATTTTGGGGGCTCAATTATACAGTCGCCACGATAATTTGGTAATTCCGTGTAATATATAGTTCATGTCCATGCCATATTACATCATGTCAAAATTTTCTTCTGAGTTAGTAAACACACGGCATCTGAATATTCATTTACACGCGCACACACATACACCCCATATATATATATATATATATATATATATATATATATATATATATATATATATATATACTCATATTTATATGCTCATATACAAATGTATATATACATATATATATATGTATATATATATATATGTGTGTGTGTGTGTTTGTGTGTGCCTGTTTGTGTGTATGTCATGTTCGTGTGTGTTTACGTATGTGTATCTGTGTGTGAATGTATACAGAGAGCGGGGGAAAATGATGTGTGGGAGAGAGAGGCGTGGAGAAAGTGAGAGAGTTACTTCCACTCTACGATTTAATTACAAGTTAGATGGCATTAAAGTGTATTATTTTAACTTTATTTTAATATCATCCCAATTAAATTGAAATGTCGGATTTATATATTGAAATGCATTTAAAATCTAGATATATATATTCAAGCATGAAATGAATTTAATCATTAACCCTCGTAAACTTAATGTAGTTCCTCTAAGCATTTTATTTTTTATGTAGAAAGTTATTCAACTGAGACAACACATGTTCAGATGTGTAGTCGGTATTGTTTACTGCATATATGTTATTTATAGAGCATTTAAAACGCAATCCTCATAATAGATCAACATTACCATATATCTAGCGAGCCATGCAATTAATTAACCCATATATATATACACATACTAAAGCCTTCCCATCTCAAACGGTCTAAGAAAAGCGCTGCCTAAGGTTTTACTGTAGAACATTTTGTTTGTTTTTAAATAATTAAATAATTCTAATTATCTTTGTCGTACTGCTGAGAAAGCTAATGGCTTTGTGTTTAGAGTGTTGGGCTTGCAATTGTGAGGTTCTGAGTTTGATGCTCAGACCGGGTGATGCGTTTTCCTTGAGCAAGACACTATTTCACGTTGCTTCAATCCACTCAGTTGTGAAATGGGTTACGATGTCACTGGTGCCAAGCTGCATCGGCCTTTGCCTTTCCCTTGGACAACATTAGTGACACGGAGAGAGGCGACTGGCATGAATGGCTGACTGCTGGTCTCCCACAAACATCCTTGTTCGGACTTGCACATCAGAAGAGAGCATGCTAGATATAATTCCCATGGTCATTCGTAATCCTATGTGGGTGACTGGGTCTTTTAACTGCTGTGGAAGAAGCATTGCCAGTTAGACTAGGTTGTACTATAGTTAAAAAATATATTTGTGTAGGAAGTTGAATAAAATGATGTAGAAGCGTTGGAGAAAATGATTTGCGATGGAGACATTTTTGTTTTTACGTGCGTTATGTATGCTTTTGGGATATTTTATTGATTTTCACTGGATATCTTAGGCATATGTTATTGTATTTATGGATATGTGTGTGTCTGTTTATATGCTTATGTGATGTGGATGTTCAAAGTTGAAAGAATCTATACATATAACAGTAGGTATGTATTCATAAAATAACTGGCATGCTGGGAAGTCATTGGTGTGCTTAATACAATTTTAAATGAGAGTGGTGGGCAGGAATTCGTGAAACAATTTTAACATATTCATTTGTCATTCTGGTGGTAGTGAAGCGTACCAATATATGTTAATGTTGTTAGTTAGTGTTGATAAATATTTAGATTTGCGCACGAGTTTAACGTGTATTTTTGTCGGAAACGTGTGTGTTATAGAGCGAATATTTGAAAGTAGGTTATTTGGTCAGGTGGGATTTTTGGAGGCCACATATTGTTTAAATGGATTGTTCAACATTGTTCAACACACGCCCCCACCATTTATATATATATATATATATATATATATATATATATATATATATATATATATATGTTTATATATATATATATATATATATATATATATATATATATATATATATATGTTTATATATATATATATATATATATATATATATATATATATATATATATATATATATATATATATATATATATATAAATATATATATATATATATATACGATATTAAATAAATGGAAACTATATTTATAAAACCATATTTATTTCAATATATATATTTCAGGGATATCATATTAACAATATGCTATGCCTTCCTCAGACAAAATACAATATAGACAGTTTTATAGATAAATAGATTTGACATATATATATATTATTTCGTTTCTGAATTTGTTTAGCAAGATTCTTTATCTGAAAACGTGTGATGAAACCGATATTGTTATGCTTTGGGAGGGTCATGTTGCCAATAAGAAACAGGGGCACCAGTTGCTTTCGCTGCAATTTATTATAAATTAAATTTATAATTTTAAGAATTTATAAATTTCCGGTTGGTTGGTTCCATAACCGGACGGTTGTTCATATATTGTCAGAGTTCTGTCGTCAAACATTCTGTGACATCTTCAGTGACTGGGGATTCTTTTCTTTGTTTTTGTGTCTCTCAGTCACTGAAGAGGTCATAGAATGTGTGACGAAATATCTTTGACACTATATGTACAGCCGTCCGCTTATGGAACCAACCAACCAATCGGAAATTTATAAATTCTTAAATTTATAAATTTAATTTATAATAAATTGCAGTGAAAGCAACTGGTGCCCCTGTTTCTTATTGGCAACATGACCCTCCCAAAGCATAACAATATATATATATATATATATATATATATATATATATATATATATATATATATATATTTAAATATATAGGAAAAACAAATACTCGACGTGAAGTATAGAAAAATGAAGAATTTAATCAAATGTTCGTTTTTAACATATGTTTCAATACAATATAAGTCTACGTAATGCTGGTTGCATAATACTGTTATTATTATGCACACTCATTAGCAATACATTAAATATTGAATTTCTTCAGAAAGATTTCAAAAAGATTTCAAAGTATCGACGGTCTCGGGGGTTTCAGGTTTTCGTCGGTTTTGGGGATTTCGCCTGTTTAGGGAGTTTATGCTTTTTCTGGGGGTTAGGAGGTTCCAGGTCTTTTGGAGGTTTAGGGGCTTTCGAAGGTATAGGCGGTATAGGTTTCGGGCGATTAGGCGATTTCCTGGGTCTATAGGTTTTCTGGGGATTAGGCGGTTTCGGGGGTCTCTGGGTGTAACGGTGATTTAGTTGGTTTCGAGTGTTTTGGCGGTTTCAGTTGTTTTATGTGTTTAGTCGCTTTCGGGGATTTAGTCGGTTTCAGGGATTTAGGTGGGTTAAGGCGTTTCAAAGGTTAGGTGGCTTGGGGTTTTCGAGTTTTATGGTTTTCATGGCTTCAGGAGGTTTAGGGTTTTTCGTAGGTTTCAGCAGTTTCGACGGTTTCGGCGATTTCCGGGCTTCCGAGGTCTTTGGCGGTTTCGGGGTATTCGGGGGTTTAGGTGGTTTCAGGTACTTAGGGATTTTGGGGGGTTTAGGTAGTATCGGGGGTTTGCGAGATTTGTGTTTTTGGGGTTTATAAGTGGTTTAGGGGGCTTCCAGATCGGTGGTTTAGGCGGTTTCGGGGGTTTATGAGATTTAAGGGGCCTAAGGGATTGCGGGAGCTTTAAGGTGTTCTGGGTTTTAGTTGGTTTCAGGTGTTCAGGAGGTTTAGAGGTTTTTGCGGGTATGGGCGGTTTTGGGTTTTCGGTGGTTTAAGGGGTTTAGGCAGTTTCAGTGGCTTAGTGTTTTACGGGTGTTTAGTCGGTTTCGGGGGTTTCGGTGGTTTCGGGGGTTTCGGTGGTTTCGGGGGTTTAGGTGGTTTCGGGGGTTTAGGCGGTTATGGCGGTTTCGGGGGTTTAGGCAGTTTCAGGGTTTGAGTAGATTTCGGGGGGCTTAGGGTTTTTCTGGGGTCTAGGCGGATTCGGTGGTTTCGGATGTTTCGGGGGTTTCAGGGGCTAGGGGATTTCTGAGGTTAGGCAGTTTTCGGAGTTTCGGTGGTTTAGGCGATTTCGGAGGATTCGGGAGTTTAGGGGTTTTCATGGATTTAGTCGGTTTCCAGTGTTTTGGGTTTAGGGGTTTTCATGGGTTTTGGCGGTTTCTTGTGTTTAGGTGGTTTTGGAGATTTAGGGGTATTCGGGAGTTTAGGGTTTCCGGGTGTTAGGCGGTTTTGGCGGTCTGAGGGGCTTACGGGTTTTCCGGGTTTTAGGCGGTTTCAGGGATTCAGTAGGTTTAGAGGTTTTCGCGGGTATAGGTGGTTTAGGTAGTTTCGTGGATAAGGCCGTTTCGGGGGTTTGGGCGGTTTCATGGTTTAAGCAGTTTCGGGTGTTTAGGCAGTTTGGTGGTTTCGGGGGTTGGGCGGTTTCGGGGGGCTCAAGGGTATCGGTGGGATAGTTAGTCTCATGTGGTTTGGCCGTTTCTGTTGTTTTATAACTTGATAGATTTTATACTTAAAGAATTACATCAGAAATTCCGTAAAACTAATATATCTACTATTAAGGATATCAATATAGAAGGATTAGCAATAGTTAATAAACTAGATTTAGCTGACCGAACGGAGCCGTTTGAACCTCGACAACCAACCTTTAATCTAAAAGACCATAAAAGTAACTTTGAATCCAACCCTTGTATTAGATTATAAACATTATTCTTCCTGCTATCATGGTTATAGTCCTCACTGCCACTCCCTTCACAGGAAGGGTAGCCTCTGTAACAAGTGCTCGGTCAACGCAATTTGCATCCTATTTAAAAAGGCCCATTCATCAAGAAACAAATGAGAATTAGTTACGAAATGTAAACACTGGATCCAGGAATTGTACATTTGCTTCAATCTTACATACGACTCCCGAGGATACAAAATAGAACACTTTCAACATCAAAAGCCGATGTACCGGTACCTTAGCTTGCCCGAAAGTAAATAAAGGAACTTGCATACCACCCATCTTAGTACTCATATGTCCGCCATCCCACCCTCCGTAGAGCCCCTGGTTTAGAACTTTTGACTCCTCTCCATAAATAGTTTCATACTTGAGTCATCGTTTGCTCCTACCTCTCACCGATATTGTACATATTTATCCTATCTTAGATTTAAGCTTATTTTATTGTACTTAATTGTTTTTATTCCACTTGGATTTCAATTTAATTTAATTTAATTTATACATTTATTTCCTTATTTATTGGTTCTAATTTTCATTTTTCTTAGATTTTAATTTTTAAATTCTAAATATGGTTTGTGCATAGACATGACGTTCAAGCGAATACTCTTAGTTGCCAACTATCTTATCTTCTTTCCTCCCACATTTGTTGTCAACCCTTAAGCATTATCTGAAGTTTTGCCACGAGACCAGACTCCATCACCCTATTTTACACATCCACCCAACATTGATTTTTCTTTCTCTTCTTCCTTTCCATCTACCCCACTTCCTCTTTCAACCTTTTCTATCTTCCTTTTCATACTTCCTCTCTATCTTCTATCTTTCCGCGCGCGCGCGTGTGTGAGTGTGAAAGAGAGGGCAATATATGTATGTATATATGGTGGTGGTGGTGGTGGTGGTGGTGGGGTAACCACAATTCCCTGCTACCTATTATCCCATCGCTATAAAGTGATAGCCTTTCATTGAACTTCTACCCATGCCAGCATTAGATCCTATTACCCTATTCTAAACCCCCACACTCGATATTGCCTTTTGTCATATCTTTTTTTAAAATTTACTTTTCTTCTTATCGTCTCTTCTTCCTTCTCCACTTTCTTCTCCATTTATATACCATTCTTTCTTCCTATCCATATGAGGTGTAGTAAATAAATATATACATATATACATTAGGTCTGAACATAATGGAATCAAATTCCCATTGTCACTGCTTCCGACTCTATGGAGAGGATAGAGAAAGCGTTTGACCAGAGTATGGTGAGCGAGACGCGTTGGAAGAGCCATTCCAGATCTCGAGAGTCACACATGTGGGTAGCTAACTCCATGCCGATAGTAGTGTGTACGGAGGTGTTCCTAGGAGCAAGGACACCAGAAGTCTCCACTACTACGAGGTCGACCGCAAACTTGTCGGAGAGTGACCAATATTTGGAGAGTTTACCCATCTCAGCCCAAAATGAAGCAGAGTTTAGGTTAGTCACAGACTTCACCAGGTTGCCGCTGGAGAAGGTGTCGCTGCATCTGGCATTTCAGATGAGGGGTTTACCACCGCAGGACGACAACATGGTCATGTCGTCTGGTCTTTTTCCGTCCCCTCGGTCCAGCCGCGATGGCTGGATCTGGGAGGAGAGGCCTGCAGTATCCAAGCCATGGTTTATGATCCCCTTCAATTTTTGCTTCAATTCCCTCCTCTTATTTCCCTTAAATTTGACACGTTTTCTAGACAAAGGCTAGAAGACGTAAATAGCCGAGTTTGCGGTCAATCCTCTCCTTTTATTAATATACCAATCGGCATTATACCTTGTACCGAGTACTTCTCTGATTTATGGTCCCAGTACCGCAGACAATATATATATATATATATATATATATATATATATATATATATATATATATATATATATAGATATGTTTATATATATATATATATATATATATATATATATATATATATATATATATATAAACACACACACATATATATATATATATATATATAAATTTAAACATATATATATATATATATATATATATATATGTTTTATGTGTACACGTTTGAAAGGCATAAATTACACTTCCACATACAGCAGTGTAAGTGCGTGAAGATTTCTATAAAACACTGATACATATATGCACGCCGAAAGCAAATTAACAATTGATAAATGTTATATATCTAGAACAGAGGCAATACATAATACACACCTCACCTCCCACACAGCCAACAACAGAAACACACACATAATTACGTAGACACTGAAACACTCATACCAAATCACAGACGTGTACAAAGCCAAATAAAGTTTGCTGCAATGCAGACGAACATACACCCATTGTGGAAGAAAATATTGTTGTTAGCAAACATATCCAGGGCATTTCATTCATGTTCATTACAATAGCCAGTCAATAACTGACCGGATAATGTGAACGCAAATATCGAACATTCTATTTCGATTTGACGTTACTCTTCTGTCGCATTGCTTTCGATAAAGCTTACATACATAATACATATATACATGCACATAACTAATGCATGTATACATAAATACATGCGTATATACATATATTCTTATATACACATATCCATATATGTATTTGAATATATATACACGGGCGCCTCTCACTTTATATATGTATGTACACAAACACACACACACACACACACACACGCACACACACACAGACACACACACACATATATATATATATATATATATATATATATACATATATAAAGGGTGTTTCAAAAGCTGTATACACACTTCAACAGCACTCTAATAAATATTGCCTGTACAGGTAATCAAAGTGTGTTTACAATTTTTGGGACACCCTGTATATATATATATATATATATATATATATATATACATGTATATATATATATATATAAGTATATAAGTATATATATATATATGTATGTATTGTGCATACATGTATACATTTATATACGAACGCACACAAACGCACACGTATATATATTTATTAAATGTAACAAATTGAGAGACAGGAGCGATATAAAGGTTTATTACGGAAGTTAAGGAAATAATATCTTACGCCGATTTAGTTATTCTAGTACTTACTTGTGTAATTGTGTTCTTAGAAAGGTATGCTGGTTATTCAATATATAAATATATATTTCTCTACTTACTCTCCTCTATCTTTCTCATCCTGCTTTTATTTCATTTTCTTTATGCTGCTGAAGGATTATCGTGTGAATCGTTAAAACTCTTATCCTTCTCTATCAAGCTTCAAAATAATTGTTTCTACTTTTGGCACAAGGCCAGCAATTATTCCAGTGCATTACTGGCACTTTATTTTATCAACCCGTAAGGATGAAAGTTAACCTCGGCGGGATTTGAACTCAGAATAGCAAGGGCCGTAACTCTATGCGTCAAAGCATGGCGTCCGACCCCCTACCGATACTGCTAATCCACCACCCTTCAAACTAATGTTTTCTTGTGTTGTATTCCGTTTAACTTTCGCATATATATATATATATGTACGTGTGTACATGCATACATACATACATACACATATTATAAACCGACCAACATATGATCACGAAGCGTTAGACATTTATATGCCTTATATATTCATTCTGTCATTACTATAACAGAGGTCCGACGAGCATTTGATTCCAGAGTCGGCCCAGATTGCTATAGATCGAACTTTGAGCTGATCAATAGCGAAACGCGTGTTACCAATCAATAAACGTAATGTAGGCTAACTTAAATCGTCCTTGTATTATTATTATTATTATTATTATTATTATTATTATTATTATTATTATTGGCGACCTACGTAGTAAATCGTATCATCGTGAGCTCCGCAAAGGTTTGTTATTTCCGTTTGTTAAAAATTGTCATTTATGGAAAATTTTATTGTTAACTGTTTATAAGCGCACATACATTGTTTTCCGAAAAGGACACCCAAAAAGATTGGGGCCTTGTGCCCAAAATTTAAACTTTTATTATTATCAAAAAAATTTCTTTGAAAAAAATGGCTAATTCACCTCTGCACGAAGCAGCTGAAAGCCTTCCTCACAAATTAACACCTCACACCGACACCACCATTGTAAATGTTACTACGTTTGCCAACACAAAAAAAAATATAAGCACTAGCAATATTTTAAATTTGTCTCAGGCAGACATTCATTTCCCGCCATTACCAACGACTGCAGGTGTTAAAGCCTCCACCACCACCACCACCGCGACAACCACCACCACCACCACCACCGCGACAACAGAAACAAAAGAAGAAAAAATAAATTAACTCGTGATGTCGAAATGAAATCAAGCAAAATGGACTCTTCCCCTCCAAAGACGACTGACGTCACCACCACCACAACTGAAACTAAAATTAATATTAACGATAGTAACAACAACAACAATGACATTATAAAACCCCTCCTCAGTTTCGCCAGAGTAGCAAAACAGTTCGAAGCATTTACGGTAACTCAGGAGGATTTAGAAAATGCCAAACAAATGGTAAAGAAAGATGGGTACAGGGTCAGCCTCACCCCCCACCTAATAAAATGGAGCATCGGCGCCTATGCACCGTGTCGTATAGAACAATAAATGTAAAATCGCGCCGAGTGGAACGGGCATCCGAGTCCCAAATCCAAAAAGCTTTGGGACATGTGTGGGCAAGAAAAACCCACATCAGACGTGGGCAAAAGTATGGAACCGTGGACGTGTTCTTTGAAACACCAGAGGAGGCTAGAGAACACTCCATGGCCCCATTAAGAAGTGACGACTTCACACTCGTCCCAAGCTATTGTGGCCAGAGACTCGCAAAGATCAGGGTGACCCACGTTCCACCGGCCATCGAAATTCCCTGGCTAATAGCGGTTGTCCTCGCCGGCATCGAAGCCAACACGAAAATAATAGCAATAGCAAAAGAAAAGCAGGAGAACTGGTCCGGATCTGGGATGGAGCTCCTGATCCAAGCGGACCAAAAAAGCATTGAGGAGATCCCAGAGGTAATAGACCTCACTGACGGCAGCCACCTCACGGTAATTGTCGAGGGCAGAAGACCTAGGTGTGTCGTTTGTGGTGAAGGAACCCACCTAAGGGCTTTCTGCCCTCAGGCTAAAAGGTTGAGGCCACCTCTCCTACCCACCCCAGTGACACAACCATCAACACCACCAGTAGCAGAGATGGCAGCAACAACTGTAGCAGCAACAACAGAAGCAACTATAACAGCAACAACCCCAGCAACAGTAGCAAAACCAACACCACCACCACCACCAGCAAAACCAACACCACCACCATCCAACGCTTCAGAACTAGCACCAGCGCCTACACCATCCACCACGCCACAACCAAAACTAACGGCTGTGGAGGATTTTCCACTCCCCGGCCTATCACAACTGGAGACAGATTGTGACGACGAGGAGTGGGAAACGATATCCGGAAAAAAAAAAGAAACCAAAAAAGAAAAAATTCTCTTCCTTCCCCCTCCAAAAACAAAATACAGAGGGAAACAAATAACTTAAGAAACAAAAAAGTTAGGACAGATATGCCACCATCCACACCAGCATCACCAACCCCATCAACCCAAACACCAACACCATCACCATCATTAACCCCAACACCACCATCACCTACACCACAAAAGTCACCAAAATGCGAAACAGAAACAAACCCACAACAAACGCAAACAAAACAAAACAACTAAAACGATACACACTACACAGCATTAAATTTGAACAACAAGCAATTATTACACTACATCCAACACAACACCAGCATCACAGAAAAAGACTACACAATAACCCCAAAATTCACACCACCTCCACACATACAAATCACTCGCATCACACAGAAAAAGTACATGACACTAAAACAAAAATTCCCCAAAGACATCGGAGACTTCCGACAAGCACTCTCCAGGAGGATTTATAAGGACATCCTTCCTGAGGAGGCCACAAGCAGTGAAAAGGATGGAAAAACCGTCCTTCCCCTACAAGAAGTGAGGTAAGTGGTCTTTCCCATCTTTTCCACTCCTTTTCAACATGACCTCACTCAGAATAGGCAGCATAAATGCGCGTGGCTTGGGGTCGTCATGGAAGCAGGGCCACCTGCTCAACGACCTCAGGTCACTAAACATAGATGTAGTGGCCATCAGCGAGACCAGAATCTCCGAAGCACAGGCTTTCGCACCGATCTTCGGCGGCTACGATGTGTACGCATCTCCCAGCCGTCCGGGATCGGGGGGAGAAGTTGCTGTGCTTTTTCGGAGAGGTTTGGATCTTGCCATACGGGCCATCTTCCTGGACCCAGAAGGTAAGTTGTTGGTACTGGACGTGACCAGCGGAGACGGCCAAGCTTTCAGGTTAGTGGCCCTCTATGCCCCGACAGGAGCAGGGCAGCCTGATTTCTTCCGGCGTCTGGAGACCTTTCTTGGAACGTCCCGCTCTTTAGTGTTAGTGGGCGACTGGAACGGGATCTTAGATGCACGCTGGGATTGTGTGGGATTAGTGGATAGGGAAGGAGGGTGCAAGAGTCTCACCAACCTGCTCAGACGTTTTGAACTGTCTGACAGGTATCGAATGGATTTCCCGAATATACCAATGTGGACTTGGACAAATCGCATAGGGTCATCCAGATCATATCTAGATAGAGTATTTTGTAGGGAAATAGATAGGTCTAGCATAGGCTGTCCACAATTCAAGATAGTCAGCTACACGGACCACAAATTCGTGATCTGTGTGCTTGACTTAGATAGGCTTCATAGACGAGGACCCGGCTACTGGAAGCTAAACGCGTCCTTACCAGCGCGCAAGGCCTACAGAGACCGGATTAGCGAACTAGTTAAGCGGGCGTTGACGGGGGCCTTCGTCAACAACAAGTGGTGGTTTGCTCTGAAAAGAGCAATTAGAATAGAGTCCATTAGGTTTAGTAAGACTTTAGCAATAAAGAAAAATAGAGCAGAGGGAAAATTAGTTAGAAAATTAGATGAGGCACTTAGCAAAGGCATCGCGACCGACGTATTTGCGGCGAAATTGGCCCTTGACCAATTCTTCAATGCAAAGCAGAGGCTGCGTTGTCAGAGCTAGGGTGCGTGCTCTCAGATACGAGGGGACGAAAGCCGTTCAATGGGCCCGAGTGGCGGAGGCGCGTCGTGGCAACAAAGCCACGATCCGGTCTTTGGTGGACCACGACGGGCGCATGCTACTCGATCCCGGGAAAATGTGTGAAGCTTTTCAGCGACACTTCGCTCAACTGTTCGGGGGCAGTGGTGGGCCGGATCGAGGGATGGACTTTAGTGTCTAGCTCGACGGACTGCCGCGGCTTTCGGCCACTGAGGCCGAGTGTTGCGAAAAGCCGATAACAACCACTGAAGTACGGGATGCAATGACTAGTTGCACAAGGGGTAAATCGCCTGGTTTAGATGGTCTGCCCTATGAACTTTACGTACAAATTCCAAACTTGTTCGGAGGCCTCTTGGCGGACGTCTACTGCAACTGGCAACAGAACGGGAGAATTCCCAGCTCTGTGAGCCGAGGAGCGGTGGCGCTGCTGAGAAAGGATCCGAACAAGGGGGATAACATAGATAATTTTAGGCCCATAACTCTGCTAAACACAGAGTTCAAGATTTTGGCCAAGGTGCTAGCAAAGAGGTTGGCGCTTGTCGTTGGTGGTCTGGTGGGAGAGGCACAGACATGCGCCATTCCCGACAGATCCATTCACGATAACCTCCACCTCATGCGATACATCGTAGAGAGGGTAGCTAGGGAACCTGGCACGGGTGGGTCTTTGATCAATTTAGATCAGTCGAAAGCCTTCGATAGGGTCGACCATCGTTACCTAGCGGCAGTCCTGAGGGCGGCTGGCTTTGGGCCCGTCTTCAGAGGCTGGATCGCTGCCATGCACAGCGACATCTGCTCTGTAGTGAGAGTGAACGGTCACCTTTCGGAACCGTTCAACATCATGCGCTCGGTCCGCCAAGGATGTCCCCTCTCGTCCCTATTGTACGTATTGACTCTCGAGCCATTACTGCACAAACTGGAGACGTTGAGCGGGTCCCGCGCGAACTAGGATGCGGAAGATCCGTGTCAGCATATGCCGACGATGTCACCGTAGTTTTGTCGAACGCCAAACACATCGAGGCGATCGGCACTACACTAAGAGAATACGAAGCGGTGACAGGAGCAATGATCAACCAGGAAAAGTCAGTGGGCCTGCAGCTCGGCACCTGGAGAGGCAGGTCCATGCCGTCCAACAGCGTCGTCGGGCGCTGGACGGACGGACGGGTTAAATTGCTAGGGGTCTGGTTCGGTCCAGACCTCCAGACGGACAAAAACTGGGACGAGGTGACGAGCAGGGTGGCTTCTCTAACCCAGAAATGGGCCGAGAGGAAGCTATCCCTGAAAGGTCGAGCAGAGGTGGCTAACGCGTACATCGCGTCCGTCATCTACTACCGCCTGACCGTCGTACCTTGTCCTAAGCCCCGCCTGACTGCGCTGGAGCGTCTGCTCTTTCGCTTCTTGTGGAAGGGACGCGCTCCGATGGTCAGGCGGTCCATCTGCTGTCAACACCCGCTACGTGGAGGGTTGGGCATGCCGTGGCTGATGATGCGCAGACACGCGCTCAAGCTACGACATCTCCACCTCTTCCTCGACGGTGATCAGGTGGGGTCGCCGTTTGCTAGAAACGTTATTCCCCAGCTCGTCTCCTTGACGGAGCTGCAGTCCTGGGTCAAGCGAAGACCGAGAGGGAGCGCTTGGAGACTGGAATGTCTTCAGGCGCTCACAGCCCTCGACCAATCGGGC
The DNA here is from genome assembly GCA_964016885.1 of Eledone cirrhosa. Lineage (NCBI taxonomy): Eukaryota > Metazoa > Mollusca > Cephalopoda > Octopoda > Eledonidae > Eledone > Eledone cirrhosa. The sequence continues at coordinate 56,493,709 of OZ024745.1, forward strand.
AATGTGATCGGTGGAAACTCCACCTTGGCGTTCTATAGGGGATTAGTGGAGGGGAAGAGCGACGACGTACTTGGAGAAACTCTAGGCGTCGACGAAAATCAACTAGCCAATCTCTTCGGAAGGACTTTCGGGCCGGGGCCTATGGACAACTTCCAGATATCCCTGGCCTGGCAGTGCTACCGGGGTGCTTTGCCAGTTCGGGATAAACTTTACAGGCATGGAGGTGCCGTCAGCCGGGCATGTCCGAGATGCGCACAGGGCGACAAAACCGTCCTGCACGCACTCGTCCAGTGTCCGAGCATTGCTGACTTGTGGGTTTATGTCGAACACCTGCTGTCACGTGTAGGACGGATCCAGCTATCAGCTGAGTCCATCGTGAGGATTGCCCCGCCCTCTTCCTTTAGCCGGGAAGGGCAGGCAGTTTTTATCTGTCTGGTGGCCATGGCGAAAGAGATAGTATGGTGGACACGTTTGAAAGGGCTGAAGACGAGCACTTACCTCTTCGGTGATGCCCTGATTAACTTTTTCAAATTTCATCTGAAAAGGAAAATCACGGTAGAGAGGGACGTGCTCTCTTCCCAGCATTTTGTTGAAAGATGGGTGAGAGAAGCAAGTATGGCCCGAATGAATGGGCCTTCTCTGAGTATGTGTCTGTAAATTAAAGGTAGAAAACTGGGAGAGGGCACTTGCCCTGGTGGTCAGGGCCACTGTGGTCTTTTAATGGGCTTTCTCCACAAATGTCCCTCGGAAGTCTCCCCCCTATTGGGGAATTTTTCTTTGTTATTTTATTTCATCCTCTGTTTTTTTTACACGCAGAAATGCCCATTTGTACCGTCCTGTATTGTCCTGTACTGTCCTTAATGTCTACTTTATGTAAACCCTTGTGGTTAATAAAGAAAACATTATTATTATTATTATTATTATTATTTTTATTTTATTATCATATATATATATATGTGTGTGTGGTGTGTGTGTGTGTGTGTGTGTGTGCGTATGTGTGTGTGTGCGTGCGTACTGCCTGTGATGTCAATGTGGCTAAGCAAAAGTTTGATATTCTTGTTGGCAGTAGATAAATCGAATAGAAATCTGCTTGTATTTTCAACTATTACTTTACGTACAAAACCTTGCTGCACATGCTATTGTTGGAACATTTCCCTGAGGGTGGGGAATTAGGTTTGAATACAATACCCGACATGTATGTTCAAATAGAGAACAGAGGAACAATAGACATCTACGTTGAATTTATATTATTCGCTGGATTGTGTACGCTTATGATATAGCACAGTACTGTTGCACAATGGATAAAGCCAATAAATTGCTAAATATCATGGAAGAGATTTGGGTTCACAACATCGTTAAAGTATTCGAAAACTAAAGTGTTCAGCAACAGCGAACTAGAGAAGGATGAATCACTTTTTAACATTGATGAAGATGTGAAAGCGATAGAAGATGTGAAAAAATCATTTATTTGAAAAAGATGATTTCCAGAGATCCAAAAGCAATTTAAGTAGAGCTACAAATATCAAAAGCAACCGCTAAATTTAATGAACTGAAAATAGTTATAACAGACAAGACAATTAACGTGAATACGAAAAGAAGGTTAGTTGAATCAGGTGTGAGATCTCTATTGATATTTGGAGTACAATCTTGGCAATGAATATAATTTGAAATACGAAAAATTGAAGCGTACTGGATACAATCTCAAAGAAATATCGTTAAAGAGGGCTGGAGCAGAGTCAATTTTGATGATGGAAAATAGAAAGTTCTATACACTAACATACAAATGCATACTATTTTCAAGACTCCTCTTAACGAAGCTTCATCTATGCACAACATCTCAAGTATATGGGACATGGATGTCGAGCAGACAAAACAATATACAAAAAGTGAATATGGATTCCAAACCAACTATAAGTTATTACCGGGATTCCTGGTTGAATTATATAGAAATTCTAAACCTAACTGTTGATGAGGCAAATGCATTAAGATAATCATGATTTGAGTTCGCCAAGCTAGTCACTGAAATAAACCTGTCTCAAGGATTTCTATAAAGCTGAAGGAGCATCTTTCAGAAAGGACCTGAACAGGCAATATTACATATAATTAGATATTTTCATATATTATGATACGCGGTGTTTTATGTGTGCAATTTTCATACGTATAAGGCATGATCTATTTTCTGCGTGTTAGAGTTTACAGATGATGTTTACAGATTATCTGTGTAAGATTGCTTATTGTCAGGTTTGGCAGCAAGTAATTTGTTGATGTGCAAAGTGTGGGGTTATAATTGTAGTTTACGGATATAGGAGCTGTTAGACCTTTGCTCTGAAAGAATGTGATCTGCACACTTTTCATTGCTGCGCTCAGACATGCAGCTTCCGTACAACGAAATAAGAATTAAATGGAATGTTCCTAACTTAATGCGTTGTAACAGTGCCTTCAACGGTGTCATATATTTCAGCAGTAGTAAAGATGAAGTAGCAAATGTAAACACAGAGTTCAATACGATCTATTTTACCAATTTATTTCCACAAGGAAACAATAACGACTTACAACTGCTACTCTATTATAGAATGTACATATATTCGAAATGAAATCCAGTATCTCATATAGAGAACAATACCGTGAAGTTGTTTAGTTATCTCGGAAGATATTAAAGTTAAGATGTACTTTAAATACTTAAAATTACTTTACAGCTGCAGCAACTACTGTCGATAAAGTGGTCTTTTACATGTAACTTTAAATACAGGCCTTTGTAAACATTATTGTGAAGTCAATGAGAAATTTGTGGATATCTACAGCATTCAAACCGACTTCTTGCCATCTATAAGGATCTTGTTACACATATAATTGATAGAATTTCAAAAGATACTTTACAGGAAAGCTAGCTTAAAAAACATTATACCTCAATACACAAGAAAACGCAATCTTTAATCAAGAGGAATTACCCCCCTCCCAAAATAAAATAGAGCCATAATGCTGGGACTCGAGTCCTCAAGTGCAAGAAACATTTTCGCTGTGTTAAACATTTCACTAAATCGCCACCGACAAATTTCTCCGATATATTAACCCTTATTAACGAGGCAGTACATATGCAATCAAACACATTTTAGAACCGTTGAAATTGCATATTACGGGTGGGGTTTGAGTCGTACGGGCGGCGATGTACATATATTTTTTCGTCTTCATAGTTTCTATGCCCAAATTATTAGTCTATTTTTCATAGTCAAAACGTTGCGGATTCTAACTTACAAATCCAAAATCTATCACTCAATGCCTCTAAAAGTAGATTGTTTTCATAACTACCACAAGGCTTCATATAGCGGAAAAAATGTCGGTGGCAATTTAGTGTTATGGTTTGCACGGCGAAACAGAATAATGGCATAATGCAGGGAGTGTTCGAATCAAACATGCAGTGTTTCCAGGGTTTATATGCCCAACTATTTTTCATAGTCAAAGACACTTGATGCTTCTAAGTTACACATTGATAACTACCTATCGCTCAACGGTTCTAAAAATAGATTGGTTACACACACATACACATAAATACACACGCACACACACACACACAGACACACACACACACACACACATATATATATCCTCGTAATACACGGGTATTCATTTTCTCGTGTTATTGCATAGGTTAGTATGAATTATTCCTTCTACATGAACACATTATTCTAATACAATTGTTTCTGTACTTAGATCAGTGAACTGTAATTTGCGTTTTATAATATCTGAGATTCCAATGACAATCAAAGGGATAACGTAATAGGCGGAGACTTTGATATTTGTTAATGACCTTATATTTGGGTATATGTGATTGAAAATAATCGCGTTTAATTCAAAATGAAACATCATAAACCTACTATATATACAACCATAAACAGTCGTAGTAAAACCAACGTAGTAAAACCACTCCTTAATAACAGAGTGAAAATATGCGTCTTTCTGGAAAAACACATACTTTTGTTTTAGCCGCAGGAAATAAAAAATAAGATATTCTTGTTTGTACATCAGCATACATTAGAAATCAAAGATTCCGGCGCAATTATATTTTGTTTAAAACCATTTTAATTATACTGCTAATAAGATAGTTTCCGTATGAAACAGTGAAATTGCATCAATGGAGTCACTTAAAATGTTATAATTAGTAGCCACGTTTCTCCCATATCGCCCTTAGTCTCATATAAATGTATGCGGAAATATTGAATATGTTAGCTCTAGATTCATTCCATTACAAACAAACAGGCCTTTCATTATATGAGAGCTGATGAAGTATTAAACGACAAATAATACCGCCTGCATTCGTTTTCCTTCTTCGGATTTGATGTAAATAATTACTACCTGCTTTTAATAATTATTTACTTTGTATGAGAAACATATTCACAGTTTCATAGCTTTATATAAACACATCTTAACTAACTTTGTAGAATGAATAGCAGCATGACAGCTTTGAATTGCCGAGTAGAATTGAAACAAGATGATTTTGTAAAATGTATTAATTTATTTGTATCGTAATGTGAATATTTATTGAGAGACACACATTGAAAGAGATCCACGTGTGTCTATCCTCTTATCTTAAACAAAAACAAAACATTTTCTAGATATGTTTAGAAATACACAAATCAATTCTTGTTTAGATAAATTTGTGGAAATTTCACGCTATCTCTAGCAAGGCGAGCAATAGCATAACATCACCGTCATATTTCTGGCCGTTGTTTTAATATAAAGCAAAATGTATTTATTCTCAGCAGAAAATGTCTAATACATTGACAGATTGAAGTTGCTGACTGTCACTGATTTTCTATTCGGTTTAAGAAATGTTCACTGAATTGTTTTTATAATCCGTATAGAGATCTAAATAAAAATACACCACATTATATATGAACAATAAAGATGGACCTACTAACCGAAATATATCAGGAAAACACTTATTACAAAGATAATATGTATTTATTCATTCTCTTAATGTTCAGATTTCAAATTCTGCCGAAGTTAAATTCACCTTTCACCCTTCCCTGTTTGACAAAATAAAGGACCTGTCAAATAAACGGGTCGATCCACAAATGTCTGGTCTCGGGTCTATATTAGGAATGATTAAACTTTCCTCACCGGATAAGTGTTTGATTGGATATGGGAGCTGATTTAACTAGTGTATAATTATATCCTTTGTGCAGGATGAATATATTTAAAACTGCCTTTTGGGCCGTCCTTCGTATGACAATCACATTCTTCTAGCAGGAATTACGTGGAATTACATTGATGAATAATATTATTAATTCTATTATTGTGGTTTAGCTTATAATAATTATTTATCATATGCTATCATAGGATTAAATAAAGTCAATCCTAAACCATCTCAACATTGTAGCATATGCTATATTATCTAAGACTGTGGCAAGATGCCAAATTATGCAGTGAATTTTTTCCCGTATCGATTACTAGCATTGTATATCATGCCTGTTATGCTATTGTTATTTACCAGCATCAACTTTACAAGGCTAACCAAAATATAGCGAGATTACTCTAAACAGTATCAATGGACACACTTTTTACCTCGTTGCCAAACATGTCGCTTGGGTCTATGATTATATTGGGCATTATCGCAATGCTTAGAAAATATTTACTAAGTTAGTAAATTTCTGGTTGGGAGGGAATAAAGAGAGTGTCGATTGTTACACACATTTATATTTGAAATATAAGAATTTATTAAATTAGGTAGAGCGTTTGTGTGTGTGAGCGAGTGTTTGGGTGTGAATAATTGGGAGAGAGACAGTGTGTGTATGTGTGTGAGAGAGAGAGGGTGTACACATGAAAATATATATATATATATATATAGACAAAACTAAAATTACCCATTTAAATAGATACACCAAACACGCAGTGGCAGGCTGACCGACTGATAAGGTAAACATGTGTCGAATATACATAGATAAAGCATTAAACATCTGGTAAAGATAAACTATACACATACATATAATAGCTGATATCTCATATCTTGTCGTTGATACCAAAACGCATTATGCATAGTTTATAGGTATGTATGTATGTATGTATGTATGTATGTATGTATGTATGTATGTATGTATGTATGTATGTGACATGTCAGGTCACCAGTTGGTGCTACTGGTAACATGTATCCCAGTACAACCTGTCTCATGGTAGGGTCTTTGGCGACTAAACTGGCAACCCCACCAAGGTTTCTTGGTGAGGAGGGTGACTTTGGACATCCTGCACGACTAAAAACAAAACCTGTCAAAGGGCAAAGGAGCTCTTAAGAGTCAATGGCCATCCAAAATCCCCGGGAGAGATGACTCCTTAGCCTTTGTCAAGGCAGAATTCTAGGAGAAGGAAAACTCTGATATAACATCTGCAACTCTGATGGTATCCAATGATGTTGACTTGTTCTTCTTTTTGGTAAATATTATCTTGGTTAAGAGAGTGGGACTGGCTTTGTGCAGTACCTTTGCTCACTATAAAAGCTTCACGGCACAGGCATTGCTTTATATCTGGAGATCTCTCTGCACTTGTCGTCACATGGTACAATGGGCCCAGCACTATGTGTCAATAAGTGTCACAAGTTTAGTGTTTGTACCAGAGTTTTCAAGTCGCTGGCTGGACTAAAAAGTCACACTTGTTCAGCGCATCGGTAGGGTCCTCCTACATGGATATAAGGTAGTGGCTGTACTCGAAAACGAGTTGGCAGCCACCATGTATGTATGTATGCATGTATGTTATGTCAGGTCACCAGTTGGTGTCAATGATTGTCACAGGTGTAGTGTTTGTACCAGAGTTTTCAAGTCGCTGGCTGGACTAAAAAGTCACTCGTTCAGCGCATCGGTAGGGGTTCTCCTACATGGATATAAAGTAGTGGCCGTACTCGAAAACGAGTTGGCAGCCACCATGTATGTATGTATGTATGTATGTATGTATGTATGTATGTATGTATGTATGTATGTATGTATGTATGCGTATATGTATGCATGTATGCATGTATGTATGCATGTATGTATGCATGTATGTATGTATGTATGTATGCATGTATGTACGTACGTATGCATGTATGTATGTATGTATGTATGTATGTATGTATGTATGTATGTATGTATGTTTGTATATATATATGTATGTATATATGTTCCTTTGCATATATTTATATATATATATATATATTTATATTTGTATATATATACACATATATATATATATATAACGAAGGAAATGTGGTAAGGAACCAGATGGACCATAACGCACCAGAGTACTCAATACTTAGGGTAGTTGAGTGGGTAAGAGGAAAAGTATGACCCCGGGGGCAGAGCTCAAGCCGTTTCGACGACTATTTCTGGACTAGCTGTCGAAACGGCTTGAGCTCTGCCGTTGGGGTCATACATATCCCTATATATATATAGATATGAAAAATAATAAATAATTTAAAAAAAAGCACCTGATAGTTTTTGATTTCGTGCGCATGGCGCGTGTATAGTACACAACGAAAAAAGATTACATCAAACTGAATAGTTTTGGTACATTTTTACTTGATCAGTTTCACTTGAAACAGCTTTTGAAAAGTTCCATTTTATGTTTAATTTATTAGTAGTGCAAACATGGAAATACTTTTCAAAAGGTGTTTTAGGCGAAACCGGTCAAGTAAAAAAAAGTACAAAAGGTATTCTTTTTGATGTAAAAAATTGTTTCTTCCATTGTGTACTATAAACGTAACATGTTTATAAAATAAATAGCACATTAGGTGCTTTTTTCAAATTTTCATCATTTTATATATATATATATATAATAGGATTTGTATAGAAATCGTTTATCTTCCAACATTTTGATACTCTCTTTTGTTCTCTCACCCACACTCTCTCTCTTTCTCTCTCGATTTATCTATCTATCTATCTATCTATCTATCTATCTATCTATCTATCTATCTATCTATCTATCTATCTATCTATCTATCTATCTATCTATCTATATCTCTCTCTCTCTATATATATATATATGCTGAACGATGACCAGAAGGGTGGACGCATGCAAGTGTGCCAGGACATCTTCGAGCGTCTTGAAACCGAACCAGACTTGCTAGGGACAGTCATCATCGGTGATGACTCATGGATCATCGAGTACGGGCCGGAGGGGACCCGTTTTGAAGACGTGGACGACATCAAAAAGGCCGTGACGACGGAACTTCGGAGGATCCCGGAAGAATCCTTCCAGGAGTGCATGCAAGCGTAGCAGAACAGGATGGAAAAGTGCATTAGACCCCAGGGGGATTACCTGGAAGGAAAAAACTCTTAGTGTGAAGTTTGGGTTTGAAATAAATCTTTTGTGACATCAGTCCTGGAACTTTTCTGACCCACCTCGTATATATATATATATATATCTTATATATATATATATATATATATATATATATATATATATATATATATATATATATATATATATATATATATATATATGTATATATATATGTATGTATATATACATCACCTTGATCACCTTGACCGACCAGTCTGTCGGGCGCCAATCGGTGTTCATGAACTGGAAAAGCAGAAATCTAATTTACTGCATTAAATGCCCGAATTGTGAAGAACTATATGTCGGTCAAACTCGAAATGCACTATCGGAACGTGCCCGGGTACACCGACAGTAAATGAGAGACACAAATGTCCGTCAGATACCCCTAAGTAACCATCTAGCAACATGTGGTCAGCGAATATTTATAATATTCCCATTCTACAAATTACACAGCCCAAGTGAAATCAAGAGAAAAATCAAAGAAAAGAATTTTATTGATAAATTCAAACCCAAGCTAAATGAACAATAATAATGGGATATATTAATCCTACTATGACTATGACTACGACCACTAACAACAACAATAATAATAATAATAATAAAAGTGATGTTGATGGTGATGATTACTAGAAAATGCTATTTTCATCATTTCTAAAAATAGCAAAACAATTGATGCTTTGGATAGGGTCAATTAGTAGTCGTTAGACATGCTCAACCAACCGTGACGCCTAAACGAATCAGCTTTAGTAATCCGGTGAAACTACACACCGATTGGTCGAAATACAGTTTGCAAGATTTAGCATTCTGGAGCCACTTTTCACTATATATAAGGCACAGAATTTACCCATCTCATCACAGTTGAAAATTGCAAACTTGACTGTCACCACAAAATATGAACCTGAAGATTGCGAAAGCATGAAAGTACTTGTTCAATTAACACTTAACATTTAATATTCTACCATACTATTTCATTCTAATACCATTATAAATGTTAAAGGATTGTAAATAAAACGAGTAAATCAGACAAAGTTGGAATTCCTTTTGTTAATATAATATTCTATACACAATCATACACACCCGTGTATATTTATCTATCTATGTATCTCTCTCTCTCTCTCTCTAATTATATATATATATATAGAGAGTGAGATTACAGTAATCAAAGTTCAGTTTAAGTCATTTATTTGCTTACAATTGTTTCCTCCAAACCGAGGTTTGGATTCTTCGGAGTAGCTATTTATAACATACTTGACCTCCTTTTCAACCCAAGAGACACATAAAACATATGCGCATATTGATCAACAGTGGGGTGACATTCATCAAATGAAATAGCATGGCAATTTACATATAAAGTGTTACATGATAAAAATAAAATAAAATAAAAGCAAGAGTGAAAATAAAGATAAACATGAAGCGTTGGCAGTCTATGAAGATAAAGCAAGAGGAAAGCTTAGAGTAGTCAGTGCATGAAGCAATCTCCCGTGTAGCATGCACGCTTGTCTTATCTATACATGATTAGAGTGCGTCAGAATGATATTTGCAGGGTCAGGCAGTTGAAGCAGGCAATCGATCTTATAATATAGGCTGAATTATTAAGTCATTTATTCTCATACATCTGAATGATATACAGTCTCGGATGCGGGGAAACACCAAAATATCAAAAACCTTCAACATACTATAAACCTTATTGTATCTTCGGCAAGGTCGTACCACTGTCCTTGCTCACACCACCACTCACATAATCCATGAGACGCAATATATACATAGAGAACACGCGTCTATCGTATAATTCGCAGTGGTTCAGCATATAGTCAAGCTATAAACGGTATCCAGTCGTCACTGATTTGGTTGGCCTATACTTACTTAACTAATCCACAGGGAACTTCCGTACCTCAGCGGTGGTTTGTATCGCGATGATGCACTTCTACTTATAGACTATAAAACATTCAATATAGAAAGGACTAGAAAACTATTGCACAAAACATTCAACAACTTTAACCTTAGTATTACCATGGACAAAAACACCAAAAACGTCAACTTCCTAGACGCCACACTCTACTTAGACTCAATGATATATGCACCTTTCCACAAACCTAATGACAAACTCATCTACGTAGATACCAAGTCTAACCACCCTAAATCTATATTGAACTCTATCTCTAAGGGAGTATCTAATAGAATCTCTAATCTATCCTATGACATAAACACATTTAACAATAACTCGCAGTATTATAATCAGGCATTAGCTAGATCAGGCCATAATACAGGGATAGAGTTCCTACCTACAAAAACACATAGCTACAACATCATTTCACACAACATGTCCATGGGAAAATTTAATAATAAGAATAGCAACTGCACACACACTAATAGGGATTGTAACAACAAGAGTAACCCGCACCACAGAAATGACCATAGGAACATTAAAGGAAACAAATCACCAGACATAAAAAACAGAAATAGAAGAAGAAATAATACATTTTTCAACCCTCCTTTCAATTTAAACGTCTCTACCAACCTTCCTAGGGCTTTCTTCTCACTACTAGATAAACACTTCCCATCCGGCCACAGGTACCACAGCCTTTTAAACAAAAACACTATTAAGATCTCATACTCTACTACGCCTAACTTAGCATACCACATAGCTAGTACAAATAAAAGAAAAATTAATTCTTACTTCCAACAAACTAAATCACAACGGTCGATAAACCTTCAAAATAACATTCAAAATGACAGTCAAAGTAACATTATAACAAATAACCGTAATATCAATGGAAATAGTAGTAATAGCACTAGTGTAAACATTAACGCTGCGTACCACAACCCGCATAACCATAACCCTATAGCTAACCTCCAAACTTCTACACAGCATAGTAACAGGCAGACTAGCACCCAGAGTAATTGTAACTGTAGATCAAGTAGAACCTGCCCTTTAGATAAAAAATGCTTAACCAAGGATATCATATACTCATGTACAGTCACAACTAACAGCTCTTCTGAAACCTACATAGGCTCCACTTCTAACTGCTTCAAAACTAGATACAATTCGCACCTCCACTCTTTCAAAAAACACAGTCTAGCCAACTCCACTTCACTATCTAGCTACATACACTATCTAAAAACTAAAAATAAAATATATACACTTAAATGGGAAGTGGTAGGTAGTGCAACATCGTACAAACCACCTGATAAATTTTGTAACCTCTGTCTACTAGAGACCCATACTATCATCTTCTCTGAACATAATCTCCTTAATAAAAAATCAGAAGTGTTCGCAAATTGCCAACACCGCTTCCGACACTCGTTCCAAAACTTTAAACCCTATATATAATAATGTCAGACTGGAACCGGCACCACCCCTAGCAATTAACATCAGTAGCACACCTTACACCTCACATCCACACCCATCTCTATACTCTAAAGATAATACTGACAGCATTTGAGTGCCACCTACCCTGGGAATACCCCCTTGTACCTCTAATACTGATATCCCGACCGTGGACTACTTATTCTGCATTGCACAAATATAAGATTAGTATAAACTGGGGACACGGTACTGGTTGTGATAGCATAGTCCTGTGCATGGATTACCACCAAGAGATAGATTGATGATTAGATAGATAATCGTACTGTTAAGTGAGTATATACTGTAAGCGATCAGTTCATTGAATTATGCACGTAATCATCTTGATGTGGACTCCCTTAATACCTATTGATAGACTCCACTCTAGCTTGCAGATGTGATACATAATTGATTTATATTTGAGACGGGGGTTGTCTATTACCTGATGGCCAGACTAGTGCGTTTATATGAGAGATCGGATCTCCGGACCATACCGAAGATTTACTGGAGATGCAGGCAAGCAATGACCCGGAGCCAACCGGGTGGCATATATAATAGTGGGACCATACCAGGTCCTACTGTTGTATTACATTTGCATGGAGCAGTGACTTGAGAGTCCGACTCCTCTTATAGAACGTTCAGATATGACACCCCTTAATTATTGGTTGGCAATCATCCTAGTATATACACCCTTGTACTTCTTAATGAACAACTCTCTAACTTATAAATGGGTACCATACTCTAGATATTAGTTATAACTTCACATGATAGGCACGTATTTGAATCACCATTAATGTAGTTTAGCATAGTAATGTAACTAAAATAACTAGCTAGTTACCTCCCCTTACGCATTAATTCCCCTTAATCATTCAGGCACTTCCGGAATTTGGACAGCATGATATATTAATTAAGAACCGACTGGATACCGTTTATAGCTTGACTATATGCTGAACCACTGCGAATTATACGATAGACGCGTGTTCTCTATGTATATATTGCGTCTCATGGATTATGTGAGTGGTGGTGTGAGCAAGGACAGTGGTACGACCTTGCCGAAGATACAATAAGGTTTATAGTATGTTGAAGGTTTTTGATATTTTGGTGTTTCCCCGCATCCGAGACTGTATATCATACAGATGTATGAGAATAAATGACTTAATAATTCAGCCTATATTATAAGATCGATTTTGGTGTTTCCCCGCATCCGAGACTGTATATCATACAGATGTATGAGAATAAATGACTTAATAATTCAGCCTATATTATAAGATCGATTGCCTGCTTCAACTGCCTGACCCTGCAAATATCATTCTGACGCACTCTAATCATGTATAGATAAGACAAGCGTGCATGCTACACGGGAGATTGCTTCATGCACTGACTACTCTAAGCTTTCCTCTTGCTTTATCTTCATAGACTGCCAACGCTTCATGTTTATCTTTATTTTCACTCTTGCTTTTATTTTATTTTATTTTTATCATGTAACACTTTATATGTAAATTGCCATGCTATTTCATTTGATGAATGTCACCCCACTGTTGATCAATATGCGTATATGTTTTATGTGTCTCTTGGGTTGAAAAGGAGGTCAAGTATGTTATAAATAGCTGCTCGGAAGAATCCAAACCTCGGTTTGGAGGAAACAATTGTAAGCAAATAAATGACTTAAACTGAACTTTGATTACTGTAATCTCTATATAACTGCTCTGTATAACAACTGATGTTATTACATTGAGCTATTTAACTTACTGGTAATAGGATAGTAATTAGAGACTATCTCTCACTATTTAGGGTTTGTGTATATATAATATATTACCATCAAAGGTTTTATTGCATACATAACCATAAATAGTACCCTTAATACTATATATATATATATATATATATATATATATATATATATATATATATATATATATATATATATATGCATGTATATATATATATATATATATATATATATATATATATATACATATATATATATATATATATATATATATATATATATATATATATATATATATATATATATATATATATATATATATATATAAATAAGTATTGAGTACTCTGGTGCGTTATGATCCATTTGGTTCCTTACCACAATTCCTTTGTTTTATATATATATATATATATATATATATATATATATATATATATATAAATACATAATCGGAGAAAGCTAATAGCGATACTCCGGCCAAATTCCAACTCACTCAACAAACATTACGAAATAATTGAGTATATTCCTAATTAAATATTCGGGATGCTAACTAATTGTATTGTATGGAAAATTGGCTGTATCATTTCATATGAGATATGTCAAATATATATAATAAACATATATATATAAATATATATTTGATATATATATATATATACATATATATATATATATATATATATATATATATATATATATATATATATATATATATATATATATATATATATAAATATAAATATACATATATATATATATATATATATATATATATATACATATATATATGTATATATATATATATATCAAATATATATTTATATATATATGTTTATATATATATATTTGACATATCTCATATGAAATGATACAGCCAATTTTCCATACAATACAATTAGTTAGCATCCCGAATATTTAATTAGGAATATACTCAATTATTTCCTAATGTTTGTTGAGTGAGTTGGGATTTGGCCGGAGTATCGCTATTAGCTTTCTCCGATTATGTATTTATATATATATATATATATATATATATATAAAACAAAGGAATTGTGGTAAGGAACCAAATGGATCATAACGCACCAGAGTACTCAATACTTAGGGTAGTAGAGTGGGAAATAGGGAAAAATATTACCTCGACGGCAGAGCTCAAGCCATTTCTGGACTCAGAAATAGCCGTCAAAACGGCTTGAGCTCTGCCGTCGGGGTCATACTTTTTCCTATATATATATATATATATATATATATATATATATATATATATATATATATATATATATATATATATACATATATATATAAAATAAATTAAAATAAATAAGTCAAACATTTAAAATGTGGCTTCGTTTATTACTGCTATATATATATTTCGGTGACAGCCATCTTTGGCTGTGACCTCTTCAGGCAGTCCGAATTAGTTTGGTAGAGACGAGTACACATGTTGTTGAGGTGTTTAACTTTGTCAATACTCTGATATGCCCAGTTCCTGGTTGGGTTGTTGTTTCTATGAGGAACTGGAATCATATGAACTGGAATCATATGATTCCAGTTCCTCATAGAAACAACAACCCAACTAGGAACTGGGCATATCAGAGTATTGACAAAGTTAAACACCTCAATGTGTCCTCGTCTCTACCACACTCATTCGGACTGCCTGAAGAGGTCACAGCCAAAGATGGCTGTCACTGAAATATATATAGCACTAATAAACGAAGCCACATTTTAAATATTTGACTTATTTATTTTAATTTATTTTACATTACTCCGGAGTAACCAAACCAACCTGCGCACTTCGTCGAGTGCTCCAATCTGCATAATGAGGTGTCGGTAAACAACCAACATATACTCAATATATATATATATATATATAAATAAATAAATAAATAAAGAAATAAAGAAATAAAGAAATAAATAAAGAAATAACGAAATAAGTAAATAAACTATGTGGGACGGAATAGGCAAGGACCCTTTTAAGAGGTATAAGTACGTAAATCATACGGTGACGGGTCAACAAATGGGGCCAAAATACTAAAGAAACTACCACAAAATAAATAATAAAGGTTTCTATCCCGGGCACCAGGCCAGGAACCACCCAGTGCAGCAAAGTAAACTAGTACTAGATAATAATTCTGAGTTCCGAAAAAAAAAAAATACTAATGCTAACTCTAAAGGTACCGCCGCGCTACAAAAGATCTTATACAAGCTACATGAAAGTTCGTACGAAGTAAAGGTAGAATACGGAAAAATAAATTCAGAATCCACACACACATATATATATATATATATATATATATATATATATATATGTCTATCAATTTACGTATGTATGTATAGCTATCTTTTTATGTATAGTTTACAGTGTATCTCTCTCAGGGCAAGAACATCAATAACAGAAACACCAAGCTACAAATTGCAATTGAAATATATTTCTATTTCATTTAGAAATTAAAACCTGATAGTTACTAAGTCTAATTTTAGAACGAATCTTTCTTTTTCAAAGCAAACTTTAAAGAGATTTATATAGACTCAGACGGTAAATACACTGGAAACCATCTCTTTACAACATTTTTTTTTACGGCTCTCTGTATAATTCCGGCCAAAATATTTTCTAAATGAATAATAAAATCAGGTTTTTTAAATCGGATGCTTTGTTTAAACGAGACCTGTTTTTGTTTCTTGCCATCCCAGGTCAAAATCACATCCAATTTGAATTCAATATTCCTAGGCCATTGAAAGAAAATATGAAAATATGATTGCCAACATTATTATGGTAATGTGCTTGTTTGTGCTCATATTTCTCGCCACTGAATGTCTGGTAATGCTAATTTTAATGCAAACACGCTAAATCATATAAGAGCTAAATACTGCGGAAAATGATTAGTCACATGAATTACACTATTTTGCCAAGCTATTATTCCATAATTCTCATTATTATGCATGTTTACATACTGGTGTTTCATCTCTATTCATGTGTAGAAGGAAGATGGTAGCAACATTGAGACATATTAAGTCTCCTCTTGATCTACGATTATGTACATATATTAATGTATCATAAATATTCCTTAAATGTTGTATTATATTTGTCTCCATACGTCTTCCATTTCTTCAATTAAAGTTTATCAGAAACAATCTTCTGAAAATGTTGAAAGAAATTCGATGACAATTAATAATTCCCACAGTATATTCGAACAGGCTTTCGCCACAATTCAACAGCAACGCATTTTTATTATTCCCTTTCATTATATATTCTTATGAGCCGGGGAATTGTTATATCGTCGCAGCAAATTCCTTATGACATTTTGTTGCGGTCTATTACAATTTAAGTTTATATTCCACCGAGGCCAACAATATCGAAAGCCCATAAAGTACTAGCCACTAACATACCTCGATGAAATTGATTGTACACACCTCAAAATTTCTGGAATTTGTAATAGATTTGAATATATCTCATATCCCAATCATCTAAGTAATTGTTGTATTGGAATAAAAGAGGACACTACAGTCCTCATGTGTCTCTACGAAGGTAGGTTAATCACAGCATTGAAATTCTATTCAGTCAGGAGCAGGAAACGTTCAGGTAAGCAGAGAAGTTATTGCTTCTTTTAGACATTCACTTATAAAATGCTTCAGTTTCAAAACTGTATTTTATTGTATATGTTTAATCTCTTTCATTGCTTTAGGTTGTCAGGTTCTCCGTGGTTAGCTTATGTGGTTTCTTCTATTCTCTAGAGAACCAACTCTCAATCTTATTAAATTTTCGGTAACATTATTTAAATTGTTGTTTCTTCATAATAAAAAATTGTTTTAGCATTTTCTTCTTCATAATAGAATATTGTTTTAGTATTTACTTCTTCATAATAGAATATTGTTTTAGTATTTACTTCTTCATAATAGAATATTGTTTTAGTATTTACTTCTTCATAATAGAATATTGTTTTAGTATTTACTTCTACTTGTTTTGCATTAACCACTTCAGATTCTAGCAGCAACAGCATTGCTAAGCTTGGATAGTCTATGTATGGAAGTCATTTAATTAGCAAATTAGCAAATCATATTCGATGACGCGCGTTTCACCCATCGGATTCTCGACTCGCGTAAAGCTGTGCTGAAAACGGAAGTGTATATGAGCTGACTGGTTTCGACGCATGGACAACTCGAGGGAGACAACTCAAGTTAGACTGTTAGTTGGAGACGATTGAGTTAGTTCATTCCGGATAAAATTTATCCTGGGTCCGTATAGTTACATAACACGCATTTCCCAGCGTGGGGGCAGCGATTAAAAATATCACATTTTGTATTGAGACAAGTACTCTTGAGTAACTTCTGATATTTATTCATTCATCGATTTCAGCCCACAAGACGAATCCCCATTTCTGTATGGCCTATATTTGGTCAGAACATTCCATTGAATGGAGTAATCGAGGTCTGCATCTTTGAGGGGCCATATGGGGCTTGCTAGCTTCGTGGATAACCGTTTATCTAAGTGTCTTAAGGGCGTCTCATGGTTAAGTAAGCGTTCTTCAAACGCCTTCCGCCAAACCCATATATATTTTGTCCTCCTGTTGTTGAATTGGTAGAGAAGATATAACTTCAGCCGCATAGACTATTCAACACAGTTGTTGAATATGGCATGTTTCTGACCTACTGCATGAACATCCGCCTGGGGTGAGCTCTTTGTGTTGAGGACGATGTCGGCTGCCACATTTTAAGCACAGGAATAACTGAGCTTCACCCTGTGTCTATTGAAGATAGGTCTGTATGTATGTTCTGTGGGGAATTGTTTATCTAGGAGTGCTGAGAATGTCCTACCTACATTATTTCTAACACGGAGCCGGATGGTGGGAAAAGTAGCTAGGGAATTCTTAGCACGCCTGTTTATATATACTGGTATCTACTCAGACGGTGAGATGGAGGTATGTTATCGAAAGTAATAATATGGAGTTACATAACTACTGTCAGTTATTCAATATATCGATTTATCAACCCTCTGAAACGATAGTAAAAGAATGTACTTATTAAACACAATACCTAACGTTTTATTTACATTTTCAACACACACACACACACACACACACACACACACACACACACACACACACACACACACACACACATATATATATATATAGCTAGATATGTTTATATAGATATATATATATATATATATAGATATAGATATATATATAATAATAATAATAATAATAATAATAATATGTGTGTGTGTATGTATATATATATATATATATATATATATATATATATACACTTGCTACGGCATTACCTGCGATAAAAACAATTCTGTATATTTGAAATTTTTCATTTCATTGGGAGATTTACAGATCAGAACCATTTTCAATCGTCTTACTGCGGGCTCAGTTTTTAACGTGTGTATATCCATATAATGGACCGTTTTTGTTATATCGGCGAGGACTTTTTTTTTTTTTGTGTTCTTGTTTAGCCACAAACGACGACCTTGTTCGGGAGTTGTAAAAGGTTACATGTTACCACCTGCAGTCATGCGTGACCGAAATCTAAACGTAATGTCATGCTATTGGTATAAATTATTAACTTCTGTGACCTTAACTAATGGAAAAGAAAGCAATGTCAAGTTAGTCCATTAACAGTATTGATTTATACGAATCCGTATGAATTAAAACTTGTTCGATACAAATTTACTATTGTATGTTTACATTTGCTTGAGCTCACACATAGTCTGTGATCTTTAAAACAACATTTTCCCATTTTATTATATGTTGAACAATATATTATTGCTTTTATATGGCGTTTTAATTTGATTCTTTGTCTCTTTTACCTACTACTAGACATGGAAATATTCTAAGCCATTTTAAATGCTGCTACTTATCCAGTAATATCACTTTTGATAACCATAGAATCTGATAAGTATTGTGTATCTGTAAATTGAAATATTAAAGTTGGAGAGCAAATAACAATGCAAAGAAATTAGAAACAATAAAAAGTAAACACAGAAGGTGAAAATAATGAAGTAATCATATTAATTACTATTTAATGTGAATTCTTCTTTGCCGTTATAATTCACATCAGTTTAGAAATTCGATTAGATGACAACAATGAAGAGTGATGTGTTGTGCATGCGCATCAACTTGCCTTCGTGGTTATTGATTCTTAATTAAGAATGTATCAGGCCAGATAATTGATGCGTACTGAATAATTTTAGAGCATACATTAATCATTGGCTAAAAAGTAATAGCATTATAAAAAGTAAACAAAATGCAACACTTGAAACCAGTTTCTGTCTTAACTGCCTTATCATCAAAAAGTTCAACCAGTACAAATGCAGTAGTGTAGGAGGCTGTATACTTATGAATTATATTCCTGTAAAAAGCTCAATGGCTCCACATAATAAAATTCGATCATTGTCACTTCTTAACGGGGAAACTGTGTCGTTAATTGTAGGGAGAACTTAGTGCATTTGATAACATCTCACAATATAACTTGTATTTTATTGTATATAGTGTAAAGCTTTTACCATTGTGAAGTAATGACATTATGTATATTTCTCTATAATTATAATTTGAACAATGTTTAAATTTAGGGAGCTATAATTTTAGTCTAAATAGTTACATAGTTAGCTGTCTCTAAATACAGAAATACAATCAATACTCCAAACTTACAAACTTTTAAAGACAATTAAAGAAAATCTTTTGAAATCTGAAGTAGAAATTTATTAAAGAAATAATTTAGACATGAATATGGTTTCTTCTCAGGTGCAATGTTAATGCGTTCTCGAAAACGCTAGAAAGTTATTATAAATTCAATAGCAATTATTACATTAATATTTTATCTCTGACAGAGACATAAGATTCTGTATCTACATCATAAGTATATAATGGATATGGGAACAAAAATACTCAATAAATGATTGATCATGCAATTATGTCTATGTTTGTATATAAAATAACCATGAGGTTATTTCTGATTTGTTACGTCTGTACACAAAATTATTTGGCAAGAACGAGTTACTTATCAACTATAGAAAAACAATTATAATTTTCGTTATATAAGGATAATTGTACTGAATATTAAGGTGCTAGAATTAAGATTTGAACGTAAACTCGCATTAATTTGTAGGCTGGGGTTATTTCGCTTAAATTAAGATGAGAATGCAATTTACAAATATGTAAACAACAGAACCTATATACCTTAACATTAAATACTCATCGGAATAACCTGTAAACTAATAAATTATAGTTTAATTTAATAATTCTGCTACCATTCATTTCACCCTTAAATATTACACTCTACCAAGTGGTTTTCCTGAATTTCCTATCTATTTATCATTTCGTCTAAACGAATATATGGCATTTAAATATACGTAAATAAGAAAACTTTTCACAAATCATATCTTTATGGCACTTGAATGGGTAATTAGCAATATATCCGTAGGGAATTATATCACGGATTGTGTTACAATTACATAACATTCATCAGCATGGAAGTTAGCTCCTCTTGTGTCTTCTAGCCATGTAACAATATAAAATATGTCCGTTATAAAAATGTCTTCTTTTCGTCATTGGATGAAATCCCGTAAGATTTATCATTATACAATTGAGGTAATGTATGTGCAATTTCATCTTAAATAAAATTGCCACACGATATCTATTAACATAGTAGAGTCAAACATGGTAATTATGGTTCACGATGCCGTAAGGTTGTATGTGTAATGAGTTTGTTATGATTGTGTCTTTCAAATGACTTCTGGTGGAATATTTGGAGACCTTAAGCTGAAAAAGTATAGAATTAATTTCTGAGAAATTACAGACAAAGGAACATTGCTTACATTGCAGTGTTTTTAATGTATGTACTGCATATAAATATGATTACTATCAAATAAATATAATACATGCTCACTCTTTCAGGTTCTTTCCATGAAGATAAACGGTAAAGGAGACTGAAATAACCAAGAGACAGTGAGATATAATTTTTAGTAGCAGCTTCCCATGCTAGAAATAGCAGTCAATCTCAGGCACATTAGAAAATATAGTTCTACATATATCTAAAAGAAGAGGGGACAGCTGACTTCTCGAATATTGCTTTTGATTTCTTATTTTATCGTTTGCATAACAGTCCACTATTATTACTTTTGCGTAAAAGGGTGGTGAATTGGCAGTATCGGTAGAAAGTCGGGCACCATGCTTTGCAGCATAGAGTTACAGTCCTTTACGGTATGAGTTCAAATCCCGCCGAGGTTAACTTTGCCTTTCATCCTTACGTGATCGATAAAATAAAGCACCAGTAACGTACAGGGGTCAATTTAATCGACTTTCTCCTCCACTCAAATTACTGGACTTATGCCTGCACTATAAATCATTATTAACTTTGCGTACGTTTTTGTACGGGACTTGTAAAATAATCGATTAAATGAAATACCGAATTCATGCGAGAAGAAAAACAGTTTTAAATGAAAAATTAATAAGGTTTCAATTAAACCACGATCTCTAACTAATTGTTTGCTCAGGCCAAAATAAGAGGAAAAAAACGAGATGTATAGATTGACCAAACAATGATACATATACATGTAAAATGCAAATTGAATATCGATACACCACCAGATGATACACCACCAGATGATACAGGCAAGCTTAGAATATGTTTAATAATGGATGTTCAGCACAATACATCATATTAATTATTACAATTGGGTTAACAGTTTGATAACATCTATATTATTCGAACTTCTTTTATTCTATGAAAATGATAAATGAATGTATAATTAAGCCTTTAGCTACAGTATGCAATTTTAATTATGAAATTATGAATAAGTCAATTTATAAAAAGTGTTTATTGTTCAATGTCATAGCGTCTTTATATCACATGCGAATAAAAATAAAAATAAAAATAAAAATAAAAATAAAAATAAAAATAAAAATAAAAATAAAAATATTTAAAATAGTGGGGACCATCTAAAAATATGAAGCACATACAATATTTGAATTTTATTAATACTGAATAATAAATAGGTAAGGGAGTGGTAGAAAAATTGGAAAGTCGAAAAAAGGCATGACTATATGGAGTTACATTTCTTTAGTTTTAAGTCAAATCATAAAAGGATATATTTGAGTTTCGGGTCGATATAATTGAAGCTCCAATACAGTTGAACTATTGTGCGTTGTTTGAAATGCATATTGAATGAACGTTATTATTTAAGGCTGTATAAGAATTAATGTTGTATATATGTCCTTAAACTGACTAACTGTTTGGATCGAAGGGGTTTCATTATTAGGCTTGTATTTGCAAATTCATTGCAGTTATTTGTATATTTTCTGCTTCAGTATACTAGCGGTAATTGTGCATATTTAGCCCCCACCCCCCGCTTAGTAATTGTAAAGGCAATAAAAATGTGGTTTTTATATTCCATATTCTTCTGAAACAAAAATACCTGGAATTCATAAACAAATAAAGTCAAATATTGCTATGCAATTCATGGGATTGTTTGTACCCACAAAGGCTTCGACGTATCTCGTGGAAAATAAATATAAACCATGGTAATTCCACCTAAACTTCATGCTACCATCCACATTCCTTGTTGCAAAGATTGCTGTTTTTGCTGGTTGTATTTGGTAAGCTACAGTTGGGAAGCGTTAGTAAAAATCAGATTGTAATCATAAAAATTAATCGGATGTTCTTCCGTTATCAGCCGTTGTAATTCACAGAAATGAATAGTGAATGTTATCTCATTCATGGTAATGAACTATCCTCTACCTTCAGCCCAAATATATAGAGAACCTATTTGGAATCCAGTGAAGCATGGCACTCTGTTTTGAAAGGAAGGGATAATACACAAACCGCTCTAATATTTGAAGTAATGGACACATATTTATCAATATATTTATTTTATGTAATATTTATGATATCAACGTGCGATCCTAACCTCCAGTGGCTATGTGATAAATTTGACATTGCAAGAAGAAAAGATGCATTTCCCTGAATAGTTAACTGTTGCGTGATTTAATTTTAAAATTGTATTGCTATAAATTGATTTTATTTCTATTCAGTGAATAGTTATGCTGGGCCGTTAGATAAATAATTCAAAAATTCATTTAGTAAAGGGTTCGAACTTACGATCTGTCCTGGGAAGCGTGAAATGGAAGCACAAATAGTTCGTATCTCAAGACATGAGGGAGTGTTCGCAAGGGAAAAAGCTTGACAACTGCTAAATGGAAAGCTTAATTCCTTACAGTTAATGAGTAGGATCTACTCATTAACTGCTACCGGTTAGCTATAGTACTGTGTCTCTGATACTGTAGATTTGGGTGGGAATTCCACAATTCAGGTGTGGTGCTAGCAAACACGCCACAGGCACGAGAGTGAGCAAGTACCCGGCTATTAGAATGTGTTATGAAATGCATTCGATTGGAAGGGAATATTTGCTTCTTGAAGCTTAACTTGAAAGAAATGTGTATTTGGGCGGTTCAATCTATCCCCTAAACAGAGAGCCGGAACACACATCCTTCTTTGATTAAGTCACTGCACCATTAGATGTAGTTACGACTGAGTCATATATCCTAATGGGAGTCTTCAATGTATATGTTGGCACTGGCTACTTGTCATAGAAAAGAATGATTGAAAGGACGGCGATCCTCATCTAAATATAAATGGAGTGACATTATTAGAATTCTGTTCGAGTGATGGGTTCGCTATTATGAGGACCTTCTTCCAATACATGGAATCGGAGATAGTGATCAATAATTGATTTTGTTATTGTCTCGGTCCTGGATATTCGTGTTATGTGAACGGCCGAGCTTTCAACTGATCACAATCTAGTTATCTAGAACCTGGGTATACCTAAAGCCGAGAGGGCCCCCAACATTTGCAGGTTCGATTCGACCAACAAGATAAAGCTACAAGCGGTGGCAGATAATAATAATTCTTTCTACTTTTGGCACAAGACCAGTAATTACACAGTACATTACTGGTACTTTATTTTATCGACCTCGTAAGGATGAAAAGCAAAGTTAACCTCGACGGAATTTGAACTCAAACCGTAAAGGGACGTAACTATGCTAGAAAGCATGGCGTCCAACCCTCTACTGATACTGCCAATTCAAATGATGATTGTTTCTACTTTAGGCACACGGCCAGCAAATTTGAAGGGGGAGAGTCGATTAAATCGTCCGAGTGCATTACTGGTGCTTTATTTTAGTCAGCTTTAATTCAGTCGGCTGCTATTTCTAACAGGCAAGGCTATAATGTTGCGGCTGACACGTTGGCCTGTTTATGATGGTATCGGGTATAGATTCCATTGACGAGATTTCCCTGACAAGTTTTGGCCAAGCCGGATTTCGCGTATGTAGAAAGAAAATTGCCGGAGCTGCGCGGAAGTGGAATAAAACCTGTAACACACTTTAATATGAAAACAGCACCTTAACCACCAGATCGTATGCGTCTTCTCTCTTATAGCGTCCTGCATGATGCGAAACATCATATATATATATTCATATTTTACTACAATGTCTGTGTTCTATCAGCAAGCCTCTTGGCGATAATCAGATGAATAACTGTTTTCGAAAATTTTAAAGTTCTTGTCATCACTGAGCTCAAATCCCTTAGGTCATCGAGAGGTTGTATGTTGTTGATTATATCCACAAAAACGATCCACCACAAATCACAAAACAAAATCTTGAGTAACGAAATTGTTCTCTGAATCTAGAAAACAAAGTAGGCAAAATCATCTAAACAAGGATATTTAACTGAGCCTGCTCAGTCACGCCAGATACATGGGTTTATAATAACAGCAACAAAATTAAGAACTAAATCAACAAAATATTATCGATTCACTTATAGTTCTAAACCATCATTAAAAGCAATCCATTAGGTTAAACAGTCTCCACGCTAGAGCAAGTCAAATTCGATTACAAACTAAATTTGATTTAATGCCTGGATTAATTACGCAGACTATTGACAACGAAATGCATAACCAACTGTATTTATTTATCTATTTATATCAGGCATATGAGAGAATAATTCATACGTTTCAGTACGTACATAAAAAGATGAACAATTATCGTGTGTGAACTTATGTGATCTCAACTTGATCTCAACTTGATGCATTTATCTCTATATATATTTGCTTTTATTTTAGGTACTTTATTCTGAAATATGTTAGACTCAGGAAAATAATATCCATAGAAGCGGATACAGAAACACTCAATTATATATGTACATATAGTGTCATATATATCTAAATATATAAAGCAATTACGTTTCATAAATTGAAGTTCATGAGGACATAATCTATATAATGTCTCTATATACTACAACGTTTCTCAAATATGGGCTTTTAAAGAATGAACAACGAGAAATAGATATAACATGAAAATTATATGGTGTGTGTGTTTCTTTCTATTAGAAATATTGGCAACTTAAACATCCCCAAATACAACAATATATATATATATATATATATATATATATATATATATATATATATATATATATATATATATATATATTGTTATACTTGGGGAGGGTCATATTTGTGTAATAATATTGCCAGAATTAATAACAGAACACACTCACTGTTTGGTTTTCGCTTCTGTGTCTTTTATATCGGTTAATTTAATTTATTCGGTCCTCAATGTTACCAACGGTCAAAAATACAGATACAATATAGACACAAACACATATATATAGTCTAACAAAGTTCTTTCGTTGCACATCTGCAACATCGTCAGTGGTGCTATTATGTTTCCTCTCGTTGTATTGTATGCTTAAGCCATCTTTATTTAGTCTGTTTATTTATTTATTTATTTGTTTATTGTTTTGTCTTCTATGCACATGCGTTTGCGTGTGTGTATAGTGATTTGTTTGATGTGTGTTCGTGTTTGGGTGACTATGTATTGGTTATTGTATTCTATCTTAGATTACTAGTGTGTGTTTATATGTGTTTGTTGTTATTGTGCTTGTGTATGTATTTATTTATTTATTTATTTATACTTCTCTTAGGTCAGTGTTGTTTGTTTGGGTGTTGTTGTTATTCCATTCATTTTTTCTGTTTTTCCTTGGCCTTCTAAGTTCTATTTTGCTGGCCTCTCTGATTTGCTTATCTGCTGGGTCATTTCAATGTTTAGATATATATTCTAATTTCTATGTTGTCTATGTTACCGTCGTGTTGATGTCTGGCATGTTCGTATAGTACTGAACCGTTTTTTTAGTTCCCCTCAGTTTTGGTCTATCCATTTACCTATGCTACGAGCTGTCTCGCCTATGTATGTTGTTGTAATGTTTCTGCAAGTACCCTCTGTGCATCTTATGCTATAGACTACTTTTCTAGTTTTACAGTTTATCCGGGGTTTACTTTACATATGATACATTTCCTATTAGTTCAGTGGGTTTTCTTAAAAGGGTAGGGTTTGCTGATCAGGGATTTTATGGTGGTTCCTGGCTTTTCTACCACCTTAATCTTTAAGTGGGTCTTTCTCAGGACCTTTCTACACTGGTTAGCTAATTTCCCTACAGGGGTAGCGTCCACAAACATGACACTCTGGTATCTCTGGTTGTCGTACCATGAGGTGGCTTTCCCTATCTTATGTCTAGTCCTATCTAAGCTATTCCATGATTTGCTCCTTTATACTGGGAAAGTCCCTTTCATGTCCAGTTCTATGAGGGTCTTATACTTCTCCGTGGCTCCTTCGTATACTCTGATTCTGTCCCTTTGGTTGTAGCCAGCGGTTGATGAAGTGTTGGATGTGTCTTTCCATTTCTGTTGGGTCGCACATGCGGGACACGTTCTTCATCACTCGTTCTAAGTCTGCATATCAGAATATTAAACTTAGCACTACTGGACATTGCTGAGTTTTTGAGTATCAGGTATTTGGAGGCTATGGGTTTAGCATAGTGTGAGTGGAGAATTTGGTCTCTCTCGTCTATAGTGTTAATCCAGAGTTCCGTGTCTAATACAGGTAGTCTATTTTTAGGGTGTTTGGAAGGGTAGTCGATAGTTACAGTTATACTCTGGTGTATGGAATTAGCTATCTTCTGGATGCTTTCCATTGTGCTACGTTCTAAATCAAACGTGTTAGTGCTCTCTTGTGGGGATGTCCTTATTACTATATTGATGTCGTCTACGTAATGAAAGTACATGGTGAGGTCTATGGAGCTCTCATCAAGGAAATCTTTGAGTCTCCTTTCCCACCATACCATAAAAAAGGTTGGCAACGTCACCAGCTATGCCGACGCCAATGGCTGCTCCCTCATTTTGGGTGTAGATCTTCTCGTTGAATTTGAATTATGTGGCCCTTTAGGGTAATTTTGATACTAGCCCCTATTGTATGTGCGACCATTTTTCTTACCTGATCATTGTTTTGGGGTGTCCGTATAGCTTTGGTCCACCCAATCCACCTTCCCATGGGTGTATTTCTTGCCATTGGGGTTATGGTGGGGGGTCTAACTCGTATGGGTCTACTGGGGCAGAAACCTCTAAGGTCATGGCTGTCTAGGTAGTCAGTGTCGTAGGTAAGTCTAAGTAGGAGGCCCAGTTCGTCTGTGTCGCCGTCGCAGAACTCCACCTCACTCTCAATGATCATCTCCACACATTTTTCCACAGCAAAATCAATGTTAATGGATGGGTACTGTGATACCACATCCATACTGCCTATTATGCAGTTGGATAGGTTCCTGTTTTTGATGCACTCACTGATTCTGCTGAGGAGATCCTCTGTACTGTCACATACATCTGGGGACATTTTGATTATGGGGCGTATAACCATTGAGAGGAAGTAGGAGATCCTGTAATTGCGAGCTATATTTGCTCCGCATTCCTGTCTTGTTGGTGGTCCTGTTGTGGGGTTGGCGACTGTCTTGTGGTCTTTGCGGAGCTCATACAAGGGTGGTATGTCATTGTTAGACGCCTGGAAGTTGTTGGCAGTGCGTCTGCTTGGCTTTAGGATGTCGGTCCACATCATCATATGAGCGTTGAGGATTTTCTCTCTCCCATCATGTATTTGCCGTTGGTCAGTCAATGGTAACAGTGAGGACCGAATAAATTAAATTAACCGATATAAAAGACACAGAAGCGAAAACCAACCAAACATTGAGTATGTTCTGTTATTAATTCTGGCAATATTATTACACAAATATGACCCTCGCCAAGTATAACAATATTTGATTCGACACACGATTTCATATCAAAAACCTCGCAAAACTAATATATATACATATATATATATGGAGGAAGTTATAGTTCACTTGAAGCATTGTGTAATGAGGTGTAAACGTTTGTATTTGTAAAGCCAAAACAATGCAGGTATGGACATAGAATATAAATGCAAACGATATTGTTGACAATTAGTCTTTTACCTTAAATTTATTTAAATGTCCTTAATTTCGAGATAATTGTTTCTACTTTAGGCACAAGGCCAGTAATTACCCAGTGCATTACTGGTACTTTATTTTATCGACCCCGTAAGGATGAAAGGCAAAGTCAACCTCGGCGGGATTTGAACTCAGATCGTAAAGGGACGTAACTATGCTTGAAAGCATGGCGTCCGACCCTCTACCGATACTGCCAATCCACCGCGGAGGGAAGTAAAGCGGTTAAACCAGTGTTCTAAATAGCTTGCCAAGTCATGCTGACAGGAAATGGTATATAGTATCTGTTCTATCTCTAATGTCAAAGAGTTAAGGTTAGGTGGATAAAAGGTAGTCTCCCTTTAAAAGGGGTTTTGTACATGTATATTAAGTGTGTGGGAGAATACGTGAAGGTGTAGGTATGTGTGTGTGTGTGTGTGAGATATGTCTATACGTAAATGTGGGGGATAGATGCTCTCTCGTGTCAGAACTGGTCTTTGTGTGTGTATGTGTGTGTGTGAGAGAGAATAAGTGGAGATGTAGGCGCGTGTGTGTGTGTGTGTGTGTGCGTGTATGTGTGCGTGTGCGTGTGTGTGTGGGATGGGGGGGGGTCTAAGTATGGAGCTAGATGCTCTATCAAGTTATAAATTGATTGGTGGTTGTGTTTTATCTATAATTAGTGCTTCCTTAATTCTAAGATTGCCGAGGTTTCTTTCCTTAGTTTCTATCCTAACTGTTATGCTTTTGTCGGTGTTTTTGCATTTCACTAGGTGTTTCTTAAATGAGGAAGCGTTAGTATTAAGGTGTTCTTTTATTCTTATGTGAAGTGGTCTGGTGGTACTACCTACGTAGAAGTTGCTACATTTGTCGCACACAAGTCTGTGTACGACGTACGCCTGGTAGCATAGGTCTGTGTCGTTGATGGGACAGTTGGCTAGCCTGCAGTGGCTGTCATGTCTGGTGGAGTGTCTTTTGGTTAGCTGTCCGCGTAGAGAAGGTCCTGAGTGGGCTAGTTGGATATCTAGTCCATCTCGTCTGATAGTTCTGCGGATGGCTGTTGTTGTTTCGTCACTGAAGTGTGGGAGCTTCAGGAAGCAATTGTTAGTTCCTCGAGTGTGGTGTCCTCTGTTCTTTCTGGCATGGTTCGTGGTGGATATTCGACATCTAGCCCCATACTTAGACCCCCCACCCCCACACACGCACACGCACACACACACACACACACACACACACACACACACACACACACACACACGCCTACGCCTCCACTTGTTCTCTCTCACACACACATACACACACAAAGACCAGTTCTAACATGAGAGACCATATATCCCCCACATTTACGTATAGACATATCTCACACTCACACACACACACACACACACACACACACACACACACACACACACACACACACACACACATACTTACACTTTCACGTATTCTCCCACACACTTAAACATACATGTACAAAACCCCTTTTAAAGGGAGACTATTCTTTATCCACCTAACCTTAACTCTTTGACATTAGAGATAGAACAGATACTCTATACCATTTCCTGTCAGCATGACTTGGCAAGCTATTTAGAACGCTGGTTTAACCGCTTTACTTCCCTCCGAAGAAGAGATATTATCTCGAAAATTAAGGACATTTAAATAAATTTAAGGTAAAAGACTAATTGTCAACAATATCTTTTGCATTTGCATTTATATTCTATGTCCATACCTGCATTGTTTTGGCTTTACAAATACAAACGTTTATATATATATATATATATTTATAAAATTACCACCCCACCTTAATTCTTCAATTTGTATGTGTGGATGTGTGTGCGTGTGTCTGTGGAGATGGGTGTGAGTGTACGTGAAAGCCAACCTACATAAGTCTTTTTATTTGTAAATGTTATACTCTAACCATCATTTTCAGTAGCCCCACTCCACATAAATTCCTCGATTTAAGAATGACCTGTAGTATCTATTTCATACTATTAACCTTAATTGAATATATATCTGACCAGGAATGCTTTTTGTGAAAATCAGTCATATGTAACTATTGTCATCTTGCCTGACGGTTTGAACTTTACAACACCACCTGCCTCTTTGAGGTCAAATACCGACCCTACTAGCACCTACAAACTGACCAATGAGAATTAAGACTATTCCCGCTGACAACATTAAATTATTCCTTACAAGCTCATATGTCCCAAGGCTCTGATACCATCAACACTATAAACACAGAGCTGGCATATCTAAGAACTGACTAACTGCCTGATGAGGGCATAGCCATTCAATGGATATCATCGAAATATATATAACAGTAAATAAAGTATTATGAGTTCATGCAATTGACTTATGTTTCGTCACTATATTTATATATATATATACCCATATTTAAATGTATAGGTAATAATTTTCGCAAGGTGCACACAATTCAATGCGTGCTTAATTTAGATGGATTTAAATTAACAATCTTGGTTTAAATTACACACACACACACATACACACACTCTCTCTCACACACACTTACATACACACACACACACATGTATATATATAGATACTTTTTTGTAATAATTAAATCTGCCGACTATGTGTCTGATTCACATTCATTAAGAGTTGAGCTTATTTATACTGTTTTCCTATATAGAATGATGGAGAGAGGCAGTTATTGAAAGATTTGATAGAAACTACTTTTTATTCCACATATCAGTAACATTTTTGATATGCAATGTATCTTTTAAAATTTATATTGATGTTCACAACAAGTTAGCTTTTCGTAAAATAAAAACGAGATGTAGAGAAAGCATCAAACTGGCATATTAGCTCCAGAAAAAGCTAAAAACAAAAAAAAAAAATACCACCACGATATAATGTGATAATTTGAATCATGAAACGAACATATGTCGGCAGCTAACTTTGATTTCCCGAAAGGTTGGTAAATGATGTTATGCAATTCAATAGATCGTGATGAATTAGATTGTAAAGACATACGAGGTTACGGAAATGCATTTAGCAAAACTTCATTTATTATCGCTACTGAAATGGGTAAATTATACCTTGTAGGAAATTAGATCTATCCATTAATATATACAGAAACTGAATGTGTTCCAAAATTATAGCGAATCTGATTAGCTGGTGATAAGAAATAGAAGTCATCTTCCTTATCAAGGGACATGGTACCGCGTATATTAGTAAAATGTCGACATGCGTTTCTACCTAATGTCGCAGTATTTATGATATACCTACCTTGATATTCTATCACAATAGCGTATCATGAATAGAACAAGCATTTATTTTAAGCAAGTTTGTTTTACATATGTAGAAGATAACAAATGCGGCTATTTAATCGACCAAAAAATATACCTGGTATGGTTTATATACTCTAAAAAAATCAAAAGTAAATAATTGTTTTACATAACCGTAATTTTCTTACGTAACAGCACAAGAATTTGTTTTTACCTCTCTGAATTCATTTACCGAAAGTAAGACAAATCAGACCAGTTCGTATTTTTATATATTTATTAGATGTGAATTCCAGAGTTCTCTTCGTTGTCTTATTTGCACTTAATTATCATTAACTCTAATGAGTTTCATCTTAGTACTGCGGTAATTTTAATTATAAATATTTTTTAATCAATAGGCTAATTATCTTAGCTCGTATGTATCCATAGACTCTTCATCCAGACGGCATTTGTGATGAATTTTCTAGTGTCATTATTTTAGTTTCCAAATTCATAAAAACTATATCCCGCCTATACAATATTTTGTTGTAAACTTCTTAGATCTGTTAAATGGGAATTAGACATCATAGGGAAACAATAAGTCAAAAATATGTAAACATTTATCGATCTACTTACTAATTATCACACTCCCTCTTCACTGCATGCTTCCGTTAATTATTTTTAAAATCAATATATGCGTTGTACATTATCCACTTGCTATATGTAAAATAATTCCAAATAATTCTAATATGATTTATTATCATTGCCGATGTAATTACGATGCTTTTATCACATTTGTTGGCTCGATATATTTAGTATATTGGAAATCACAATATGCTCTTCATGCATAAATCACGTTTGGGAAGTGTTCTGAAGGCTTTACCGCTGTTTAGCTTTATTATAATTTTATTAACGCAAAATACGCATGTAACATAATGTTACAGCATAAAGCGATGTTAAAACTTATTGACTCATGTTACGAATATGGTTTCATATCCTATTCGAAGTAAATTCAGCTTTATTTCCACAACTACGTAACTTCCTTTTTAAAGGCAAGTTACAGCAGTAATACGAAATCAGATACTGTATGCAAATAATACTAACGTGATATCAAGCTATTCCATTTGAATTGAATAATCAAAGTAGTTTAACATTTTCACCAGTAACGCCTATCATAGGTAAATGTGACCCAATACATTCGTCACACTCAATTCCTAACCAGAAAGATGTGATACAGCGCTTCATCATTATTTGATAACCTGAACTGCATCGTAAATATTCTCAATACGTCATTGATGTAAATATACATAATTACTTGGAGAATGCAATTGAAATGACGAGTGTCATGATAATAGCTAAAGAAGAAACACCTACTATCTATCCTTCTATACATTATAAATCCAACGTCAAATTCCGTGTGGTGTTAAACACTTGTTAAAAATGAAAAATAAAACTCGTATCCTAGTTAGAAGTAGCTTCCACCATTCAATAGCATTCTGTGAATGCTGGATATATCTATTCCTTACACAGCAATCTAAACTAACAGAAACACGGCAATGAATGTGTCCTCTAATTTGTTTTAGTGGGTACAATCTTTTACTAAATGCTTCCAAAAATTAATAGAATAATTCATAATGCCGGTTACTGTATGATTGACAAAAAGGACGGCCTTGCACGACTGGGGTACCTTTGATTAAAATCCTCATCAGACTGAATCATATAATAAATAAGTTACAAAAACATAACATATACGGTAATTAAGTTCCGTAACCCAATGTTTATACCATACACTCTCACTCTAATCCAGTGTTTATTTTATTTTTGTTATATTTCAACTTCTTTGATCCTTGCAACGATACATCAGCTATGTGATGCACATTGAAATATATAGTATATTTAGTTTTAAAATCTATAAATTACAATGAAGAGGAATTGAACATCAAAATATAAAACACCTACTTCCAATTCAAATTGCACGCCGCTTTGTTCCCAAATTATTCAACTTGCACTTAATGATAATTCACGACTTAGTTGAGGGAAATACATACAAACTCGTTTATGGGTTTCCCTTTAATGTCACTGGGGACCGTATATATTCCACTACATATACACTAGTAATAATATTTGTATGTCAAACAAAAGCATATTTTATGTTGAAAATTATAGCTGGTGTTGTTTAAACACTATGTAAACACGATTTACACATAGATTTCAGACCTCAATGGATATGAAATAAAATTTAACATTTTTCGTAGAGTAATGTAAAATCAAAAGCTATAAATAACGAAATAAAATTATTCGGCTTTAAACTGGTGCAACGTCACATCGAGATTATACGTTTTTTATCAAGATTACTAGCACTTGATATAGCTACTCGTTCTAATAGGAGATTTATAGTCGACTATATTTAATCATTGTGCAAGAGCGAACGAGATATTGACGCATTTGAGATTCAGGCTGGTACATGCAACAAAATACACTCGACCTATACTCTACTCAATCTTCTGTTTGCCCTTGCAAGGCATCTATGCTTACACATGTCTTTTAATTGCTGATAATATTTGCTGGTCGTAACTACAAAAAAGAGTGATGCAATTCTATAAAATATGGCATCGTCCCCATATCCATCAAAAGCAATTATTGCAATTGCTGCTATGATAGAAAGTGAAGTATATGATTCATGTAATTGAATGGATAAATGTCGGCATATTTATGTCATTTTCAGATAGAACCTTTGCACAGACCACTGACGACGTATTTGAAATTAGCATTAATGAGGAGATTTCCTATGCACAGTATAGAAAATTGAAGATTTCTGTTAAAAGATAATCAGAGACATATACAGTTAAATATATTCTCAGTTATATTTCATAATGTTTTTTTTTTGTTATAGTCATTTATATTGGGAGGACTATATGTCAAATGTCATACACACACACATACCCCCCCCCCATATATATATATGATAAGAGGTCATCCTCCACACTTGCTATCAGGAACGCGTTCAGTGTTCACCTCTCTCCAGAGAGGTGCATTCTCGTGAGGTGGAGAGTATACTTTGCAGATCTCCTAAATACGATCACAACAGCATTTTCTGATGAGTCTGGGAGCGGTGAGCAATCTTTCGAGACTGAGATCACAAGTGCACTTGAAGAGCTCACATGTAGCCCCTGGGGAATATGAAATCCGGCCCGAGATATTAAAGGCCCTAAATGGAGAGGGTATTGCCTGGTGGACTCATGTGTGCCAGATGGCCTCGATCTCTGGAAAGGCACCTAAATAATGGCATTCGGGTGTGATAGTCCGAATTTTCAAAAAAGGACACATGAGTGACTGTTCCAATTACAGAGGGATCTCCTTGTTAAGCCACCCTATGATAAGTGTCGGGCAATAGGTTGTAGGGAAATTGTCGATCATAAGCTAGCTGATGAACAGTGCGCATTTCGTAACATACGCAGCGCAGTTGACCTATTTACACTGAGGCAGCTCTTTGAGAAATTGTGGAAGTGTTGCCAAGAGGAGTACAGTTGTTCTGTAGACCTTGAAAAGGCATATGACCGCGTTCCTCGGGACCTGCTGTGGAATGTTCTGCAGGAGTATGGGATCGATGTTCAGCATCTTGTTGCCCTGATGTCTCTATACGGTTCTCTTAATATTTGTGTTCTGATAAATGGTGCTAAATCAAAACCTGTAATGTGGGAGTAGGGTTCCGCCAGGGTGCGTACTGTCACCTCTCCTGTTCATTATTTACATCAGGGGCGGTGGATTGGCAGTGTCGCTAGTGCGTCGGACGCTATGCTTTGACGCATAGAGTTACGGCCCTTGCCATTGTGAGTTTAAATCTCTTCCGAGATTAACTTTGCCTTTCATCCCTACGGGGTCGATAAAATAAATTACCAGTAATGCACTGGGTAATTGCTGGCCTTGTACCAAATGTAGAAACAATTATTTACATCAACGAGATTGAAATGCTTAGGTGGGTTGGAAGTGCTATCATGCCTGGCGGGTGTAAAAATTGGACTCGGAAAAGCACAATTTTGTCATCAGACACTAGATGGCGATGATATAGACGATGGTACTGGTGGGGATAGGTTGTTATTCCATTCATATTTTCCGTTGTGTAGAGGTTTTGCTTCCGTTAATGGCTGATTTGTTTGACCTGACACCTGGATATGTTCACTGCGCTGCCATGATCTAATTTAGCATATTTATTGACAACTGATGAACGCTTCTTATTTCAACTCTCCCCAATGCATTCTGGACTTTTCCATGACACTATGAATCTTTTCCCATATGTATGTTTTGGTAGCATTCCTACATTGTCCCTCTTTGCATCTCATACTCGATACAATATTTCTAGTTCTACAATTTAGATTTGAGCTTACGTTTAAGACTACGGAATCATTATCAATTAGGCTTTCTTTCTTAAAATGGTAAGTTATTTGGATTAGGGATTTAATTGGGATATAGATTTTCTTTACCATACATCTAAGATTCAATTTTTCAAACTCTCTTTGTTAGTGTGCATTTAAAATAATTAAATTCCGTTTGCTTGTTTTCATCATATCTGCTCGAAATATGTGACGCGTATTTTATCAATTCCTGGAATAGTATAGATAAGAAAGAAATAGAATGTTATATTTAGACGCATCAGTCAAACTACTTCCTTTTTTGTTGATATTAACCTGCAAGTAAGTATCCTCTTTGTCTAGTGAGAAACTGCATATTGCTCCGATATTAAACATGTTTTTAAAAATGTGGATAAACCAATTTGAATATATAATTCATTTTTTGTAGCTAATTCAATATTTGACTGGTGAGTTAATAGAATTTTGTTCAATGATATACTATACTAGATAAAATATCTATTGATTTTTAGTCAGCACTGTATTTATTCACAGGTGTAGACGCTTTGTCTGAATATATAATATCTTTCAGGTTAGGAAAAAGTTATATATATAGATAATGTACTAACCTGTGTCTCAACATACAATTCCAAGTCAATTGAAATGGTAATCATTATTATTTTAGTAGACATATTTGTTTTACTTTGATTTACTGTACAGTAGAGCACAGTGCAGTAAAACTAATTTCTAATTTCGGAGCAATGGATGTTTCTTCATGCTATCTTGATTTAATATTTTGCATGCACTTGTGCAAAGCCTAGTCATGAGATTCTAGGTATGGTGTGTATTCAGTTCTAAATCTAGTATGTTTTTTGTCAAATTGACAGAATAATATGAGTATTCAGACGTGTGTTCCTGCTCTGGGTGTCCTGAGTTGAAATGTTGCTGGGGGGGGGGGGGGGGGGGGGGCACACACGCATTTTCTTGCGGTATTTAAGTGTCAATAACGGTCGTATTAGATTCACACAGGGAATTGTTAAAATCGTTTGAGTTGCTACTATGATATTTGTACCGAATGTTGCGTTTTGCATTCAAATGTAACTCCTAAAAATTGCCAAAGCGGGACATGAAGCAGTATTTCGTGGCACATTTCTAAATGATTGACCGCTAGTATCAGATGTCAGCACAGGTTTCTTTTCAACATTTCGTTCGTATCAATGAAAAATCATGAGACCTTTATCAATGAAAAATTTGAGAGCTTTATCTAACTCAGATCAACACAAGACACACAAACAATCAATGCACTTGTAGCACTCCAGCCTCATCAAGAAGGCGCTCGTGTAGATTTCCAAAATGAAGGTGTGTAGAGCGCTTGTCACAACCTCCTTCACCTCCCACACATCCTCACATCAGATAACCTGGACATTTTTGCCTGGTCTTCTTGGGTCTCGGAATGTTTTTATGGGTATCTGCGCTTGTTCTCTGGATCATAACAGCAGACCCAGGTTTCGTCATAGGTTACCAGGACACAAGGACACTTAGATTTGAAGTGATCCACTCGACCATCTGCCTGCTGTCAGCAACGTGCCTCTGACTTTGAGCTTCATTGAGCATCCTGGGAACATATTTGGCACAAAAGTTGCGCACATTTAAATCGTCAGTCATGTATGACTGTTCATAGTGCCCCTAGCTACTTCAAATTGTTTAGCAATCTTCAGAGGAGAGGCACGAGAGTGTTCGTCCAGATATTTCCGAATTGTATCGACCAAATTTAGCGTCTTCATGTCAGTCTCCCTGCCACATGTCTCATCATCCCTCACCTCTTGTGCCAGCGCAAAACAGCCGCCCGGCTCATAAACCTTAGTACGTAAGCAGTTATGACTATTTCATAGGTTTCTGCAGCGTGTTTGTCGCGCTCGACACAAAACTATACTGCATAACGAGCTTCGACGTATAGTGTTTACAGTGTTGTACCGGCCCAAACAGTCAACTTGAAAAAGAAAGATTTGACATGTGAGCGCCTTATAAACATATCAAGGATACATTAGAGTAGGAATTACGTCACTCAATTAAAATAGCCTGAAACGAAAAAGTCTCAAAACCTCTTGAGTGTATCTCGTATATGCAAGAATACCTAGTATATAATAGAAACTTCATCGAGCGATATGATCATATATTTCTTTCAGAAATCTAACGGCCGTCTTTATAATTCTTATATGTTATGTTATTAACAGACTTGGTCATATTCTTTTATGTACCAATTGAAGATAATATATATATTGAATATAGGCTAATACCAGCATTCATAGTCGAAACCAATAAGAAAATGCCTTTCAATATTTCGTTCATTATCCTATCAATTAAATGCCTAACTGCGTATAACAATTTATTGCACTAACCGTATCGAAGTCCAATAGCTGTATGCTTGATATTGTCTTAGAACCATTCTTATGAAATCACCCTTAAGATAAAATATATGATTATAGGAACACGAATACAGCCACATAAATGCACACCACCTGACCCTCGGCAGAGTCGTTAGATTTGCTATAAAATTACGGCAAAATCTCCAGCAATAATAGCGTAGAATAATAGAGGAAGGAAGCTTTATTGAGATCCAGTATGCGGATGTTAATCATTGGAACGCGTTGGATCATAGTTCCTCAAGAGGAAAGCTGGTACGGAGCTAAAAGAGTCATGCGTGTGCATATATCTATACACACTCGAGCATATACAATGATCAGGCTTTATCCGAAATATATAAAACAATTTTTTAAATGAATGCCTATTGTTTTACAATTATCCTCTTGTGCATTGGTAGCCGCTTAAAAATTACAGCAATGCTGCTGTTCTAGTTATACAACAAAACAGAAACATTCAATTACTGAGACATATTTGCGAACACCATTCATTACATCACCTCTTAACTCATTTAAATTATACATCATTAAATGGGGAAAATTATCTAATGTTTCCAATGTAGGAATGGTTTCCCAAAACAATCAACTGAAATATTATTGCATATTGGGTGATTCAAACAGCCAATTATATGATAATATTAGTTTGACGCTAAACTCCGCTAGTTGCAGACTAATCATCAACATGAGATATTTTTCTCCACAAAGTTCGATCACCAATAGAATATGTACTTTCAATCAAATGTAAATTGGTCTTCGAAGCTCACCGGTGTCATGTTTTTTTATGGTCAAGTCCGCCCGAAAATTTTCAAAACTCAATACTATTTAAATTGTATTCATTTGCCAATTGCAGTCAAATTCAGAAGCAATGGAAAATATACGATATACATAATAGCCGCACGAAGGATTTGAGAATTCTTAGAGTACTTAGCAAGTAACGGACGAGGTCGCTAGAAGAAAGGCCTGGTATCAGGTTTATGTTGCAAGATTGGAAGCAAAAGTAAGAGGTTGCCGATGTTCTCTATTGGGACCCTCCTGTTTATTATTGTCCCAAGGCCATAGCAAGGCTGGATATGCTTTCATGATCATTTATGCTAGTAAACGCATTATTGAAATTAAATTGTAAACGAGTTTGAGCAGAAGTTTCAGTCTTGTAAACTAAATCTGAAATCAAAATGTCTTCAATAGAACATAGCAAAACTAAAATGTTTGTACGTAGGAATGAGGGTAGGAATCAAATAGCATCAAATAAATAGTTATCTTCAACATGCCAAAGACAACTGGGTAGACGCTCCATATGATGTACTCAGTGTATACATTGGAGGCAAACGTGATATACTGAAATTGCAAGGAGGCAAAGAAGATAGATGTCAGATGTGTCTGGTGCACTGGAGTGTTCAACTATAAGTATTTTCGGGAAATGTACTGCAGCAAGTGCTCGGATGGGTCAGTAGAAGCAGTGGATAATAATTCCTATGTAGCGGTGGCGGTTGATGTATTGAAATTGTTATAACTAGGGTGGAAGAAATTCAGGGAATTGTTATATTTGCTGGTAACAAAAGTATTCTTTCCTCAGAGAGAATGGCAGATTATATGATGATGCTCGAACGGTATATGTGTAAAACAGAAATAAAGCATACATTTTAGTGTATCTGATTGTCAGTGAATGTGTGAAGGGAAAGAATAACTGATATATGAGTAATAAAAACCAACATGTAAGGGTTTACGGTTGTGATGAAATTATCATGTCATTAATAAGGTGGGGAGCATTGCATTAAAATGTGACAAGCGATGAAATTGGCGGGATTTACGAAAGTGGGAAACAAAGGAGGGCGTGGGAAGATGTGAAGTATGGTATGAAGAAAATGAACTTCATGAAGGAGATGTGAAGAGGACCGAGCTCTTACAAATAAAAATGCGTGTCCAGCATTTCGCGTTATATTAGAATGGCAAACATACACAGAATATTACATAAGTGTATTAAAATTTGCTGAATAAATAATAAATTTTAAATTAAATAATGGTGTAATGAAATAAGCTTTAACGTATGTATAAAGGTGAAAATTCCACACTGACAGCGGGGAATATTTATTTGTAAGCAAAACATGCGATCTCCTCAGTCATTGAAGACAACACCAATTTATTATGGGTACACACGTTTCTATAGAGGCGTTTCTGCTAAATAAATATAATTTATTGGTAATCTATCTACGAGATAAATGATATCTCTTTTATGTTATTGAAAATTTAGAAAAATTACCATATGTTCAATAAATTACAAATATAAACTTAGGAATTAAGAATTAAAAGAGAGAAAATTTAACAATATATAGCAATAAATAATAGAATAAAAATGTATTGGTTATTAATAAACGAAATTAGCGATCGTTTAAGAATATAAAATAATCATTACAAAATCACATTTAGGGGTTCAGAATATGATAAAAATAATATCAAAATCAAAACTAAAAATAAAATTAAATTAACAGATATAATTGATCCATAGAACTAAACGTACTTATACACAGGAATGCAAATGAAAATAAAAATAAACGATTTGGTGTATATAGAAAGTGTCATGAGTGATCAGGTAATTCAGAAGAGAAACATAACCTTCAATATATTATTAGATTAAATTAATAGGATAAAGGAGGCAATTGTTCATAAAAATCATTATAAGTTAAATTTCAAACTCCATTGGGGAATGAAAACGCGATATTTCCAAGATGTGCTCATTTTCTAGAGCACAAAAACAACACTGACCGTATGTAAGACCACAGAACGTTCTAGAGAAGGACAAAGGGAATGTATACATGTGGGAAAGACTGTTTTCTCATTTAGTCAAAAGGCCAACAATTTTGGGGGTGGGGAAAGTGCGTTACTGTTACTTTATTTCATCGAGCCCGTAAAGATAAATGGCAACGCTATTCTCGGCATGATTTAAACTCAGAACATAAAGACACGCAACTCTATGCCATAAAATACCTTGTCCGACGCACTACCAATACTGCCAATCCATCTACCTTATTCTTCAGATTCAAATGTCTAGAATTGAACACAGTTATTTCTAGGACCTCAGTTAAGCGTCCATAATATTGAGACCCAACATAGACAACACTGAATAGTAAAAAATACGTAAATCTCAAATAAAATCTGCAAGAGAAACAATGTTATTTTTTAAATTTTCATTCTTAAAGGAATGTAAGTTAAATAATACCGCACCTTAAAAGCGATAGGATTAGCATTTATATAATAGTTTCTATACTTTCAGTGATGGCAGTGCATTTATATGCTACATTTCCATTAAGCCAATGAATTTTAAGGGGAGAATTAACAGTGATTCTGCAATTACAAGATAAATTAGCTATGTCAAACCACTCCATTAAGATTGTGAACAGGAGAGGGGACAGTACGTAACCTCGAAGGAATCCGACATCCACATTGAATGGTTTCGACTTAACACCATTTATCTGTACACAAGTACTAAGGTATACATACAGAGATACCCAATCAATATGAAGCTGTCCATCGATCCCTGAAGGACTCTCCGCAACAGGGCCCGCGTAACGTGGTCATATGCTATGTTGAGGTCTACGAAACAAGTATACACGCCCTTTCAATATTCCCGCGATTTGCCAAAGTCCTACCGCATTATGAAGATTTGGCCTGCTGCATCCGGGGTCAAATAATACTGCTCGCCAACTAACATGGCCTCAAGAATATTCCTACATCCGTTTGCCAGACAGAGGATAGATATTACACAGGAGGCTTAACAAGGATATTCCTTCATAATTTGAACTATCCTCCCGTCTCCCATATGGAATATTGGCATTATAACTCGCGATTTCCACTGCTTACTTATTTTTCCAGATATCCAAGCCTCCCGGCACACGATTCAGCCGGAGAATATATTCTCTATTTAGAGCTTTTAACATATCGTGCAGATTTCATCTTCCCTACAGGCTTTGTAATATTTGAGCTGTTTATTTGCTCTTGTGACCTTGGCCTCCAAGAAATTAGTCGTCGCTCCCAGATGTATCTCCTGTACATCAGGAGCTGCTGTTGTAACTGGGTTTTGGTGATCAGGAAATTATTTTCTCTGCCTCGCAAGGTTGGACCTCTCTGAAGAGAAGAGAACCACAGATGTGACATTGATAGAAGGCGTGAAAGAGGACTTGCTAATACGAAGTGGGTGGATAGTCTGCCAGCATAATTTATTTGCTAATCTGAAGTTGGATTCCAGCTTCACCCCTACGATCTCATTACTTTGGACATCTTTATTGTTCCTGCTGCGTCTTTTCGCACCTACTTGTAACTCAAGTACAAGGAGGACTTATTTACAATCTGAGCAATTTCTGATATATCCATATTTTGATACTAAAACAAAACACTACTGATAATTATGAGGAAGTATTCAGTGTCTCATTTAAATTACGTTTGTATTTTGTAACTTTCGAACGTATTACACAACACATTGTGAAAGTCATCTCTTTTATACGTTGATATATAAACTAAACTCTCTGTTACGTAATGTTGCAAGGCATACAGCTCTTCACTTTTTCATGCCATTTTTGACGTATATTAAACTACTCCATCAATTACATATTCATGTTTTCCATTTTCATGTAGTCTGATAAGAAAATAAAGACTGTTCTTGATTGGCACCAATACGTCTAGAAATATAAAGAGATTTGAAATATTATGAAAAAAATATTAGACTGATTGGCATGATGCAAGTACATTGTAAACAAACAAGAAGAAATCTTTCAATACACGAGGAATAAATTAGGTGTAGAACAGAAGCTATATATGCAATCGAAGCAACACACAGGTAAACACGCACTAACAGAACTCGAGAGGAAGCAACGTTAAACGAAAAAGATTATCGTTGTAAGATTTTCTTCTGCAGAAAAAAAATTTGTCCGTTTTGCAAAATCAAACGTACAAACACTAAATCGCACGACACACACATACGCACACAAAAGCACACGTAAACCCAGATACACACTCGTAAATACACACACACACACACATATATATATATATATATATATATATATATATATATATATATATATATATTTACGTCTTTCATATATATATATATATACTTAGGGTAAACATTGATGAAATTCAATTCAAGCACTCAACGTACTTATTCCACAAGTGACAGAGTAAATATCGAATAAGGAAAACCGAAGTCGTTTCAGATGTTCAAGTATTTTAATAGTAATGCTGTGATATATATCTCAATGACGACAGTGGCCACACTGTCCTGTACACCAATGTCGCGACATCGTCAGACAGCTTGTTACATAATAAGGTTATGTTTCCGAGGCAATCCAAATTGAATCGACATGCGAACGGACGAAGTGTGTGCTTTTGGGTTCTTCATCCGTTCCCCTGTGAGTACCAATTCAACCCCACCGGTCTGCGCAGGCGCATGTCCGAAGGAAGTTAACCATTAGCTACCGCAGATTTCAATGAAATTCGCTTATTCAGTTCCCCCTCTCATCCAAACAATGACCCATTCAGACCTGTACCATAGTTTACTGCTACCCATCCCGTCTGTGGCAGTCAGCCGAAAGCCAGAGGGGATGGGAGAGTGTTAGTATTTACAGGTCCCAATAATACCTCTCACCAAGCATGGACAGTACAACTGACCATCAACCCTAAGAGAAAATATACTTAATTCTAGGTATCATGATTTCACATTGGAAGTTATGAGTGAGAGTTGGAAA
This sequence comes from Eledone cirrhosa, assembly GCA_964016885.1. Taxonomy (NCBI): domain Eukaryota; kingdom Metazoa; phylum Mollusca; class Cephalopoda; order Octopoda; family Eledonidae; genus Eledone; species Eledone cirrhosa. Next base: position 56,538,134 of record OZ024745.1, read on the forward strand.
TACAAATTAAAATGTAAAATGGAAAATCCTAAATCAAATATTAGAAATTATGAATAAAAAAATTAAAAAATTAAAAAAGATCCGCAGAAGGTGAAACATTTGTTCCCGGTATGGTAAACTAACTATTGTGGAACTACTTCTACAAAAAGTGCTCTACTACTACGGATATAACCCTACATATTAAATATAAATATTTCAGAAAACGGTCGCATTCTTCATTTAAACACAAAATCTCCGCCGTGATTACATCACAATCTGGGTACTATACTACATTGAGTGCTACAAGATGCATTCACTCGCACAACTGATAACGTCAATCGCTGCTGGACGGACACCAATGGGCGGTATATATATATATATATATATATATATATATATATATATATATATATATATATATATATATATATATATATATATATATATATATAAGAATTAAAAGAACAGAAAGATGCAGTAAAAGAGATTTATTCGGTTCTTACGTACGTTTCAATAGACATCAATTTGCCTAGATCTCGCTGCATCTATAATATTATATAGTTAGTAGAGCATTCGACATCCAATGCACAATCGATCCCATATCATCAGAGATTATGTTTACCGCACCAGAATGTTCAGGTTTTTATAGGAATTCATGTGAAGTTGAAGTAGAGAAGAAGGAGGATGTGACAAAGACGAGAGAGATAGGGGGGTTTTTCATAGTTGTTGAGGTAAAACAGAGGGGAGGATAAAATATGATAATGAAGTCTAGATATGGACTAGTCCAACTGTGTGTGTGTGCTAGAGAGATGGTAGACGTTGATAGGTTTACGATCTATGATAGATGGAGGCAGGGGAGATTAGGTTGAGTGACTTGTAAAGTATGTAGGAGGAGATGTTGAATAGGGGAGATGTGGTTAATAGAAGGCATAGCAATAATCCATGGGGATAGATAGAGGAGGTAGAAGGAAGAAGTCGCAGGATCAAATCAAGTCAGGTTTGTATTTCGAGAACGTAGCCTTGAGTCTGTGATTGCAATATAGAGTCCTTTCCGTTCTGTTGTTGAGAAGAGTATAATTGGATTTTAGTATGTAAAATAGCTCCATATTGCATAATCGGCAGTAAGGCTGGCCTGCACGATATGCGGAAGCACTAGAGAGTTTTGTCCATTTCAAAGTGTATTGCAGGTTACTTTCGCGCAACTGCCAAATTGTATTGGCTAAGGTAGTTACGGAACGGTATTTGATGTTCTTCATCGAACTACGGTGTTGGTACCAACGAGATTTAAAAGTGGTAGAGGTACAGCCGATATAGTGCCATCTTCGGTTATCCGATTCAACGGTGCATTGATACACCATATTGGATTCCATGCATTTGTTATTCAGAGGGCAACGATCAGGTAGGTTGCAGTTGCACTTATCAGCTCCTGTAGTATTATTATCTTGTACAGATTGCGTTAGGTTTATATGTGTGTCTGCTGCAGGAGGGTTTACATTCAGTGGTTGAGAGTTTGAGGAAGTGTTAATGTAGTTTGGGGTTCTTCGTGTGGATGTGCTGACTAATCGTTTGGAGTTAAGTTTTTTAATAATTAGATCGAGATTGGGTGCTGTAGAATATGAAAGCTTAATAGACCTTAGATTTAGTATCTTAGCGTATCGATGTGTAGGAGGAAAATGTGTTTTGATTAAATTGAAGAAAAGTGAGGAAATTTTAGGAGATGTTGAGGCATTGTATATTGGGTTGTACCAAAGGTAGTTACGATTCCGCTTTCTAGCTTGGTTGGATTGTGTGCTTCTAATTCGACTATGCCTATGCGGAAAGTGTATGTTGTGTATCGTACCTATATTATTATTTATGCTAATGCGTTGTGAGCCCTTATTTCTATATTGGTGTGCTGGATCTATGTACTCTATTTTGTCTTGGTACCCAGCCGCCTTAAGTGCGTTGTTATAGTAGTAAGCGTGCTCACTAAAGACCTGGGGGGTAGATGACAGGCGTGATATTCTAAGGGAGATGGCTCGAGGGATAGACCGTATAACCGATGGATGATTAGATTTATGGTCAACATACATAATATTTTCATTAGATTTATGGAATGGGCGGATTTCCCCCGTCTCTAGATTAAATGTTACATCCAAGAAATTTGTTTCAGTCAGGTTGTACTCAAAAGTAATGCTAAAACCTAGACTGTTTAAAAATTCGCTAACTTGCTTACTTAATCTTTCTATTTTCTGGTTGCTTAGGTGTTTAGCTAAAAGGAGCGCATCGTCGCGGTAGATACCCCCTTGTAGATTGCGGAATTTTTTCTCTAGTGCTTGAGCGATGAAGATGCCTACTACGTCTGTAACTTCGGCAGAATCGTTTGAGCCCATCGTGATATCAAAGAAAGATGGTCTATCTTTGCGCACCCAGTAGCTATCATCGAACTTAATTATGGTTTTTCTGGCCTCAAGGATGATGCCTATTTCCGCGTCGGTTAGGTCAGAATTCTCTCCGGCAAACAGTAGGGTCTTATGTAGGGTATCGGGTGATATGGAGGAGTAGTAGTCGTTTATTATGGAGCTATTTTACATACTAAAATCCAATTATACTCTTCTCAACAACAGAACGGAAAAAACTCTATATTGCAATCACAGACTCAAGGCTACGTTCTCGAAATACAAACCTGGCTTGATTTGATCCTGCGACTTCTGCTTTCTTCTATCTTCCTTCTACCTCCTCTATCTATCCCCATGGATTATTGCTATGCCTTCTATTAACCACATCTCCCCTATTCGACATCTCCTCCTACATACTTTACAAGTCACTCGACCTAATCTCCCCTGCCTCCATCTATCATAGATCGTAAACCTATCAACGTCTAGCATCTCTCTAGCACACACACACAGTTGGACTAGTCCATATCTAGACTTCATTATCATATTTTATCCTCCCCTCTGTTTTACCTCAACAACTATGAAAAACCCCCCTATCTCTCTCGTCTTTGTCACATCCTCCTTCTTCTCTACTTCAACTTCACATGAATTCCTATAAAAACCTGAACATTCTGGTGCGGTAAACATAATCTCTGATGATATGGGATCGATTGTGCATTGGATGTCGAATGCTCTACTAACTATATAATATTATAGATGCAGCGAGATCTAGGCAAACTGATTTCTATTGAAACGTACGTAAGAACCGAATAAATCTCTTTTACTGCATCTTTCTGTTCTTTTTAATTTTTTATACACGCCCCGGAATATAGCTAAACTGGGATATACACCTATTTTCTGCATTACGTTGAGCACCACTCTGTTGTAAGCTGACATTCCCCTACACGGTACATAACACTGTGTCCTGGAAAACATTAATGCACTCGTGCATAACCAATTATATATATACAATAATTGTTTCTACTTTTGGCACCAGGCCAGCAATTATCCCAGTGCTTTACTGGTACTTTATTTATATATATACAATAATTGTTTCTACTTTTGGCACAAGGCCAGCAATTACCCAGTGCATTACTGGTATTTTATTTTATCGACCCCGTAAGGATGAAAGGCAAAGTTAACCTCGGCGGGATTTGAACTCCGAATGGCAAGGGCCGTAACTCTATGCGTCAAAGCATGGCGTCCGACCCTCTACCGATACTGCCAATCCACCTCCTTTATATATATACAATAATGAGAGGTACACATATATTGGTGACTGCTTTCAAGCTAATACTATATACACTCCAGTCTTCCTTACCACCCGTTCTGTAGCCTCTGCATTGTATTAATATCCCCTCAGCCTTCCGTGATACTTTTCGTTGCTACAAGGGATTTAGCTCCATTTCTTGACCTCTGTATCACGTGATAGGGTCTCCCTACACCCTCTCGAGATTCTTTCGCGCGATGCAGACCTGTTTTGAAATTTGTACATCAGGTATTCTCTTGATAAGTCAGCAAACCTCACAAAAATGCTCCATCTCTATGATATAGGCTTTTTGCATAGTAGCCACGAAACTGTACAGTCGGGAATTTGAAGAAATATATATATATATATATATATATATATATATATATATATATATATATATCGAGAGAGAGAGTCTAAATAGTCTCAGTACTTAAGATGCAGAATTACATGATGTATTCCATGCTAAATTTAATCTAAATTTTCCAGTGATAAAATTTCCCCAATGACTATCTTTTACTCTTAGTGGAGAATGAGCTGTGATCTTATAAACACATCTATTTCTGTTGATGGACTATGTAAAACGAACTCTGTAACAACACTTTGAATATTTCGAGGTCATATCTTATTGGAAACGATTGAAAGAGAATAATACGGTTTTCTGATGGAATAAGATTACATTTATGTTATAACCTTTATATATTTCTGCCGTATTGAACAGTCTTTCTGAGTCTCATCAGTCATTTATTACAGTTACATTAATACAATATCACTTTATCTTGGGACATTTCCGGTGTTACTACAATCATAATCTTCTCTTTATTCACCAAATAAGTTATGATAAAAACAAATAAACTTTAAAACGTTAACTTTAGTTATTAAGCTTGCTGTAGTAGAAGGATTCTCCTCTTGGGCAAATAAATCATAATACAAATGTAGCAGCCTATGGCTTTAGTAAATATCTCCTCAATCATGACACTAAAGGTGCGTTTCTTTATGCTTTCATCGTTCTCTAGCAAGTGACTTGATTTTATAATCCGTTTCCTATTTTTTCCATGTTAGCCAAACATATTCTATGGCTAATTATAAAGTTGTTATTTGCTCCCTCGACAAATAATGATATAGCAGCATGATGCCCCATAGATTATATACTAGCTACGTATAATCTATGACCACAAATAGAAAACAAATTAAGCCGTAATTTCAAGGAAGGAAACATCAGGTCAGACTAAATAACAAGCAGGAACTTTAAAATTAATTAGTTAAGATTTGTTTTATAATTATGTAATAAAGATAATCAGCATAGTCATATGAATGAATTGATTTAGATTATTTTCTACAAAGAAAAACGTTTACAACAGGTCCTATATTAATGTGTATATGACAAATATTTTAAACAAAACACACAGCAAAACGTTAAGACTTGAAATCTTCAATTCATAACTTTGAATGGCGATTTAATGCCAACGCTCAATTATCAAAAATATAATCACGACGCCATCGAAGCGTAAATCTATTCTCAAGAGACCGATGGCAGTAGTAAAGTTGGCAAAATATTAAATAAACTAAAAAAAGCAACAACACAATATTAACTGGTGCAAGTATATCACAGAAAAAGGAAACGTGAATAATATGATTGGAAGAGGCGAGATTTAGTGTTTCATAAAAAGAGAATGAATGATGTTTACTAGACCTAACCAAGTGAATTGTCACTAAAATTGAAATTCCTTACAATGTCTATTCATATCACTATAAAAGGTAATCAATGAAAAATATAAAAAGCTACCTTACAAGCAAAATCTTTGATATAGCCAAACTATTACTATGTTATTGTGCTATCATTGTTTGCTTTTTCGATTCTGGCATGCATCTAATCAAAATGTTGATGGAACATAATTATGGAAAACAAGTACACCCTAGAGATTAATGTTCGCAGTATAATGATATTTATTACTCTATCCGAATATTTGTTTCTTTTATGGTGTTTATAATATAAACACTCAAAATTGAAATTATCGTTGTATTCACCGTTGTATTCACTTAAAGTATATTTAATGATTCATGTGTTGTTCTACCTGGGCCAAGATTGCTGTATTGCATCTTTGATTATTGTTTTATGTTACATTTGTTTGTTTTGTTTTCTTTTTTGAGATATTTCATAGTGTCCTGGAAATTGGATTCTGAAGGCACAATGCAAAATAATGGAAGAATTGAATCGCTTTGCTCTAATGGATATTCTAATTAAATGGATCAGTTGCAGCGTACTTATGACACAATAGTTTGAAAGATATAATATAAATAGATAAGAGTGTCATTAATTATAACTTGACATCTAATTAATGAGTAAAATTTTCATTTAATGTTTAAGAAAGAGAAATAAGTTTAACGGATCAATTCATGTTTTAATACTTGGGAAAGAAACGTTTTGCGTCTACCCAGTCGAAAGAAGCCTATTGTTACTGTGATATTGTTAATGACACATCAACATTCTAATGGCGATAATTAAATGTATTGTAAAATTTGATAAAATATTGATTTCAATGTGACGTTATATTTTAGCGTGTATGGAATTAGGAATATTAATATCTCAAGTATACTTAAACAAGAGAGTGAAAAAAATCCAACCAGAGGGATTAAGCCTTGTTGCACAACATACCATCACAATATCCATTAAATTACAAAGACCCTTCTATGAAGAAAATGAAGAAGATATTGATGATGTAATATAATTATTTTAATAATTTAGTCTGAAGGAAAATATTACATTATAACGTATGACTTCAGAGATCAAAATGTTGTACGGGGTTTGTATTCACTTGGAGATTTTCAGGTTGATGATCGATTTAAGTTAGGTAGAAGCAAACACATTCTACCAGGCCAACATCCTCGAGTAGTAGAGCCTGCTGTGTTGGTTAATGAAAACGTTTCCAGACAGGAAAATATAAGTGAGTTGTGCGAGTCTGGCTAGATTTAATACAAGGGGAACAAGCTTCGAGAGTGATGGCCACAGGAGAAATGTTCGGAATGGCAAAGAAATTTGATAATAAGCTTATTCCAGTTTGGAGTTTATTGCTCACTGACTACATATCAGTAAGTTGAGTGGATTTCCATTGTAGACAAACAGTTAGCGAAGCTGCATAATCATCTTAAATGCTGGAACAAATACATTGTTTTCAGAACCTGAAAACCTCCTGCCAGCATAGCAAGTGGTCTTACTTACTACCAAAGAATAATGAAACCAAAGTTAAAAACTATCGACCCGTAAACTGTTTATTATATACTTTTCACATCTTTCAAGGCTTTGATATATATTCTGATGGAGAAGACATATGCATTTATGGTAGATAACAACAATAATTTATTGGCAACATGACCCTCTCAAAGTATAACAACAATAATTTCACTACTGGTCAAAAAGGCTGCCGATGATGTACATATCGATGTAAAGATCATCTCAGAATTAATCGTTTGATCATTGAGATCTGTTATAACAAATTCAGAAACTTTCGCGTGGATTGATTACAAAGAGTCTTTTGAGAGTATGCCACATTCAGGGATTCTGAAATCACTGGGCATCTTCAAAATTTCTCTTGTAAATTCAAACTTTCTGAAATATAACATGTCATTCTGGAAACGGAATCCTAAATTACATCGTTCCGATTGAGTAATAAATTCACAAAATTAACATCGACTATGGAATTTTTTAAGGTGACTCATCTTCACTTCCTATATTTTGTATCCCTCACAATAGAATTTAGAATGTAATAATTTTCGGATGTAAAATAAAAAAAAGGTTAATTAAACATATGGATGAAGGCCTTTTACCGACTGTGAAAGCATTCAGTGATGACATTGGGATGGCGATTGGGCTTGATAAGTGTGCCAAAGCCACTTTCAAGAAAGGGAAATGGACAAACTTAAATTCAGCCGAACTACATATTGAAAGTTAGTTATAAAATAATTTGAGCAGTAACAAATCTGTAAATACCTATGTATACTTTAAGGTCCTGGCATTCAACATGCAAGCATGAAAGTGAAAATGAGGAGTGAATGTAATCGGAGAGTAAGAAAAGTTCTGAAATCTGAGCACATAACAAGATAATAACCTTAGCAGTTTCAGTTGTTAATTATAGCTTCAATATTTTGAACTGGGATATCAGTGAAATAAGTAGAATTGACACAAAACATTGTACGTTGCTGACATGTAATAAGGCAGATATGGATCTCGTTTGCCTTACCGGAAGTCAAGGAGGCAGAGGGATGACCAAGTTTGGACTATTTTACACAATTGGATCTTCAACCAACAAATGACTGGATACTGAAACTCTTTAAAAACACGAAAGGAGTAAGAGCTTCAATCGATATTGAATATGAGAAAAAATACTTCTGACTAATATCTAGGCTGCACAACCCGAGGGGACTGTGGAAACTGTTGTTGCACACGCAAGTAAAAATATTGGCTGAAACAAAAAGGCATGGACAATTTAACATCAGGATGGAGAAGAAAACTCTGCATGGCAAATATGTGTCCCGTTGCAAACAAGCTGATGGTGACCAGAAGCACACTCATCAGTGGCTCTATAGCTCAGAGCTTAAGGCAGAGAGTGGTGGTTTTACATGAGCTGTACAAGATTAAATTTTATTAACTCGGAAATGTCAAGCCAGTATGATCAGAAATGGAGCGGATCCAAAGAGCCGATTTTGTTACGATGCGATTCATGCATTGGGACCCTTAGTCTTTGGATGTTGGCCAATACCTACACAAGAGAATATGTCGGTATTAAAAAGTCAAAACTGCTGAAAAGCGGTATAAACATCACCCAGATGCTTTAATGAGGGAGAAAATGTAACGGTTCTTTGGGACTTTCCTGTATATAGAAATAGAGCCATCATAACTAATAGAACGGATATTATTGAAAAATACTAAAACAATACAGAATGTTAACGCTTTATATATGCATCCAATGTGATCACAATATTGCGGCACCAACGAACATATATATATATATACATATATATATATATATATATATATATATATATATATATATATATATATATATATATATATATATATATATATACATATATATATATATATGACAGAGTTCTTTGAGATACTGGCTGGAGTGCTCCAGGGAGATACATTGGCTCCCTACCTTTTTGTCATCGTAGTGGACTATTGTATGCGCCTTGCACTGGAGAAACACCAGGACTCTGGCTTTACTGTAGCACCGGCTCAGAGCAGGAGAGTTAGGGCGAAAAAGGTATCGGATGCTGAATTTGCCGACGACATAGTTTTGGTGACAAATACAGTGAAGGAGGCAGAGGATTTGATGCGGGAGGTTGAGACTGTGTCGATGAGTGTGGGGCTGAGAATGAATGAGACTAAAACAAAATATCTGGTAGAGAATGTTGAGAAGCCAGAAGGGATCACTAATGTAGGCGGGAAGCCGCTGGAATTGGTTGAGGACTTCCTGTATTTGGGAGAAAAGATTGGGAATACGGAAGATGATGTGGTTGAGAGGAAGAGCAAGGCCTGGGCGGCGTGCCACATCTTGAGATCGGTGTGGAAGTCGGACATTCGTAGAGACCTGAAAATCCGCCTCTTCATTGCTGTAGTAGAGTCTGTGCTGCTGTATGGGTCTGAGACTTAGACACTGACCAAGAAACTCACTCAGATGGTGGATGGGTGCTACACGAGAATGCTGAGGATGGCTCTGAACATTAATTGGTATACACTGAGGATGAAAAACTCAGAGCTGTATGGGAGCATCCCAAAAGTCAGCTCAAAAGTGACACAGAGGAGACTGAGGTTGGCTGGACATGCTCACCGACATCCAGAGTTGACATTGCACTCAGTGCTCCTTTGGGAGCCCCTACATGGACACACTAGAAGAGAAAGACGAAGGTTAACATATGTTGATGCCCTAAGGACAGACACTGGTCTGTTGGAGATGCAGGATATGGCAGCGATAATGAGGGACAGAGACCGCTGGAGAGAACTCGTCCATGGATCTCGGGAATTTTACCCGCCTTAGATATATATATATATATGTACGAGGTGGGTCAGAAAGTTCCAGGACTGATGTCACAAAAGATTTATTTTAAACCCAAACTTCACACTAAGAGTTTTCTCCTTCAAAGTAATCACCCTGGAGTCTAATGCACTTTTCCATCCTTTTCTGCCATGCTTGCATGCACTCCTGGAAGGATTCTTCCGGGACCCTCCGAAGTTCCGTCGTCACGGCCTTTTTGATGTCGTCCACGTCTTCAAAACGGGTCCTCTCCGGCCCGTACTCGAAGATCCCTGACTCATTACCGGTGATGACTGTCCCTAGCAAATCTGGTTCGGTTTCAAGACGCTCGAGGATGTCCTGGCACACTTGTATGCGTCGACCCTTCTGGTCATTGTTCAGCTGTTTTGGCACCATCTTCGCGCAAACTTTCCGCATGTCCAAATCTTCAGTGCGAATCTTCCACTCGCTGTCCCGATTCATGCCCAGCTCATTTGCCATCAGTCGACCAGTCAGCCGACGATCGCTACGCACGATCTGCCTCACGCGCTCAAAGTTGACCTCAGTCCTGGTTGTTGAGTGCCTTCTGCTCCTGGGGTCATCTTCCACGTCCTTCTTTAAACCTCTTGCACCACTCAAAAACACGTGAGCGTGACGTCGTCTCATCTCCATACACTTGCTACAGCAATCCCAGTTCTTCTGACAGAGCTTTCAAGTTTGTTCGTTGCTCTGTGCTCATTGCTTGACGACCTGAAACAGAGGAGATGTATATAAAATTATGAAGAAAAAAGTTTGATCGCTGCAGAGAGCTAAGATTGCAGTTACATACTTCAGGGGCATTACTTTGAAGGAGAAAACTCTTAGTGTGAAGTTTGGGTTTTGAAATAAATCTTTTGTGACATCAGTCCTGGAACTTTTCTGACACACCTCGTATATACAGTGTATTTGGTAATACACTGTATGCTTAATTAAAAGCATTTTGAAGACCTTACGCTATTGTCACTTACTTAGTTTTCGACAAACAAAGGGAGAGAAGCTGACAGATCTCTGTTTCATACTGTTGTTATTCTTAAGAGATTATCACTAACCTTGTCTGTTGAAAAATTATGAATGTTGGATTCTTATAGAATTCTAGTAATAATCCCCGGAACTGATTATAGAGAGCGGGTGACGGTCCAGCAAAAAATAAGAATCCAACATTCATAATTTTTCAACAGACAAGGGGAGTGATAAGGAATACCGACAGTATGAAACTGAGATCTGTCAGCTTATCTGCCTTTGTTTGTTGAAAAAAGAAGTGACATAGTCACTACTTTAAAACAATAGCGGAAGGTCTTCAAAATGCTTTTAATTAGGCATACACTATATATACATTCATATACACATCGCTATTTCAGAGCACCAATTCTAATGTATATATATATATATATATATATATATATATATATATATATATATATATATATATATATATATATATATATATATATATATATATATATGTATATATATATATATATATATATATATATGGTAAATTTCTTTCAGTCGTTTGGAAGCCTCGACAATGCAGATGGGTAAATATCCGGGTAACAAGATCCAGTGGTGGAGAGAGATATGTAAATAGGTGTACGTTGAGATGCATGGGTGTATAAGACTGTAGCGTGTAGAGGAATGAAGGAAAGAGCGTAAAGGATAAAAATAAAAATAACAACACGAGAAAGAGTTACGAGAAGGAATTGTCCCTATATATTTCGGATTCACATCCATCAACTGGGGATTTTTTCCGGGTGGGGGTGGGGGAAAGGTTGTCTGTCGGAAAGGTGCGAAACGTGTCCTCCGCTGTTCGTTGTTTTGAATATCTGAGGTATTCAGCAGAGCGCGTGTGCGCGTGAAATGGGGTCGGTCAGGCAGAGGTCAGCGGCCGAAGTAGTTCTTTCAGTTGAGGGAGTGGGGTGGCGCTAGCTGTCAGTCCATTCTCTGCCTGTTTGGTGAATGTTACTGTGTGCGTGTGCGTGTGTTGTTTTCTCGCTTGAGTGTGTGTGTGTGTGTGTGTGTGTTGTTGCCTTTTCCTCTGTATTGGCAGTGTAGTATGTTCGTTGGAATTCTACTGTGTGCATGTGTTTCTGTTTCGCTTGTGTGTGTGCGTGTGTTGCTGCATCGTTCGTTAACTTAAACCAACCACCTCATTTCGCTTCTCTCGGATCGGTTGTTTAATTGTGGCCCTAGGCGTTTGATCCAAAGTGCTTCCTTGATACGTAACGTGCCGACGTTTCTTTCTCTCGCTAGAATTGTGACAATGGGCCTTCCGTCTTTGTTTCCGCATTTGGCTATGTGTTTCCGGAAAGACGAGGCCCTGGTGTTAGTGTGTTCCTTGATCCGGATGTGCAACGGTCGGATTGTGTTACCTATATAGGATTGGTTGCATTTGTTACATTCTATCTTATACACGACATATGTGCGTAGGCAAAAGTTCGCATGGCGCATCGGGCAGTCTCTGTGGGAGCACGCCTCAGTTGATTTCCCGGGTTTCCTGGAGAGGCATCTTCGCAGGGATGGGCCCGAGTGTGCAAGGTGGATGTCGAGGCCCTCCCTCCGTATAGCATTGCGGATAGCGTTGGTGGTATTCTCGCCCAGGTGTGGCATTTTAATGAAGCACCTGCCTTGGGTGCCTCTCTGTCTCTTGTGTCTGGTGTCTCCTACTTTATATGTGAGCGAGGTAGGGTACCCGTTCGTCTCCAGCACCTCGAGGAATCGCTTGGTATGACTGACACCACTCGCGGGATCGCTGCATCTGTTTTTGATTCGCGCGATCTAGTTCGTGATGTATCCTCTTTTGGCACTGTTAGGTAGGGCGGACTTGTAGTGGACGAACAGGTCCCTGTAGGCTGCCTTTCGGTAGAAGTTGCAGTGGATCCCTCCCTGTTCCGTGATGTTGATTCCGAAATCGAGGAGAGCTTGTGACCCGTCGTCGTTGGGGTATTCAACACTGAAGTCAATGTTCTCGTCCGTGTTGTTAAACGCCTCATAGATTCTGTTCGCCATGTCTTGGGAAGATTTGAGGATGAGGATCTCGTCCACGTACCTTGAGAAAAAGGCAACAGCGTTGGGGTGGCAGGCGTTGAGCGCCTTGCGCTCGAGGCTGTCCATGTAAGAGATCGCTAGCACACCCGACAGGCTTGATCCCATGAGCAGTCACGAGGTTTGTTGCTATGTATAACAGTGCCAAAAGAGGATACATGACGAACGAGATCGCGCGAATCAAAAACAGATGCAGCGATCTCGCGAGTGGTGTCACTCATACGAAGCGATTCTTCGAGATGCTGGAGACGAACGGCTACCCTACCTCGCTCACAGACAGAGTAGGAGACACCAGACACTAGAAACAGAGAGGCACCCAAGGCAAGTGCTTCCTTAAAACGCCACACCTGCGCGAGAAAACCACCAACGCTATCCGCAATGCTATACGGAGGGAGAGCCTCGACATTCACCTGGCCCACTCGGGCCCCTCCCTGCGAAGATGCCTCTCCAGGAAACCCGGGTAATCAACTGATGCGTGCTCCCTCAGAGACTGCCCGATGCGCCATGCGAACTGTTGCCTACGCACATACGTCGTGTATAAGATAGAATGTAACAAGTGCAACCAATACTATATAGGTAGAAGAATCCGGCCGTTGCACATCCGGATCAAGGAACACACTAACACCAGGGCCTCGTCTTTCCGGAAACACATAGCCAAATGCAGAAACAAAGACGGAAGGCCCATTGTCACAATTCTAGCGAAAGAAAGAAACGTCGGCATGTTACGTATCAAGGAAGCACTTTGGATGAAACGCATAGGGCCACAATTAAACAACCGATCCGAGAGAAGCGAAATGAGGTGGTTGGTTTAAGTTAATAAACGATGCAGCAACACACGCGCGCACACACACACACGGTAGCATTCCACCATACGAACATACTACACTGCCAATACAGAGGAACAAGGCAACAACACACGCACACACATACTCAAGCGAGACAACAACACACGCACACACACACAGTAACATTCACTAAACAGGCAGTGAATGGACTGACAGCTAGCGCCACCCCACTCCCACAATTGAAAGAACTACTTCGGCCGCTAACATCTGCCTGACCGACCCCATTTCACGCGCACACGCGCTATGCTGAATACCTCAGATATTCAAAATAACGAACAACGGAGGACACGTTTCGCACCTTTCCGACAACCCCCCCACCCCGAAATAACCCCAGTTGATGGATGTGAGGATGTGAATCCGAAATATATAGGGACAATTAAATCTCTCCCAAGGTAACTCTTTCTCGTGTTGTTATTTTTATTTTTATCCTTTACGCTCTTTCCTTCATTTCTCTACACGCTACAGTCTTATACACCCACGCATATCAACGTACACCCAGTTACATCTCTCTCTTCACCACCGGATCTTGTTACCCGGAGATTTACCCATCTGCATTGTCGAGGCTTCCAAACGACTTAAAGAAATTTACCTTATTATTCCACAATGCGTCAAGAAAACTTCAATACTCTCATATATATATATATATATATATATATATATATATATATATATATATATATATAGTAATAATAATAAATTTGAAGACTAAAATCCAAAGAGGGCTCGATAAGGATAAATATATATCAATATATAAGAACCGTAGAGCAAATATTTATTAAAATAACAGATTGAAGCTTAAGCAAAGAATCGCTGCTGTCACCCTTAACGGGATCTTCTGAAACTAACGAAGTCAAACTGTAAACGCAGAAGTATATATTTCAAAAAACGTTGCAACCGGAAGAAGACAGGAAGACGATACTTTGGTTCGTGGAAACGTTCCCTATGCAAATAAGTAATGGTATAAACGAAACGTTTCTTACCAGGTTCTTGGTTATGCTGGCACGATGGTTGGAATGCTTACTTATGTAATTAAGCGTATGATTCGGTAATACAACCCATTCGATAAATTGAGGGTAACGTCGAGGTAATTAACGACCGAGAGATTGGCCTCAACCTGTCCAAAGTATCGTCTTCCTGTCTTCTTCCAGTTGAAACGTTTTTTGAAATATCCACTTCCTCGTTTACAGATTGACTTTGTTAGTTTCAGAAGATCCCGTTAAGGGTGAAAGCAGCGATTCTTTGCTTAAACTTTAATCTGTTATTTTAATATATATATATATATATATATATATATATATATATATATATATATATATATATATATATATATATATATATATAGTTAAATAAAATAACAAGGACGATTGGTTAATCCTTCATTACGTTAATTGGTTGGTGACGCGCGTATATGTGTGTGTGTTAACAATCGTGAGTATCTTAAATATATATTCAAAGCAGGAAGATATTCGTTCCATATATAATTAACCGCTACAGGTTATTTTCCTTTTTTCTCATTAATTCTTTTAATTACAAGTAATTGACACAACTTTTTTTTTAAATAAAAAAATAATGTGCAGATATCTAATTACATTGCTTTTTAAAGATGAGTTCTTTAAATATGTCTCTAACTCTAAAATAATAGATACGTAGCAAATTAACCAACAGTATTAATAGCACTGTTTGGGATATTCGTACATTTTTAATTTAAGATCATAATTTGTATATATGTATGTATGTTCTCTCTTTCTCTTAATTTCGAGTATATTTTTGACCGGCCATCTTCCTGGTGGCAAGGTTGTAAAAGAAAAGAAATTGTCATCCCTTGAATCGCAAGAATGTTTTGCAAATGTTGAAGGTGCCAGCTGTCCCAGCCACTTGTGGACTATGAATTAGTGAGCTGCGCTCTTTGTCCGCAAATCCAAGTTTAGTTATACATTGGTCCAAGCGGGTTGGTATATAACCCGTAGCTCCAATAATGATGGGTATGAAGCAAACTGGATTTGTAAACCCCTCCTCGATGGTCCGTAGATGTCCTCCTTCTCCTGTATTTTTCTGACAACGTTTACATCAAGTGGGCAGCTGATCTCCACAACAGAACACGTTTTCAATGTCTGGTCCCAAACAAAAATATCAAGCCGGTTGTGCTTTAATTTTGTGGCAGTTATTATTTTCAGATTCCACCGGTATTCCTTAGTGCCATATGTCTGTCTATATGTATGTATTTATGAATGTATGTATGTTATTTGAGGACGGTCATACGGTCAATATTGCCAGAAATATATAATAAAACACATTCATTGTTCAGTTCTGATTGGTTTTCGCTTCCGTATATTTTATATCCGTGTAGTTAATTTAAGTGTACAAGACACACACACACACACACACACACACACACACACACACACACACACACACACACACACACACACACACACACACACACACACACACACACACACACACACACACACACACATATATATATATATATACATATATAATGATATATATGTATATATATATACATATATATAATTGTTTCTACATTTTAGCACAAGGCCAGCAATTATAACAGTGTATTACTGGTACTTTACCCCGTAAGGATGAAAGGCAAAGTTAACCTCGGTGAATGATATATACATATATATATATATCTATACATATATATATATACATAATATACATATATATATATATATATATATATATATATATATATATATATATATACATAAAAATAACAGGAGGCTGGACTGGTGTAAATCCTTGAAAGGTTTATTATACTATGATCATTTCAATGACCGTGTTCCATATGAATCCGGTGATATCATCAGGTATTCGAAATATAACAAAGGAATATGTAAAAAACATGGGTCCGAAAAATCAGAGACAGAGAGGACGACTTACCAACTAGCTGCCTTCACCTCGGCCAGTCCCCCTCAAAGTGATGGCTACTCGAGTAGCCTGCTGTTATTTTTATTTATAATTAACTCCATATTCGCACCACCAACTACACAAACGAAGACGGGTGAACTGCACTACGTTGAATACTCTCCACAATATTACACCAAGATTGACCATACGGAATGACCAATTCTATCCAGTGGTGGACCAACAAACTTAAAGAATTATATATATATATATATATAGGAACGAGTAGGACCCCGACGGCTGAGCTCAAGCCGTTTCGACGGCTAATTCTGGACTAAAAAAAAAAAAAGAATTAGCCGTCGAAACGGCTTGAGCTCAGTCGTCGGGGTCCTACTCGTTCCTATTACCCACTCTACTACCCTAAGTATTGAGTACTTTGGGGCATTATGGTCCACCTGGTTCCTTACCACATTTCCTTCGTTATATATATATATATATATATATATAAATGTGTGTGTATATGTGTGTGTGTGTATGTGTGTGTGTGTGTGTGTATGTGTGTGTGTGTGTGTTTATGTGTGCGTGTGTGTGTGTATGTGCATGTATTTTTTCTGATTTTATAATTTTGTAAATTTTTGCCAATGGAGAGAGAGAGTCGGTCTCTAACATAGACATACGACTCTCATTGGAATTTAAACGTCAAGTAGGTAGATGTGACTGCATCTCTGCATGCATATGTGTGTAGGTATGGATGATATTGTATGTGTGGATATGTATGTTTTGAGTTATATGTGTGGATATGCATATGCTTTGTATCTGTACATGTATACATGCAGTTATTAGATGCATGTATGTTTGAATGTATGTCTGTCAGCTATATATGTCACAAAATTCCGGAGGGCGGGATCGGCAACGAGAAGATCGAATTAGTAATTTTGGGAGTTTCAGATTACAGAATTGTATATTAGACAACAATCAGTATTGAACATGCCATTTTGTGTCACTTGTTTACATTTATACATATACATCGCTCTCTCTATTTCTCTCTTTATCTCTCTCTCTTTCTTTCTCTCTCTCGCTCTCTCTGCCCCCCCCCCCTCTCTCTCTCTCTCTCTCTCTCTCTCTCTCTCTCTCCCTCTATATATATATATGTGTATATATATATATCATATATATATCTGTTTATATGAAAAAGATTCTGGACCCCGATGGCTGACAACTAGTCGGGGTCTTTAGTCTTTTCTTATTACGCACTCTACAACCCCAAGTATCCTGTACTCTGGTGGGTTATGCTCTAGCTGGTATATATATACGTATCAATTAATATGTCTCACTAATATATTATATACCAAACAATCACTCTATCTATCTTTCTTTCTTTCGTGCTATTTAACTATCACCATATCTTCCTATTGTATACTCATCTTGGAAGTAGGCTGAATTGTTACGAGCAACGATGCCCTACATTCGTTTCTTGTTTGGATTGAATAAGGCCAGAAAAAAATCAAACGAAGCAATAATCAATATAGTCAGCAAAATAGAACCGTGCCAGTTATTCACATCAGAGGAAAATCGATAAATCACTCTAACTCACTGGTGGCAATGTAACAGAAACTGGAGTATTATGTAAATCCAAATTTGCTTGCACAGATGATTTTTTTCATCCTTCACCTCTGCATTTGAATTTCGATTTTATTTTATTCATTTTATTTATTTTTTCTTTCAGCTGAGCATTCTATTTTGTCGGCTTTATGCTTTATATACTTATTTTGACTGATCTTCGTCCATTGAAGTTTCATTATTGTTATTTCTACTATTATTAATATTTTGGCCATTGTTGCATATGATAATGTTGAAATATACAAGGATGACCCGAGGAAAGACTATGATGTGAGCTTGTAGTATTGTATTTGCATATTGCGTTCAAACAACTACATAGTACACTGCTGACTTCATTTTGCCTAGCTTGAAAAGCTAAATATCTGTAATGTGGCAGAATATTTCGATAGATCGTTTGATCCTGACGATAAATGCAAGGCGTATTATTATTTCAGGACATATTATTATTTCAAAAGTATTGTACCTCCTTAACCGGTTATTATATCGAAAATTTGGCTCAGAGAAAATGGGTTTGCATTTGGATGTACCCCAATTTATACCTTTAACGCTGTCTAATACGACTTTATTCCATGACTGATTACAACTCCATTATTAGCTTTGCAATAAAATATTTCTGATCTTCTGGATCGGCGGAGGGTAGCGTTTACGGCATTCTCATAACTTGATTTAATGAATGTTAGGTATAAATATATATAATGTATGACTATGAATCCTCGTCTGTGATATTGCTCAAGGGAACGGAAAGGTCAGTTCTATTCAAAGTCTCGGAGAATATGATGGAATGCTAACGTGATCATTGTACTTACCTTATTTTATTATCACTCCGATTTTAACGGAGATATCAATAACGTGGTCCAATTATATACAATTCGTGAGATGTCGGATCATCCTACTCTGATAAAATTAAAGCAACTGTATGAAAGATTAATATATTGAAGGCACCGAGACTTGGATTTTTACCATTTGATTTCTGATATTTGGTCCTGGGCGTTTGTTCTTCAAGACTGGATAGATGTGATCCTTGTTTCCCTGTTCAATTGAAAGACGCCAAAGTCGATGTATCGTAAGTATCGGAGAATAAGCACTCTTAAAGCAGTGGATAAATTGTTTGCAAAATGTCTCTTTAATAGACGTACCAAAAGAATCCACCTAAGAGTGAGTCCTGAGACACAATGTGGTTTTAGGTTGGACAGAGGCATAACGAGAATAATAATAATAAAGTATATATCCCTACACGCAAAAAGCGTCTAGGGACACATGTATTGTCCAACAATCGTGTAGGGATATATACTTTATTATTATTATTCTCCTCTTGGTCGAGATAAAATTTGGTCGTTCTGACTGCTGCTATTTATAGTGGTAGTTGACTGACCTCCCTATCTCTGCTTCTATCTTTACACACGGCACTGGACAGAGTTGCTTCCACATCATTCATTCTCATCTCGGGAACAATTTTGAATAGCGCCAGTTCGTAATTTGAACTCGGGAATTTTATATTCTCCGAGTGAAAAGAAACTTCGACGAGAGTTTATCTTCTCAATGGAAGGCCGCAAGGACTGTCCATTTATTTTTGAGACTCGAAACCGATTCGGTAAAGGTAACCATAGTGAGTACAGTGAATTTTTTAAAAAATTTATTTTGAAACTTTTTCTTATTTGCTAAACCTTGATTTTATATATATATATATATATATATATATATATATATATATATATATATATATATATATATATATATATATAGTAATAATAATAAATTTGAAGACTAAAATCCAAAGAGGGCTCGATAAGGAGAAATATATATAAAATATGTAAGAACCCTAGAGCAAATATTTATTAAAATAACAGATTAAAGTTTAAGAAAAGAAACGCTGCTTTCACTCTTAACGGGATCTTCTGCAACTAAAATAATACATGTGTGAACGCAGAAGTAAATATTTCGAAAGACGTTGCAACCGAAGGAAAACAGGAAGACGATACTTTGGTTCGTGAAGACGTTCCCTGTCAATGCACGGAAAAAAAATGGAAGATAAAACGTCGTTATACCTTTATCCTTGGTTATGTCAACATTTATAAAACACACTTCGTATTTTATCTGATGATAGCGTACCAACATTTTTGGTACCATTGAAATATATATAATAGAATAAATATGGTTTTATAAATATAGTTTCCATTTATTTAATATCATTGAATATTATACTCCAGAAAATCTATTGAGTGGTCTGAATCAGTTATAAACATTTATATTTGTTGAATTACCAACACATTGAATATCCTTTCAGCTTATATATATATTTATATATATATATATATATATATATATATATATATATATATATATATATATATATATATATATATATATATATATATATATATATATATATATATATATATATATATATATATATATATATATATATATATGTATATATATATATAATTATATATATATATTAATATGTATATATATATATATATATATATATATATATATATATATATATATATAATATATATATAATTATATATATATATTAATATATATATATATATATTTCGTTTCTGAATTAGTTTAGCAAGATTCTTTATCTGAAATCGTGTGTTGAAACCGATATTGTTATACTTTGGGAGGGTCATGTTGCCAATAAGAAACACACGCACCAGGTGCTTTCACTTCAATTAATTATTATAATAAATTTATAATAAATTTATAAATTTATAAATTTCTGGTTGGTTGGTTGGTTCCACAACCAGATAGTTGTTTATATATTGTCATAGTTCTTTCGTCACACACTCTGTGACCTCTTCGTTGACTGGGGATTCCTTTCTTTGTTTCTGTGCCTCTCCTTTGTTCTGTCCTACGCCATTTTGTTTCTGTGTGTGTGTTGTGTGCTCAGTCTGCGCATGCGCCACATCCGGGTGTCTGTGTGTGTTTATGTTCATTTATTTATTTGTTTATTTACATGTTACTGGTTGGTTGTTTGTTCTATGTGTGTGTGTGTTTTCATTTTGTCCTTAATTGTAAGTTGTGATGTTGCTGTTCCACTCATATTGCTGTTCCACTCATAAAATCTCCTCCGTGATTACATCACAATCTGGGTACTATACTACATTGAGTGCTACAAGATGCATTCACTCGCACAACTGATAACAATCGCTGATTGACGGACACCAATGGGCGGTATATATATATATATATATATATATATATATATATACAATAATTGTTTCTACTTTTGGCACCAGGCCAGCAATTATCCGAGTGCATTACTGGTACTTTATTTATATATATACAATAATTGTTTCTACTTTTGGCACAAGGCCAGCAATTACCCAGTGCATTACTGGTACTTTATTTTATCGACCCCGTAAGGATGAAAGGCAAAGTCAACCTCGGCGGGAATTGAACTCAGATCGTAAAGGGACGTAACTATGCTGGAAAGCATGGCGTCCGACCCTCAACTGATACTGCCAATCCACCACCCAACTGAAAATAATGTTATCTGTATTTCAACGTTTCAGATTTATCTCGCAAATTTCTTTTCAAAATGATTTTCACTTTTGTACTTTTCTATCAGTAGGACGATTTGTGTAGATATTAAATTCATCAATGACATTTATTTCATAATAAAATTGTAGAATTGTCGTGGGATATAACGGACTAAAATTCGGAAATAGTAACTGAACACATTTTCATCCCTGTAGTTTAGCGAACACATTGCCCACTGAATACAGAAATATCCATTTATAACGTTCTGCAATGCCTTATATGAAATCCACCCTTATATTTTTCTGCAAGTTATGTTTTTCTAGCGCAGGAGGATCAAATGAAAATTTGACTATAGAAGGATCTACTCTCAGAATAAAATTTGATGTTGCTCCATACCGCAAAATATGTTTCTGTGTGATCTAAAGATTCCCCATATCGACCGCTCTCAATCAGAAATATTGATGTCAAATATGTTTTCGTGTATTCTTTAAATATTAAATTTTCACACGATAATTTAAAGACAGGTAGATTAAAAAAAGAAACAAGAGACACTATTATAGTTTCGTAACATTCATATTGAACAAATTATAATATATGCATATAACGCTCACACACACACACACAAACTCACTCAAACGTATTCTGGGTGTATATAAAAGCAAATTCAATACGTTTATGTATAATAAACATACGAGTGTTCAGCTATGAATGTCTTAAGCTGTGATCATGACACAGATGTCTAAGAAGCCGCTGAGAATGCCAGGTGTTTTCTTGAATGTTTATACGCCACCAATCATATTAACCCACACGTTACAGAGTCAAGAAGCTGAAGTCTATTACTATGCAGTCTATGTTAGTGTTACTGCTAATAAAACCTAACCAGTCAAGTTTACACTATATGCAAACACAGTGTAACATATTTTTGTTCCCCGGTTCTAAGTGTCATTTCATGGTTTGTTATATCCCATTATTATAAAAAAAACACTATTGTTTAATCAGAAGTTTGTGTTTGTGGTCAGGAGTTTGATATTTCGAAATTTTCATATTTTTCAAGAAAAAATACTTTTTTTTTAATTTATCAGTACATATAATTAAATCAAGAGATTTTATTACACAAGCTTATCAAAAGCAAACAAGTAAAAACAAATAACACTTATAAAGCAACATGTCAGAAATGACTGGATTTCCTGGATTTGCGGTTGTAGTCCAGGTCGCATTCCCGCAGTAGCCCCCATATATAGTCGCCCATCATTTGTTCATTGTAGTGGCGCTGGTACCTCCACTCTATCTCTTTCACATCTTGGTGGAATCGTTCGCCTTGTTCTTCTGAGTAGGCGCCCATATTGTCCTTGAAATTTTCCAGGTGAGCGTCCAGCATATGGAGTTTAAGCGACATCCCATGGCACCAAAAGCCTTTATCAGATCCTGCACCAGTTGCTGATAGTTTTCAGCTCTGTAGTTGCTCGGGAAGCCCTTAACAACTGCCTTGAAACAGTTCCATGCTGTTCTCTTAATCCCATTGAGCTTATTGGAGAACTCGGTAGACTCAAACACCTTCTTTATCTGATGTCCAACAAAAATTCCACCTTTGATTTTGGCCTCAGATAACTTGGGGAAGAACTCAAGAAGGTACTTAAAAGTGGCTGATTCTTGGTTGAGAGCCTTCACAACCTGCTTCATCAACCCAAACTTAATGTGCAGTGGCGGCATGAGCACAATCCTGGGATCAACCAGTGGCTCCCACATGTCGTTCCGGGTCCCAACTACAAATTCTGTTCGCTGCTCCCAGTTCTTTGTTTTGTAGTGGTCAGAAGGCTCTGCTGTCCCAAAGGCAGAGGAAGCATTGGAATTTGATAAAGCCTCCTTGGAGTCCAAGCAGGAAAGCCACCATCTTGAAGTCTCCAATGATTTCCCAATTGTACTGGTTGTATTGCAGAGCTTCCAATAGGACTTTCACACTGTATTAATCTTCCTTCAGGCAGACTGAATGAGCTAGTGGCAGTTTCGGGAACTTGTTTCCATTGTGGAGGAGGACAGCCTTCAAACTTGTGGTGGAGCCGTCTATAAATAGCCGCAACTCCTAGGACACAAACGGCAACCCAATAACGTCAAACAGTCCAGGCACGACATGGCAGAAGCAGAGGCCATTCCTAAGTGTGTAAAAGCCTGAGAAAGGTTCGTGTCGACTTCTCTGACTTGTCACCTGCACTTCCTCCTTGACCAAGTTCCACTGCTTCATCCTGGAGACGAATAGCTCTGCATGGGACTTGGTGAGACCCATATCCCTGACCAAGTCATTGACTTCTTTTGGGTTTGGAAAGTGAGGAACTTTTTCTGGTACCTCAGGCAGGTAATCCAAGTCGTCAGCATCCATCTTCCCCTCTTCATCAGAATACTTGTCTTGGAAAATAAATTTGATATGCAATACAAAATAAATATTGGAAATTGAAATACATATTTAAATAATATAAAAGAATACTAATCATACTAATGAAAATTCGTGCTTAAAACACAACTTACCCTTTATTCAGGTTGCAAAAATCCAGTATCAATAATTCTGTTTAATCCACTTTTTAACAATTTTATACTTTATTGCACTTTTATAACTTTTTTTAGGTATTACTCTTTATTTTATAATTTTAATTTAACCTGAAACATATATAAACAAATCATTTAACATAAGCAAATTAAACTTACATACAACGTAAAATCTAGCATACAAATAATTCTAGTGAATAGCTTAGAATTTTTACAAACCCCAACTTTTAACTGTTTAATAGCACTTTTTTATTTATTTGGGACCTAAGCAACACAAAAAAGTTATTACAAGCCAGGAACAGAGAAAAAATGTTTTTGTTTAAACGGTGTAATTTATACGCAAAGACAATATAGACGTCAAACTTTTCTCATCTGACATTCTCACAGGCAATTCTGATCGCAGTAACATGATCGCAGAGACTCTCATATATGTATTACTAGCTGGCCTGTTCGGTTGGTGCCCGGCTATGTATACCTGCCGCTCCACTGCAAAGATACCACACACCCTCCCGTGTCACATAGTCCTTCCAACTCTCTCTCTATCTGAATAACTAACACTTTAATTGTATGTCTCTCTGTCTAACGGCCCATCTCTCTCTTTTCCCCTCCCTCTGTTTTTCTGTCTCTCTCTGTAGATGTGTGTGTAGTTTTCCTAATCTTTCTCTCTCTCTCTCTCTCTTTCTCTCTCTCTCTCTCTATGTATGTATATATTGAAGGGAGATACGGAAACTAAAACAGTGTTGTCATATAGAGAGTGAAGAGCGACAGAGAGGGCAAAACAGTTAAATATAGAGAGGAGGAATGATCTTACATACATACATGCATAGATACATACATATAAAGTATAGAGATGTGTGTGTGCTGGTGTATATGTATGTGTGTTTGTGTATGTGTGTATGTGCATGTGAGTGTCTGTGTGTTTTGTTTTGATTTTATCCGGCAATTGGCGAAATCAGGTGTGAAAGTATGTGTATTTGTGTGTGTGTGTGTGTGTGTGTGTGTGTTACTTATGCGAGCGACGACAGAAAAAGTGTGTGGGATACATACATTATTATAGTTGTCTGTATTTTCGTTCTGAAACCATTATATTATGATATTTGTATGCAAATGATTTTAGATGTATATATTACCTGCTTGCCCGTCCCTCTGTTTCTCTTTCTCTCTCTCACAGGATGTAACACATGCGCAAACTAAGCACACAACACACACAAAAACAATATGGCATAGGACAGAACAAAGGAGGGGCACAAAACAAAGAAAATGATCCACGGTCACTGATGAGGTCACAGAATGTGTGACTAAAGAACTTTGACAATATATGAACAACCGACCGGTTGTGGAACCAACCAACCAACCGAAAGTTATAAATTTCTTAAATTTATAATTTAATTAACTTATAATAAATTGGAGTGAATGGAACTGGTGCGTATGTTTCTTATTGGCAACATAATCCTCCCAAAGTATAACAATATATAAGGGTGAAAGCAACGATTCTTTGCTTAAACTTTAATCTGTTATTTTCATAATATATATATATATATATATATATATATATAT
>OZ024745.1:56568799-56573799 GCA_964016885.1 Eledone cirrhosa
TATGTATATATGTGCTGATATGTGTTTGTATGTAGTATATATGGACTGTAGATACATTTACATATAGGGAAGTGAATATGTGACCAATATCAACAACACATCTTTGACAACTATCCTTCTTTTCTCTTTCTCCTGTCATCCCATTCTTATCAAAAGACATGTATCTTACGCCTCATTAAAACCCAGACAAGCACCTAAATTCATGTTTGATATAGAAATGTGTAGCAGATATCTTTATGGATTTGGAAGAGAAGAGGTGATTCAGCTATGCCATTATAAACTCTACAAAGGTCAGCTAATGAAATAAAACCAGCATCAGACTACTTCACCAACACCCTTATCTTCCAACCTCACCATTTTCTGAGTGTATATATATATATGTGTGTGTGTATGTGTGTGTGGTGTTTATGTATACTTTAATTCCTCAGGACCTTCATCATCATCAACACTCATTAACACCACGCGCCACACCCAGACACATCCAAATCTCTCTTATATATAGTCACGCATTTCAACACAATCTGATCACAGTTTGACAATCACCACAGACGAATGCGAGAAAGTTCTCCAACCCAATTTAACCAGGAATCTCTAAAATTCTTCCCACCGAAGTGAACAAAGAACGTAATGGATCTACCAACTCATAATATTTTAATATTATATTATAACATTAATCACGCCGAGGTTGACTTTGCCTTTCATCCTTACGAGGTCGATAAAATAAAGTACCAGTAATGCACCGGGTGTTTGCGGCCGGTAGAAACAATTATAACATTAAATCATAAACATTTTTAACACTACAAGTGAAGTCATTCTTTTCCTTTTTTCAAATATATATATATTAAAAAAAAAAAAAAAAAAAAAATATATATATATATATATATATCTATATATATGTATAAAACATGGGAAGAAAGAGGAAAACTGCGTGTTGCACATGGGTTACATATAAAATTAGTCCCTCATCAGTGATTTGCCAACCATCATTGGTATTTCATCGCATTAAAAATCATATACCTCAGGTTGGTGCGAGCAATAACTAATATATTATATATATATATATATATATATATATATATATATATATATATATATATATATATATATATATATATAAATAAATATATAAACATATATATATATTTGTTTGTTTATCTATTTATTCAACGAGGCCGGGTCTGGAAAATTTGCTTTAGGATTTTAATTCCGCAAAATCACTATGCATATTTCGATAAAATTGGAGGTGAGAAATGATAGCGGTATAGAGAGAGAAGAGAAAAGTACGAATTAGATCGATGGAGCAGAACATTTGGAGGATTGCGAAAAATACAAGGGAACCTAAGACTGTTATCAACATAATAAATCTCTTCTTTGTTAGCAATATCAGTAAGTTATTAATTCGTCTTCCGATTCATATTTTTATAATTTCCTATAGTTAATGAAAGTCAAATAGTCAGCTAAATTTGCTTTTAAAACTCTCTATTTATAAATTACACTATAATAGATTATAATGTTTGTGTAGCTATACGTATATAATTTGAAATGTGTGCGCCCAAACAAAAATCGCCTTAATAATAGTCAACCACTGTTGAAACATTTGAAAATATCAGGTAAAATAACTAGGGAGACGGCAAAACATGGATATAGTTGCCTTATTGGAAATGCACCTGACACTACAAAGTTAATCTTTACACAAAAGAGCGGTTTGTCATCAAATTCGCCTCTTACGGTTTTAATTCTGTAGCTATAATTGTCACATAGCTTGTTGTACAGCACATGACGAAAAGAGACAGAGAGAGAATGCGTGTGAGTGTATGTGTATCTGTGTGTGTGTGTGTGGAGGAGGGGGGGTCCACAATTAATGCATATGTGCGTGCCAAATGATAATAATATATCGATGAAAACAATGCTTCTGTATAATGAATGAATTGAAATTCAAGGAAACTGGAGAACTTGTGGAAATATGGGTTGGCGGATTTCCTGTCAATGTTAGTGCTTCATAGACTTTGTCATTCAATAGAAATATTATTCAAAATACAAAAATGGCTACAGTCTGATCACACATATATGGCTAATACTATATAACTAGTGAATGCTAAATCATGAATATATTAGGTTTAGTTGGTGCTATTTAGTGTCAGACCAACCATACTCGATTACACATATATAATATTTAATGTGGTTCATTTTTATTTAATATAACTGACCAATCAATTATGTTTATCGCCCTCCTGTAACTTGTTCCAATTTTTATGGCTGAAATAATACAACACACAACACCGTTTACAATGGTTCTTCCTTCCAACACCTGTCTCGTACATAGTTTTTAGAGTCTATAAGTCATATTATCAATGTAAGCTCTTAGATATGTCACTGTGTAGAAACATATTTTATGTTGAAAAAGTTGCAAG
Organism: Eledone cirrhosa; assembly: GCA_964016885.1. NCBI lineage: Eukaryota > Metazoa > Mollusca > Cephalopoda > Octopoda > Eledonidae > Eledone > Eledone cirrhosa. The sequence continues at coordinate 56,571,211 of OZ024745.1, forward strand.
TTTCTAGAAAACTAAGTATTATCTGTCAGTCAAAGTATCACGTAATATGAGAGATAAATGGCATATAAAACCTATGTTACAATGTTCATACCATTTACACATATGCACATGCACTAAAATGATCTATATAGAAGCATGTTACCTAAAATCAAATTGCAATTTCGCAATTCAGTGAAACGATAGCATACAAAATCAATATTAAAACACGAATATAAACCATAAAACTAATAGAGAATATGAAATACAACCAAATTATTACCATTCATTCATTCTTTGTGTCATCGGAAATCATATGAATGCAGACAGCTAAAAGAGTCTTAAAGATTTGCTCCGATAATCTGAATCGTAGACTGACGTATAAAAATTGAAGTAAAGTAACATGACACGGATCCTAGCAGCTCTTTGTAAAAAATCGATGGACAAGGAGTTAATAATGTATAAATGTGTATTTCTAGAAAGCAGGATCACTAAAAACCTGTCAAAAAACCTTTACAATATTATAGATTTGAAAAAAAAGCACGTGATTCCAGTCAGAACATTCCCGTCACAGATTTCGAACTGAAAATAATACTATTTAGAGCAACATTAAATGTCACTCATTAGATATTCACTGACGCGTATTCTGTCTCTGCCTGTTCTGAACAACTTTCAATGTCGTTTGATTTCTTTTATCCTAGATACAACATTCATTGAAATATTGTAGTGGTTTATTTCTCTTTGATAGAAAATAGACATTAAACCCCAGTCAGTCGATGCAATATATATATATATATATATATATATATATATATATATATATATATATATATATATATATATATGTATATATATATGTGTGTGTGTGTGTGTATACTATGACATTTAGACCCCTAGTTGAAAATATATGATGCATATAAATCTGCACATATACACGCACTCCCATATATATATATATATATATATATATATATATATATATATATATATATATATACACACAGATATATATGAGATACGTAAAATAAGAAAATTATAAAATTAAGTTACTTATTAAAATATCACTTCCAACTAATTAGTTTCTGGAATGGAGTAAATATATTTTCCGAAGAAGATACAGAGAAACATTCCGTCGTCAGGGAAGTCTATTCTCATCTAAGTTTCAAGGCAAAGCGAGGACTCTGGAAACTTATTAAAAAATAATTCAGTGGATAGGAAATAGCAAAGCGTGGACTGAATTCCTAGCCATTGAGAAAATCACTGCCTCTGCGTCTGTGGCAAATTCAAAAAGAATCAAACACGTGACATCGAGGTCAATCAGTGGAAAGTGGTTTGCTAATAAGACAGCGGCCTTCCTACTACCATAGCAGAAGTCATGGCCAATATTGCTCGAAAAAATAATTTGGAGATAATTATAAAGAATTAATATCTAGTAACATATATATACATACAGATGCATATCAATGCTAGCAAATATATAGGTTTTGTCTTAGTAACATTGTGGTTCAATGCATGGGGTTGCAGAACAATAATATGAGAGACGTAAAATAAGAAAATTACAAAATTAACTTACTTACTAAAATATCACTTCCAACTAATTAGTTTCAGGAATGGAGTAAATATATTTTCCGAAGAAGATATGGAGAAACATTCCGTCGTCAGGGAAGTCTATTCTCATCTAAGTTTCCAAGCAAAGCGAGGACTCGGGAAACTTATTAAAAAATAATTCAGTGGATAGGAAATAGCAAAGCGTGGACTGAATTCCTAGCCAATATATATTTGCTAGCATTGATATGCATCTGTATGTATATATATGTTACTAGATATTAATTGTTTATACATATATATATATATATATATATATATATATATATATATATATATATATATATATATATATATATATATATATATATATATATATATATATACATATATATATACATATATATATATGTAAGTATGTATGTATACGTACATACATATATGTATACAGACGTACAGTAGCATGTATATATATATATATATATATATATATATATATATACATACAGGCACACATATATATATGCACGTATCAGTTTACCGAACATTTATTATAATGTTCGCTTTGTTCGTTTGGAAACAAACAAACAGCCTGATTTAGTAAGTGCCGTACTAAGAGTGAGAAATGAAATTTCGTTTCATTCTATTCCATATATATATATACATATATATATATATATATATATATATATATATATATATATATATATATATATATATATATATATATATATATATATATATATATATATATATATATCGGAATTATTCTCTTTTTGCCCGCACATAAATCTTAGCTCCTATTACTTTAGACCAATTAGCTAACGCTGTAGGACTTGCACCCCCCCCTCCTGTCAGGCCTACGTGAAACCGCGCTACCCTGGTTCCTTGTTCCTCTGTAACCTTAACTACCCCTCAAGTGTATATGGGCTACTCTCATATTTCATTTCTCTTTTCCCCTCTCGCTTACTTTTTTTCTTCCCCTCTTCCCTAGTTCATCTTATCACCACTAACCAATAACACATAGGATACAAACTGGTTAAGGCTTTTCACTATACCTACCACAGC
>OZ024745.1:56581299-56641299 GCA_964016885.1 Eledone cirrhosa
GATTTAACTCACTCAATATGCAAATTAGGCTGCTCAGCCGTTAATTTTCATAAGGAAAGTATATACTTTCGAACGTTCAACTATCTGGCAGATGGGTAAACGGTGCTGATGATAGCTAACAAGCTTGAAACTAGTACATCGTTCCTGTGTCAGTGTTGAACAAAAAGGTGACGTGGTTGCCTTAACACCGTATGGCATAAATTCAGGCTGTTCAGTTTGTTTACAAACGAACAAAGCGACGTTAGCGCCGCTAAACTGATACGTGCATATATGTATGTGTACCTGTATGCATATGTATGTATATATGTATATATATATATATATGTGCATGCTACTGTACGTCTGTATACATATATGTATGTACGTATACATGCATACTTACATTTAAGTAAGTGCCATACTAAGAGTGAGAAATGAAATTTCGTTTTCATTTTGTTTCAATTTATCGTTTTCGGTATGCCTGACCGATTTAACTCACTCAATATGCAAATTAGGCTGCTCAGCCGTTAATTTTCATAAGGAAAGTATATACTTTCGAACGTTCAACTATCTGGCAGATGGGTAAACGGTGCTGATGATAGCTAACAAGCTTGAAACTAGTACATCGTTCCTGTGTCAGTGTTGAACAAAAAGGTGACGTGGTTGCCTTAACACCGTATGGCATAAATTCAGGCTGTTCAGTTTGTTTACAAACGAACAAAGCGACGTTAGCGCCGCTAAACTGATACGTGCATATATGTATGTGTACCTGTATGCATATGTATGTATATATGTATATATATATATATATGTGCATGCTACTGTACGTCTGTATACATATATGTATGTACGTATACATGCATACTTACATTTAAGTAAGTGCCATACTAAGAGTGAGAAATGAAATTTCGTTTTCATTTTGTTTCAATTTATCGTTTTCGGTATGCCTGACCGATTTAACTCACTCAATATGCAAATTAGGCTGCTCAGCCGTTAATTTTCATAAGGAAAGTATATACTTTCGAACGTTCAACTATCTGGCAGATGGGTAAACGGTGCTGATGATAGCTAACAAGCTTGAAACTAGTACATCGTTCCTGTGTCAGTGTTGAACAAAAAGGTGACGTGGTTGCCTTAACACCGTATGGCATAAATTCAGGCTGTTCAGTTTGTTTACAAACGAACAAAGCGACGTTAGCGCCGCTAAACTGATACGTGCATATATGTATGTGTACCTGTATGCATATGTATGTATATATGTATATATATATATATATGTGCATGCTACTGTACGTCTGTATACATATATGTATGTACGTATACATGCATACTTACATTTAAGTAAGTGCCATACTAAGAGTGAGAAATGAAATTTCGTTTTCATTTTGTTTCAATTTATCGTTTTCGGTATGCCTGACCGATTTAACTCACTCAATATGCAAATTAGGCTGCTCAGCCGTTAATTTTCATAAGGAAAGTATATACTTTCGAACGTTCAACTATCTGGCAGATGGGTAAACGGTGCTGATGATAGCTAACAAGCTTGAAACTAGTACATCGTTCCTGTGTCAGTGTTGAACAAAAAGGTGACGTGGTTGCCTTAACACCGTATGGCATAAATTCAGGCTGTTCAGTTTGTTTACAAACGAACAAAGCGACGTTAGCGCCGCTAAACTGATACGTGCATATATGTATGTGTACCTGTATGCATATGTATGTATATATGTATATATATATATATATGTGCATGCTACTGTACGTCTGTATACATATATGTATGTACGTATACATGCATACTTACATTTAAGTAAGTGCCATACTAAGAGTGAGAAATGAAATTTCGTTTTCATTTTGTTTCAATTTATCGTTTTCGGTATGCCTGACCGATTTAACTCACTCAATATGCAAATTAGGCTGCTCAGCCGTTAATTTTCATAAGGAAAGTATATACTTTCGAACGTTCAACTATCTGGCAGATGGGTAAACGGTGCTGATGATAGCTAACAAGCTTGAAACTAGTACATCGTTCCTGTGTCAGTGTTGAACAAAAAGGTGACGTGGTTGCCTTAACACCGTATGGCATAAATTCAGGCTGTTCAGTTTGTTTACAAACGAACAAAGCGACGTTAGCGCCGCTAAACTGATACGTGCATATATGTATGTGTACCTGTATGCATATGTATGTATATATGTATATATATATATATATGTGCATGCTACTGTACGTCTGTATACATATATGTATGTACGTATACATGCATACTTACATTTAAGTAAGTGCCATACTAAGAGTGAGAAATGAAATTTCGTTTTCATTTTGTTTCAATTTATCGTTTTCGGTATGCCTGACCGATTTAACTCACTCAATATGCAAATTAGGCTGCTCAGCCGTTAATTTTCATAAGGAAAGTATATACTTTCGAACGTTCAACTATCTGGCAGATGGGTAAACGGTGCTGATGATAGCTAACAAGCTTGAAACTAGTACATCGTTCCTGTGTCAGTGTTGAACAAAAAGGTGACGTGGTTGCCTTAACACCGTATGGCATAAATTCAGGCTGTTCAGTTTGTTTACAAACGAACAAAGCGACGTTAGCGCCGCTAAACTGATACGTGCATATATGTATGTGTACCTGTATGCATATGTATGTATATATGTATATATATATATATATGTGCATGCTACTGTACGTCTGTATACATATATGTATGTACGTATACATGCATACTTACATTTAAGTAAGTGCCATACTAAGAGTGAGAAATGAAATTTCGTTTTCATTTTGTTTCAATTTATCGTTTTCGGTATGCCTGACCGATTTAACTCACTCAATATGCAAATTAGGCTGCTCAGCCGTTAATTTTCATAAGGAAAGTATATACTTTCGAACGTTCAACTATCTGGCAGATGGGTAAACGGTGCTGATGATAGCTAACAAGCTTGAAACTAGTACATCGTTCCTGTGTCAGTGTTGAACAAAAAGGTGACGTGGTTGCCTTAACACCGTATGGCATAAATTCAGGCTGTTCAGTTTGTTTACAAACGAACAAAGCGACGTTAGCGCCGCTAAACTGATACGTGCATATATGTATGTGTACCTGTATGCATATGTATGTATATATGTATATATATATATATATGTGCATGCTACTGTACGTCTGTATACATATATGTATGTACGTATACATGCATACTTACATTTAAGTAAGTGCCATACTAAGAGTGAGAAATGAAATTTCGTTTTCATTTTGTTTCAATATATATATATATATATATATATATAGATATATATATATTCGTCAGGGCATTCTTCTATGAGTAAGCAACTCAGGAAACTGGGATAACTCCAATATAAATCCTGCGGCTCAGTAGTTACCGACGATGTTGATCTTTTCTTCTTTTCGGGTTATAGCTACTGTCGAGTGGGATTGGCTCAGTGCATAGACTTTCCTCACTTTAAAAAATATCTTCACACACAGGTATTGCACGATAGAATTAATTAATAATGGTATATCGTGCAATGGCCATACTCGAGAACGAGGGGGCAGTCATCATATCATATATATATATATCAAAAACAGATGCAGCGATCCCACGAGTGGTGTCACTCATACCAAGCGATTCCTCGAGGTGCTGGAGACGAACGGGTACCCTACCTCGCTCACAGACAGAGTAGGAGACACCAGACACAAGAGACAGAGAGGCACCATAGGCAAGTGCTTCCTTAAAATGCCACACTTGGTCGGGAATACCACCAACGCTATCCGCAAAGCTATACGGAGGGAGGGCCTCGACATCCAGCTGGCCCACTCGGGCCCCTCCCTGCGAAGATGCCTCTCCAGGAAACCCGGAAAATCAACTGACGGGTGCTCCCTCAGAGACTGCCCGATGCGCCATGCGAACTGTTGCCTACGCACATACGTCGTGTATAAGATAGAATGTAACAAGTGCAACCAATACTATATAGGTAGCACAATCCGGCCGTTACACATCCGGATCAAGGAACACACTAAAACCAGGGCCTCGTCTTTCCGGAAACGCATAACCAAATGCGGAAACAAAGACGGAAGTCTCATTGTCTCAATTCTAGCGACAGAAAGAAACGTCGGCACGTTACGTATCAATGAAGCACTTTGGATCAAACGCCTAGGGCCACAATTAAAAACCGATCCGAGAGAAGTGAAATGAGGTGGTTGGTTTAAGTTAACAAACGATGCAGCAACACACGCACACACACATACACAAGCTAGAGAGCAACACACGCACACACACACACAGTAGCATTCCAGCATACGAACATACTACACTGCCAATAGAAAGGAACAAGGCAACAGCACACGCACACACACTCAAGCGAGACATCAACACACGCACGCACACACACACACACTCAAGCGAGACATCAACACACGCACACACACACACACACACACACACACACACACACACACACAGTAACATTCACCAAACAGGCAGAGAATGGACTGACAGCTAGCGCCACCCCACTCCCACAATTCAAAGAACTACTTCGGCCGCTGACCTCTGCCTGACCGACCCCATTTCACGCGCACTCGTGCTCTGCTGAATACCTCAGATATTCAAATCAACCAACAGTGGAGAACACGTTTCGCACCTTTCCGACAGACAGCCTTCTCCCCCCCCGGAAAAAACCCCAGTTGACGGATGTGAATCCGAAATATATAAGGACAATTAAATCTCTCCCAAGGTAACTCTTTCTCGTGTTGTTACTTTTATTTTTATCCTATACGCTCTTTGCTTCATTCCTCTACACGTTACAGTCTTAACGTACACCCACTTACATCTCTCTCTCCTCCACCGGATCTTGTTACCCGGAGATTTACCCATCTGCATTGTCGAGGTTTACAAACGACTTAAAAAAATTTACCCTATATATATATATATATATATATATATATATATATATATATATATATATATATATATATATATATATATATATATATATATATATATATATATATATATATATATATATATATATATATATATAAGGATTAAAATACTGGAGCGTGTTGGAGTAAAACACCCTCTTCGTATTATAGAAATGACAGTAAAAGGTATAGCCCAATGTAATTAAACAGAGCCGAAGAATTATGAAAATAAAACAAAGAAGCCTTCAATACATCAAAAGTCTTTATTAGCCAACAATGTTTCGTCCTATTAAGGACTCATCAGGGCAATTAAAACAACAGGAAGTACTATCGGCCAATACAAGCCGAAAACTCCGAAGAATATGGAGTGTACATACACTAAAGTATTGCAATTCATATAGTGTTACAGAGTAGGTGAGACAAAAATATATGTTAACTTACATGCCATTATATATTATATATCATATATGTTATTATATTATTATTATAGTATTATTATGACATCTATATTGTTTGTGTAAATTAACCGTAGATTATCTATTATATTATAATATATAGTATATAATTATATAGTTTATTATATATTATATGTGTTACTTTTAATCATTTTATTACTTCATGTATATTAGATATACGTATTATTATTATTATTATTATTATTTTTATTCCTATCATGCTTATTTATATTTAAACTCTTAATAAGGTTTAATTTGTGCTGTTAAAGATGGATATGTGTACTGATGTATGTGTATATGTGCGTACGTGTGCGTACATATATACATATGTATATTGTGCCTTCTAATTTTTATTGTAATTTTAATATTGTTACAAGTATATTATATTATATTATATAGTATTATATATAATTCCCACTCTATATAACCACCTTTGTTTAGCTCTAGGTTTTTTTTGCTTTGGACTATATTTGTAATATGGTTCTAAATGTTATACACCTCCTTAGTGATTTTTATTATATATTTTTACTCATAATCCTGCAATACTTTAGTGTATGTACACTCCATATTCTTCGGAGTTTTCGGCTTGTATTGGCCGATAGTACTTCTTGTTGTTTTAATTGCCCTGATGAGTCCTTAATAGGACGAAATATTGTTGGCTAATAAAGACTTTTGATGTATTGAAGGCTTCTTTGTTTTATTTTCATGATATATATATATATATATATATATATATATATATATATATATATATATATATATATACTTGTGTGTGTGTGTGTCTATATATTTATGTTTGCATGCAAGAATGAATACACTAAGCTTTAGATTTAGTAGAATGTACAACCACTGATTCCAGCTATTTCCACAACCATATACTTTCTATTAGTTGTCTGGGGGAATTGGTTGACCAACTGCTTTGCTTAATTGTTTTATTTATTTAAAATAGGATTTATTCTTTCTCTTAGACATAAGGTATTTTTAAAAAGTAAAGTATCGGCCCTGAAAATAATCCAGTGAGTCCTGCAATGCTACTGTGGTCCCTGAAATGATACAGTGGTTCCTGAAATGATACAGTTGCCATTGGGCAACCTGGCCCGTCCGCCACTGTACATATATATATATATATATATATATATATATATATATATATATATATATATATATATATATATATGCGATATTAAATAAATGGAAACTATATTTATAAAACCATATTTATTTCATTATACATATTTCAGGGATACCAAATTAAAATATGGTATGCCTTCATCAGACAAAATACAATATATAAACAGTTTTATAAATAATTTTGACGTACCCTATTAGATGCGACCATTATTTTTGGAAGCTGTCTGGATAGTGAGATGTTTATAATTATTTTACTAGTTATAGTGTTAAGCACAGTTAGAAAAAAGACGGAGAGAAAGAAAAATAACGGAGAGAGAGAAGGAGAGAGAAAAAGAAGGAGAGAGAGAAAAGGAATGTATGCAGAAAAAAAAGATATATATAAATAGATAGGAGGAAATGAAAGAAAGAAAAAAAAAGAAAGAAATAAGAAAGACAAAAGAAAGCAACAGAGAGATAATACTTCATCATACAGATAGAGAAACTCAAGAAAGAGGAAGTACTATATAGAGAGAGGAGGATATAGTGACGTCATGTCATATTAAGTTGAATTAACAATTCATATGAAATGAATAATAAAAATGTAAATATCAATATTCATGAATGAGACATAGATATATAATATGAGAAAATAACATTGTTCAATAATGACCATATGTTTAGTTTAAAACCTTGAGGTCAATATACCAAAATCTGAGTTAAAACCTTAAAAAATACCCTATTTATAAAAATATGGATACACATATGTATATATATAAACACTCATATGTGCGTCCAGAAAAAAGAGAAAATTATGTCTACTCCAGTCAATAATATAGACATACAAATGATTTCATTTGATCACTTCTATACATTTCTTGTGTTATAAACATTTCACAGTATATATACATAAAAACACGATTAATATTCATGTCCTCACATATATGAACACCGTTCATGTATTTAATATTATGCATATCTGCAACACACATCAACATATACACACACAGCCATACATACACATACATATGTATAAATAAATATCTGCGTGAGTTTTCCAGCATCGTTATGCATATATACAGACATATATACGAACACATAAATAAACTCTATAAACCTTTTATATGCATGTTAATACACACAAATGGCCTTTGTATAGAGATAATCAAATATCAATATATTAATACAGAAATATCAAAGCATTAAATATCTTTAACACACTATAGAGTATCTCAAGTTAAAATAATATGTTTTATAAATTTATAGAAAACTATCCTACCTATATCTCAAACAAGATATTGCAAGGGTAGACATATGAAAGTTATTAGAAGCTATCAGAGTCAAACAACAAATAAAAAAATAAAAATAATTTAAAAGATTTAGAAGACCCAGTGATTCTACGGATGCCCTTATATTTAGTATAGAAATTTATCTTACGCAAATTTTATTTAATACATTGGGAGCATATACATTTTAGAGTAATTTATTATATCCTTGTTTATATTTAGGAAGAAAATTTAAAAAGAAAAAGGTGAAGGAATCTAATGATTTATCGTCAGGTTTCATATATTAACTAAATTTTTTAATTAATTATACTACATTTTAAATTTATATTTATATTTAAACGTTGAGTTCAATCTATGTCTGCAGCAACTGAATAAATTGCTCCTTAAATTAAGGGAATTTTTGGACTTCAATATAAAGAATATTTCTTCTATACAAAGATCGCAACTCTCTGATGAGGAATTAAAAGGAATTCCTTTTGAGACAATATTCCAAATCATCGAATATTTAACATTATCTCGTTTAAGGTGCCAGAGTAAGCTAGATAGCGAAGTTGAGGATTTTTTGTTTGGATCTGTGAAAGAATTCTTATGATTATTGAAGCGAAGTTTAAATTCTGTCGAGGTGGAACCAACATAGTTGAAAGAATTTAATTAAGTTTTAACATTACAATTGTACACTACATTTTTAGCTAAGCAGTTGTTATTTAACGGACAGTTAGATTTATTTCTACAGTTACAGTTATTTAATTGAATATTGTTTGGGTTATTATTGGTATTTTGGTTAGGTTTTAAATCCCTATTATTAATTCTGTTAATATTTTGTGCTAAATTTTTGGTGGACGAATAAGTTAATTTTATAGTGTGTCTATTAAAAATTGATTGATATTTATGTGTTCTAGGGAAGAGTTTGTCAAGAGCATTAAAGAATAGTTTAGCAATATGGGTTTTAATATTTAGTGAGAAAGAGGGGCAAACCATAATATATTTCTAGTACTATTTCTTTTTCGGCTTTTGGAATTATTGTAATGTTTTCTATTATAGTTGTTAAAGTTGTTACCGTAATTAAAATTGTTATTATTTTGGTTAGTTTGCTTATTATTATTGATGTATTTAATTTTATCTCTATATCCTGCTCTAGCTAACGCTTCATTGTAATACTGCGCTTTTTCATCAAAAATATTTTTATTAGATGAAATTCTTGAAATTCGTTCTTGAACAGAGTTCACTATAGTATTTTTAACAGATCTGGGGTGATTAGAGTTAAAATTGACATAATTCAAGTTCTCATTTAGTTTGTGAAATGGATAGTGAAGACATGTGTTGACATTTAGTGTTACATCCAGAAAATTGACTATTCTATGGTTATTCTCTATTTCTATTTTTAGATTAAGGTAATTAAAAAATTGTATAATTTGTTTTCTTTTTCTATTTAGTTCACAGCTATTATTTTCAATAAGTAAAAGCATGTCATCACGATATAATCCTCCGGTTACACCTGGTATTTTTCTATGTAGCGAATTAATTATAAATAGGCCCACAAGGTCCGTTACCTGAGCTGAGTCAGATGATCCCATAGTTATGTCGAAATTATTATCTCTATCTGCCCTAGTCCATAGTTGGTTATTAAATTCTATCAATGTTTTCCTTACCGATAATATAATGTGCATTTCATTGCTAGTTAGGTCGGTATGTTTAAATGCGTAATTTAGTGCCTTATTCAGTAGATTAGGAGTGATAGATGAATAGTAGTAGTAGTATATATATATATATATATATATATATATATATATATATATATATATATATATATATATATATATATATATATGTAGGAAGTGAGTTTTATTGTAGCACAATAAAGCAATGCAAATATCGGATAAGTAGCACTCTACAGTTTGTAGGACTGGAGTATAAATAATATAAGATCAAAAGATAGTTAAAAGAGTTCCAAGTATTTTATTATGCGCATTACAAAAACAAATATCATCAGGGATGATATCTGGGTTTTCATCAGATAAAATAGGGATACATGATATGAAGCTTAAAAAAGAACTAACACGGCACTCTCAGTACTCATATGGTCTTTGAAATACAAAATATTAACTATAACATCTCTTGGAGAAAAGTTTGTTCTGCCTCTCTCTGCTTGAATGCCTCCCTATCCCGAACATGTAATCTTTGCCTATCTGAAAAATTTACCATTATATCTAATATCAATTATATAATAAATAGACGCACTGATTTATTCTCTCTCTGCTTGCATAAACTCCACAGAACATTCCATAAAGTATACAGCTAATATCTAATACCTTACTAGTTTAAAATCCTTTTTCTCAAAGGCTTATATATCTTTTAAAAATATACCCATTTTTCTACCTTATTTCAATATTATTTATTATATATTATATAATACAAGTTACTCATTCTATATCATTCCTCTTTATCACTTTCCTTTCTTCCTCTTTTCTTTCTAATTTCTAACCTCTAATCTGTACTTTTTCTTCCTAACTACTTCTCAATTCTTATTATTACTCCCCACAACATTATCCATTCTTCCATCTTTCTTCATATCATTGGCCATAAAAAATATTAATGTTTTTAATACATTATAGTATTACCTTTAACAGTCCTTCGTAAACATTTTTTTTACGTTAGATTTTTCTTCCTTAAATTCCTTATCTCTTCCTTTCATGCTCGTTTGACTTTTACATATTACAATACATAAAAACAAACTTAAACCCTAACTAATTTCTTTTAATATATTATATTATTACCATTAGAAAATATTTCGTAAACATATATATTTTTTTATGTTAGATATTTTCTTCCTTAAACATTCTTTTCTTCTTTGCTTTCTGCGTACTATTTACGTACATATATTACGCACACATATTACATTACATAAAAACAAATTTAAACACTAACTAATTCCTCTAAATTCATAACTCATTCATTCTTTTACTTCTTTTCACATTATATCCTTAATCACATTAATATATTTATTTTAATAATACATATTAATAATTTCTTTCCCTCGCACATATTATTAAACCCTTCAATATACAAACCTTAATTTAATATTATTCTTAATCCCCTTTTCTCCTCATGCATAAACCTCATCAACTTTTAATTTCAAATTCTTTTAAATTATCTATTTCTTCCAACGCCTTTTTAACCTCTCTCTGTGAGACAATATATATTTTTTTCTCAGTTGTAAAAGCTATCTCTCCCCCTCTATCACCCATCTCTCCTCCTCTCTCATCCTTCCTTCTTATACTCCTCCCCCACCATTCTTTACTCTAAACTCCTCCTCTTCCTTACCCTTTCCATCCCCCCCTCTCACTTGTTCCCAATCTTATTCATCAATCTTAAATTATTTTTCATATGTTGATTTAAAACTTCACTATTCACAAGTGTTTTTTAAGCTTCATATCATGTATCCCTATTTTATCTGATGAAAACGCAGATATCATCCCATGATGATATTTGTTTTTGAAATGCGCATAATAAAATACTTGGAACTCTTTTAACCATCTTTTGATCTTATATTATATTATATAAATATATATATATATATATATATATATATATATATATATATATAAAACAAACACGTCAAACAACACACATAGTTACGTAGGTAACATATTAAAAATGAACGAGAACATCGAATATAGATACCTTGCAATAATGATTAATCAAGGTATCTATATTCGAGTTTCTCGTTAATTTATATTATGTTACCTCCGTAACTATGTGTGTTTCCATTCTTTACAAATTATCCCCTATAATATTTGATGTGTTTATTTTATATATATAGATATATATGTCAATCAATTTTTAATTTAATACTATATATATATATATATATATAAAATCAAGGAAAATTAAATAAAGAAAAAATGTTAAAAATAAATTTCAAAAACTTCACTGTACCTACGATATGTGACTTTACCGCGGTTTAAAATCCCCAAAACAAATAGATAATCCAAGCGGGTTTCCCTTGAGAAAGAGATCCTCGTCAGCAGGCTTTTCTCTCTCGGTGAATATAAGATTCCCGTGTTCAAAATACAAACTGGCGCCATACAAAACTGCCCCAAGAAATGAATGATGAAACAATTTTGTCTAGTACCGTGTGCAAAGACTGAAAGCAAGGTGCACAGGTCAATCTCTCGCTACTAAAAATAGCAGCCGTTCAAATGACCAATATATATATATATATTGTTATTCTTGGAGAGTGTAATATTGTAGTAATACTATTGCCAGAAATAATAACAGACTCAGTTTGGTTGGTTTTCTTTTTCGCTTCTGCATCTTTTATATCTCCATAATTAATTTATTTGGCCATCAATGTTTATCACTGACTAAACAACGGTTAAATATACAGATATAAATATAAATATAAATTCAACGAGAATCGTATTTCGGCGGGTAGAATTAAGCGAAACGCAATTTCCGAGTTATGCTGGCAAGCGCTCCATGGACCAAAAGAGAGGAGACCAATAAACATAGGTTATAAAGGCCATACAATCTGCGACGGCAGTTAAGAAGCTATCAACCATCTAAGCCCCCAAAACGAAGCAAGCTAAACGGGTCAAACAAAATAAAATAAATATATATATATATAGTCTAACAAAGTCCTTTCGTTGCACATCTGCAACATCATCATTTGTTTCGACACACGATTTCATATAAAAAATGTCGCAAGACAAATTCATCGCCGTTATATATATATATATAGGTATATGATTTTTAATGCAATGAAATATCTATGATCGTAGGGAAATCACTGATGAGGGACTCATTTTATAACATGTTATCCATGTGCAACCTGCAGTATTCTTCTCCCCATTTTTTCACATATATTTACCTAAACTGCGATTCTGTTTTTCTCTCTCTCTCTCTTACTGCTCCCTCGTTCTCTCTGTTTCTCCTACTTTCTTTCGCCCCCTCTGTCATGTCAGTTAACTCTTCCTCCCACTTCCACTCACTCACTCACTGTTTCTCCCCTTCTCACTTCACCCCGTTCGCGACGAATACATTTTGCTTCTTTCTTACATTTGGATTCATCTCGAAAGGTCTTTTTTTCTAAGCGCTCATATATTCCCCTAGCTTATGCTAACAGAATAACTATGTAGCTTGTTCCCTTCCTCTCTACGGTTAGCTTTACTCTTTGTTGTTTACTTGTCTCACTCGCTTTACGCGTTTTAATTGTCCTAATAACTTAATTTAGTTATTATTGCACCGACGTGAGGTATATGATTTTTAATGCAATGAAATATCTATGATCGTCGGCAAATCACTGATGAGGGACTCATTTTATAACATGTTATCCATGTGCAACCTGCAGTATTCTTCTCCCCATTTTTTCACACACATATATATATATATATATATATATATAAAATTATTTTGAATATAGTAGATTGAAACCGTACCCCCAATCTCTACATACATAAATCATGCATATATACACCACTACTACCCACACGGCCACCCACAGGACAACAAAAAATCGATATATATATATATATATATATATATATGTATATATATATGTATATATATATATGCATATATATATATATATATATATATATATATATATATATATATATATATATATATATATATATATATATATATATATATATATATATATATATATATATATATATATATATATATATATATATATATATATATATATATATATATATATATATATATATATATATATATATATATATATATATATATATATATATATATATATATATATATATATATATATGTATATATATATATATATAAGAAGTAACACAACAGTTAGTTCACCATACCGAGAACAATTACCTTCCAGTGTTCTACCTCTCTCTCACTCTTTCTTTCTTTTTCTCTCTCTCTCTCTCTCTCTCTCCATATATATATATATATATATATATATATATATATATATATATATATATATATACACACACACACACACACACACACATATATATATATATATATATATAATATTAAAGATACTATTTATAGCTATGTATATACTATACTATAGACAACTATAAACAGGGAAGGTCAGTAATTTATTACTACCTTATTACCAGTAAGATAAATAGTTCGATGTAAGAATATCAGTTGTTTTACAGAGCAGTAATATTGAATACACAAGAATCAAAGCTATGTATAAAACATTTAATCGCTGACAATTGTTTCTTCCAAACCTAGGCTTGGGGTCTTCGGAGCATTATTAATGTCTGTACACACAATTGACCTCCTATTCAACTGAGGAATCATACAGATACATATATATTGACAACAGTTTCATGTTTACAGTGTGGAATGGATGCGACATATATTATATTATACTATAATTGTACAATAATTCAAATTAAAATCAAAATTAAATTTAAATTTAAAAGCATTGGGTGGAATACATGGGACAATTAATACAAGAGAATAGTCTGATAACTAAATTAAATATATATATTAAATAAAATAAATATGTATATATATATATATATATTAGATAGAAATGGCTTCTACAAGACTAGAACTGTTTCATTCGAAGGAAATCATCAGGAAAGCCGAGTGTCAATATGTCATGGTGGTATTCTTACATTTTCTGGTGGTAGGGAAAGGTGGTGATTGGCATGGGTGGTCTTCCTTGTCTCGTGGATTTAAAGAATGGGGATTCTTTGAAAAAAACTATACATAGAGAAAAAATATATATGTATATATACATATGTGTGTGTGTGTGTTTGTGTGTGTATGTATGTATGTGTGTGTATGTGTTTGTGTGAGTGTGATTGTAAACACCTGACCATTTTGCAGGCTTTAATACAGTATGTTAATGCACCAAACTGAATGAAAACTCTTTGATGAGAATATATGAACCTTGAAAATGAGGACTGACTGCAATTTTATCATTCTGTATCACTATGTATTTTTCTCCAAGTATAGTTTTCTCAAAGAATCCCCATTCTTTTAAAACCATTAGCCAATGACCTCCACCCATCCCAATCACCACCTCCCCCTACCACCATAAAATGTATAAATACCACCATAACACATTGTCAATCGACTTTCCTGATGATTTCCTTCGAATGAAACAGTTCTAGTCCTGTAGAAGCCAATTCTATATAAAATATTTATACGCTGCTATGTATTGTGTACCATACCTAGTGTGGTTACCCCCGATTGAACGCGGGACACGCACACACACACACACACGCACGCACACACACACACACACACACACACACACACACACACACACACACACACACACACACACACACACACACACACACACACACACACACACACACACACACACACACACACAAACACACACACACACACACACACACACACACACACACACATACACACACACACACACACACACACACACACATATATATATATATACGTGTGTGCTTCAAAAGTTTCACCAAAAAACGGCTGTTGGAAAAAAATGTTTTAAGTTACGATATTTAGTATGGCATATTCATATAGTACTCAATTGTATTCGTCCTTTAGTTCATTCCAGTCTTCATGTAATTCCTCGCCCATGCTATGTGTTGTCTCTCCTATGTACGTCGTTGTCATGTTTCTACAGGCACCCTCTGTACATCTTATGTTAGAGAATACGTTTCTACAATTTATTTGTGGACTTACTCTACATACTATACATTTTTTATTTGTACAAAGTGTTTTCTTAAAAGGATAATTTTTACTGATCGGGGACTTTTTCGTAGTTCCTGGCTTTTCTAGCACTTTAATATTTAAATATAATTTTCTTTGGCCCTTTCTAAATCTACTAGCTAGTTCACCTCCATTTGGTTTTGATTTAATATACAAAATGTGAAACATAATTACACATGTGGTGAAATACCTGTGAGACGAGTCAACAAGACAGATGATAATTGTTCAATGCATTTCTCTGAAAGCAATACAGCATTCAAAATAGGATGTATTATAACCAATTTTATATATATATATATAAATAATAATAATAATATATATATATATATATACGCGCGCACACACGTGCGCAAACACGCACACACACACACATAAAGGGAATTCAATATTTGCTTACACAATCCATGATTTAAAAAAAACTAATGTTTGTAAAGATTTATTTTAAGTATTCTTTTAAGATCATCCACACAATTGCAAATATAAAGGATCTAATATAATTTACAAGTGCATTAATAGCAGGAGAAATACTTTGATTATTTCTCCTGCGTTGCATTAATTTTATTGTTTTCGACTAGTGCTTATTTTCCAAATTCTCCACATTATGTAATATCTTTTAATTCCAGCACTCATCATATCAAAATCTAAATATGTATTAAAACTCGCGAACAATATTGCACCAGAGAAAATCTAGTTAAAGATTTATTCATAAGTGTATTGTATTTAATCAATTTAAATGTGTTTAGATGTAATGAAAACAGGACTGAAAGGGATTAACAATACAACTTTTATATTTAATCATACATTTTGAATTCTCCTGATATTCATAAGAACACGATTCTTATTCCTATAATAATAATAATAATAATAATAATAATAATAATAATGATAATAATAATAATAATGTTTTCTTTATTAACCACAAGGGTTCACATAAAGTAGACATTAAGGACAGTACAGGACAATACAGGACGGTACAAATGGGCATTTCTGCGTGTAAAAAAAACAGAGGTTGAAATAAAATAACAAAGAAAAATTCCCCAATAGGGGGGAGACTTCCAAGGGACATTTGTGGAGAAAGCCCATTAAAAGACCACAGTGGCCCTGACCACCAGGGCAAGTGCCCTCTCCCAGTTTTCCACCTTTAATTTACAGACACATACTCAGAGAAGGCCCATTCATTCGGGCCATACTTGCTTCTCTCACCCATCTTTCAACAAAATGCTGGGAAGAGAGCACTTCCCTCTCTACCCTGATTTTCCTTTTCAAATGAAATTTGAAAAAGTTAATCAGGGCATCACCGAAGAGGTAAGTACTCGTCTTCAGCCCTTTCAAACGTGTCCACCATACTATCTCTTTCGCCATGGCCACCAGACAGATAAAAACTGCCTGCCCTTCCCAGCTAAAGGAAGGGGGCGGGGCAATCCTCACGATGGACTCAGCTGATAGCTGGATCCGTCCTACACGTGACAGCAGGTGTTCGACATAAACCCACAAGTCAGCAATGCTCGGACACTGGACGAGTGCGTGCAGGACGGTTTCGTCGCCCTGCGCGCATCTCGGACATGCCCAGCTGACGGCACCTCCATGCCTGTAGAGTTTAACCCGAACTGGCAAAGCTCCTCGGTAGCACTGCCAGGCCAGGGATTTCTGGAAGTTGTCCATAGGCCCCGGCCCGAAAGTCCTTCCGAAGAGATTGGCTAGTTGAATTTCGTCGACGCCTAGAGTTTCTCCAAGTACGTCGTCGCTCTTCCCCTCCACTAATCCCCTATAGAACGCCAAGGTGGAGTTTCCACCGATCACATTGCCCGATTGGTCGAGGGCTGTGAGCGCCTGAAGACATTCCAGTCTCCAAGCGCTCCCTCTCGGTCTTCGCTTGACCCAGGACTGCAGCTCCGTCAAGGAGACGAGCTGGGGAAAAACGTGTCTAGCAAACGGCGACCACACCTGATCACCGTCGAGGAAGAGGTGGAGATGTCGTAGCCTGAGCGCGTGTCTGCGCATCATCAGCCACGGCATGCCCAGCCCTCCACGTAGCGGGTGTTGACAGCAGATGGACCGCCTGACCATCGGAGCGCGTCCCTTCCACAAGAAGCGAAAGAGCAAACGCTCCAGCGCAGTCAGGCGGGGCTTAGGACAAGGTACGACGGTCAGGCGGTAGTAGATGACGGACGCGATGTACGCGTTAGCCACCTCCGCTCGACCTTTCAGGGATAGCTTCCTCTCGGCCCATTTCTGGGTGAGAGAAGCTACCCTGCTCGTCACCTCGTCCCAGTTTGTGTCCGTCTGGAGGTCTGGACCGAACCAGACCCCTAGCAATTTAACCGGTCCGTCCGTCCAGCGCCCGACGACGCTGTTGGATGGCATGGACCTGCCTCTCCAGGTGCCGAGCTGCAGGCCCACTGACTTTTCCTGGTTGATCATTGCTCCTGTCACCGCTTCGTATTCTCTTAGTGTAGTGCCGATCGCCTCGATGTGTTTGGCGTTCGAGACCACTACGGTGACATCGTCGGCATATGCTGACACGGATCTTCCGCATCCTAGTTCGCGCGGGACCCCCTTCAACGTCTCCAGTTTGTGCAGTAATGGCTCGAGAGTCAATACGTACAATAGGGACGAGAGGGGACATCATTGGCGGACCGAGCAGCATGATGTTGACCGGTTCCGAAAGGTGACCGTTCACTCTCACTACAGAGCAGATGTCGCTGTGCATGGCAGCTATCCAGCCTCTGAAGACAGGTCCAAAGCCAGCCGCCCTCAGGACTGCCGCTAGGTAACGATGGTCGACCCTATCGAAGGCTTTCGACTGATCTAAATTGATCAAAGACCCACCCGTTCCAGGTTCCCTAGTTACCCTCTCTACGATGTATCGCATGAGGTGGAGGTTGTCGTGGATGGATCTGTCGGGAATGTCGCATGTCTGTGCCTCTCCCACCAGACCACCAACGACAAGCGCCAACCTCTTTGCTAGCACCTTGGCCAAAATCTTGAACTCTGTGTTTAGCAGAGTTATGGGCCGGAAATTATCTATGTTATCCCTCTTGTTCGGATCCTTTCTCAGCAGCGCCACCGCTCCTCGGCTCACAGAGCTGGGAATTCTCCCGTTCTGTTGCCAGTTGCAGTAGACGTCCGCCAAGAGGCCTCCGAACAAGTCTGGCATTTGTACGTAAAGTTCATAGGGCAGACCATCCACACCAGGCGATTTACCCCTTGTGCAACTAGTCATTGCATCCCGTACTTCAGCGGTTGTTATCGGTTTTTCGCAACACTCCGCCTCAGTGGCCGAAAGCCGCGGCAGTCCGTCGAGGTAGACACTAAAGTCAATCCCCCGATCCGGTCCGCCACTGCCCCCGAACAGTTGAGCGAAGTGTCGCTGAAAAGCTTCACACATTTGCCCGGGATCGAGTAGCATGCGCCCGTGGTGGTCCACCAAAGACCGGATCGTGGCTTTGTTGCCACGACGCGCCTCCGCCACTCGGGCCCATTGAACGGCTTTCGTCCCCTCGTGTCTGAGAGCACGCACCCTAGCTCTGACGACGCAGCCTTCGTGCTTTGCATTGAAGAATTGGTCAAGGGCCAATTTCGCCGCAAGTACGTCGGTCGCGATGCCTTTGCTAAGCGCCTCATCTAATTTTCTAACTAATTCTCCCTCTGCTCTATTTTTCTCTATTGCTAAAGTCTTACTAAACCTAATGAACTCTATTCTAATTGCTCTTTTCAGAGCAAACCACCAATTGTTGTTGACGATGGCGCCCGTCAACGCCCGCTTAACTAGTTCTCTAATCCGGTCTCTGTAGGCCTTGCGCGCTGGTAAGGACGCGTTTAGCTTCCAGTAGCCGGGTCCTCGTCTATGAAGCCTATCTAAGTCAAGCACACAGATCACGAATGTGTGGTCCGTGTAGCTGACTATCTTGAATTGTGGACAGCCTATGCTAGACCTATCTATTTCCCTACAAAATACTCTATCTAGATATGATCTGGATGACCCTATGCGATTTGTCCAAGTCCACATTGGTACATTCGGGAAATCCATTCGGTACCTGTCAGACAGTTCAAAACGTCTGAGCAGGTTGGTGAGACTCTTGCACCCTCCTTCCCTATCCACTAATCCCACACAATCCCAGCGTGCATCCACTAACACTAAAGAGCGGGACGTTCCAAGAAAGGTCTCTAGACGCCGGAAGAAATCAGGCCGCCCTGCTCCTGTCGGGGCATAGACGGCCACTAACCTGAAAGCTTGCCCGTCTCCGCTGGTCACGTCCAGCACCACCAACTTACCTTCTGGGTCCAGGAAGATGGCCCGTATGGCAAGATCCAAACTTCTCCGAAAAAGCACAGCAACTCTTCCCCCCGATCCCGGACGGCTGGGAGATGCGTACACATCGTAGCCGCCGAAGATCGGTGCGAAAGCCTGTGCTTCGGAGATTCTGGTCTCGCTGATGGCCACTACATCTATGTTTAGTGACCTGAGGTCGTTGAGCAGGTGGCCCTGCTTCCATGACGACCCCAAGCCACGCGCATTTATGCTGCCTATTCTGAGTGAGGTCATGTTGAAAAGGAGTGGAAAAGATGGGAAAGACCACTTACCTCACTTCTCGTAGGGGAAGGACGGTTTTTCGATCCTTTTCACTGCTTGTGGCCTCCTCAGGAAGGATGTCCTTATAAATCCTCCTGGAGAGTGCTTGTCGGAAGTCTCCGATGTCTTTGGGGATTTCTTTTTTTAGTGTCATGTACGTTTTCTGTGTGATGCGAGTGATTTGTATGTGTGGAGGTGCTGTGAATTTTGGGGTTGTTGTGTAGTCTTTTTCTGTGATGCTGGTGTTGTGTTGGATGTAGTGTAATAATTGCTTGTTGTTCAAATTTAATGCTGTGTAGTGTGTATCGTTTTGGTTGTTTTGTTTTGTTTGCGTTTGTTGTGGGTTTGTTTCTGTTTCGCATTTTGGTGACTTTTGTGGTGTAGGTGATGGTGGTGTTGGGGTTAATGATGGTGATCGTGTTGGTGTTTGGATGCTTGTCGGAAATTCTGGTTTCGCTGACTGGAGTCATATCCATATTTAGTGGTCTGAGGTCGTTCAGCAGGCGTCAGCAGGACGAAACCAGGCAACGAATATTCAAGCATCCTACTCTTTTGATGGCCATGTTGGCAGGATAGAAGATAACCTGAAACTCTTGCGATATATCATAAAGAGGGTAGGGTGTAAAACTGGCTTCGGTGCGGCTCCTATTAATTTAGCTGAAACGAAAGAGAATAGGTTCCACCATCAATACTCGAAGGCTGTCCTGAAGGCAGTTGGTTTCGTTACCGTCTTCAGAGGTTGGATTGCTGCAATGGACAATGGCATATTTTCATTGATCAAAGTTAATGGCTATTTTTCGGAACCGTTTCAGGTCTCCCGGTCGGGCCATCAGTTGTGTTCTCTCTCTTCCATTCTGTACGTGTTGACTCTCGAGCCATTACTGCGAAAGCTGGAGCAATTGTAGGAATTCCACTGGAAACGGGACGGCACCTACTTGGAGGAATATGAAAGGTTGACTAAACCCGGAAAAGCCGATTGACTTGCAGCGCTGTACATGGAGAGGCAAGTCCATGCTGCCCAACAGCGTCGTCGGTCGCTGAACAGATGGACCAGTAAAGTTGCTCGGGGTTTATTTCGGACCAGGCTTCCAGGTGGATAACAATTGAGACACGGTTACGATCAAGGGGCCACTCTCACACAGAAATTGGCCGAGAGGAAGCTGTTTCAGAAAGTTCGGGTGGTGGTAGCGAAAGCGTATATCGCGTCCGTTATCTACTATTGCCTGGCCTTCCTGCTTTGCCCCCGTTCTGGCCTCGCGACACTGGAGTGGCTCCTCTTCAATCTCTTGTGGAGGAGACAGGTTCCGTTAGTGAGGTGGTCAATCTGCGGTCAGCACCCTGGATACACGGCGTACTGGGTATGCCATGGCCAATGATGCGCAAACATGCGCTGCGGCTGCAGTATCTCCAGATATTCTGCCTAAACGATACACAGGTGTGGTCACCGTTTGTGAAACATGCCTTTCCGCAGCTCATCTATTTGACTGGGTGCCTGGCATCTGGAATGATGTAAGCCGCTCACTGCCCTCTACCAGTTCGACAATGCGGTAAGTGGAACTTTCCATCTCGAGTTCTCTAGAGGATTGTGCTGGGAAAGTTCGACAACGCACTCAGAGAGGCTCTGAGCATCGATGAAGTTGAATTGACCAGTCTGTTCCGGAGAATTATAGAGTGGGGGACAACGGATAACTTCCTGAAATCCCTTCGTTGGCAGTGTTGCCGCGGGTCACTACCATTTAAAGATAAACTCTATAGGCGCGAACGGGCTGTCACATGGACCTGTCTATGATGCGCGATGA
This sequence comes from Eledone cirrhosa, assembly GCA_964016885.1. NCBI lineage: Eukaryota > Metazoa > Mollusca > Cephalopoda > Octopoda > Eledonidae > Eledone > Eledone cirrhosa. The sequence goes on from OZ024745.1 coordinate 56,603,129, forward strand.
GCGATGAAAGAGTTCTGCGCACACTCCTCCAGTGTACGTGCATTACTCACCTGTGAAGCTATGTCGAACAGCGGTTGTCGCCAGTAAGAAGGTTCCTGCTGTCGACCGAGTCCATAGTGAATATCGCCCCTCTGCCTGGTGGTGGTAGCGAAAGAGTTTGTGTGGTGGACCAGGTCGAGAGGACTGAAGTCACGCTTTTTCAAGTTTCATTTGTTATATTTTCTTGTTAATGTTATTATCTTTATATTGTTTACTCGATTTTTTTGTGTAAAAAAACCTGCAGTCCCCGTCACCATCACCACCACAAGCACCACCGCCAACAACAACCACACCTCCACCATCATCACCAAAAACACCAACAATGCAAACAAAACAAAACACACACACCAAACAAAAACAAGAAGAAAACAGCAACAAAATCCCCCCTCCCCCCAAAAAAGTACGCAGCCATAAACATGACAAATAAAGAACTCATACAATATATAAAGCAGTACACAGAAATCACAGAAAAAAACTACTACACCCAACCAACACCAAGAATTCTACCGACAAACATAAGCATCATTGATATCAAAATAGAACAGTACAAACATTTAAAACAAAAATTCCCCAACGTAGTTGGAGACTTCAGAGGGTCAGTTACCAAGAGGATATACACTGACATCCTCTTGGAAACCCCCATGACCAGTCAAAGAGACGGTTCTACTGTCCCTTCACCACACCACGATCAAGGTAAGTGACCCTGTCTCACTTGCCCCGTTACTCATCCAACATGGCCGTACTTAGAATAGGCAGTATAAATGCACGTGGCCTAAGGTCATCTTGGAAGCAGGGTCATCTGCTCAATGACCTCAGGTCACTAAACATAGATGTGGTGGCCATCAGCGAGACCAGAATCTCCGAAGCACGAGCCTCGCACCGATCTTCGGCGGCTACGATGTATACGCATCTCCCAGCCATCCAGGATCGGGGGGAGGGGTTGCCCTCCTTTTTTCGGAGAGGCTTGGATCTTGCCATACGGGCCATCTTCCTGGACTCAGAAGGTAAGTCGGTCGTGCTGGACGTGATCGGCAGCGAAGGCAATGCCTTCAGGCTAGTAGCCGTCTACGCCCCAACTGGGGCAGGACGGCCAGATTTCTTCAGACGTCTAGAGACCTTTCTTGGAACGTCCCGCTCTTTAGTGTTAGTGGGCGACTGGAACGGTATCTTGGATGCACGCTGGGATTGTGTGGGGCTAGTGGATAGGGGAGGAGGGTGCAAGAGCCTCACCAACTGCTCAGACGTTTTGAACTGTCTGACAGGTATCGACTTTATCACCCGAATGTGCCAATGTGGACATGGACAAACCCCATCGGGTCATCCAGATCCTATCTCGATAGGGTATTCTGCAGAGAACTAGATAATGCTAGTATAAGTTGTCCACAATTTAAAATAGTCGACTACACAGACCACAATTTTGTGATCTGTGAGATCGACATAGACAGACTTCATAGACAAGGACCCGGTTACTGGAAGCTGAACGCGTCTTTCCCGGCGCGTAAAGCCTACAGAGCCCGGATTATCGTATTAGTTAAGTGGGCGCTGACGGGTTCGGTCGTGAACAATAGGTGGTGGTTCGCCCTGAAAAGGGCAATTAGAGTAGAGTCCACTGGATGTGGAGGCAGGACACAAGAGTTACCATCACAACCGCTCCCTTCTGTGATAGAGACAGTATCATCTCAAAACGACATCACCGCCACCACCACCGCCACCACCACCACAACAACAACACAGAACAACAACGACAGCCTCAATGTAAACACTGTTGGCGGTGCCAACAGCAACATCAAACAAAACAACAACAACAACACCAACAACAACAACACCAATAAGGACAACACCAACAACAAGAGCAATGGAGGCGCCACATTTCCAGCAGCCGCAGCGAAAACAAAGCACTTATTCAATGTAGATATTAGCGATAAGGAACAACAATTGGCCCAGGCGTGGAGGTTAATTAAACGAGAGAAGTCCTGGGCAAACCTAACCATCCCGGACGAGGCAATAGCAGCCATGCAAAGGAGGACGGTGTACTTTCGATGCATTTCAGTGCAGACACGCAAAGTGGAACTCGCCAGCCAAGTAGAAGTCGAGGCTCCTTTAAAGTGCACCGGAAGTGACATCGAGTACAAAGAAAAGTACCAAGCAATTCGATACCATCTCGGTACTGTTCAAAACCGAGGCCCTTGCTTTTATGCACTCTGTGACCCGCTGCAGAACGGAACGCATTATAATACACCCGTTCTACACGGGAAAAAGGACAGTAAAACTCAGCATTCTCAGGATCCCACCAGGAATCAACATATGGTGGCTCCTGGGATGCGTAATCGAGGAGGGGACAGACACTTCCCTCCTAGATATCGAAAGGACACAGAGAGAAGACAGGTCCGGAATGGATTTGAAGATTCTTTTCCAAATGAAACCAGAGGACATCAACAGCGTCCCGCGTTTTGCTGCCTGCAGGACGGGACAACAATCCAATTAATCACTGAGGGAAGAGGCCGCACTGCTTCATCTGCGGGGAAGCAACGAATCTGCAAGCCTTCTGCCCTAAACTCAAAGATGCAGGGGATCGCAAACCTCGTTTTGCTGCCAAAGCCAGTGTTAGCAGGGAAAGCTGCACCACCACCACCAAAAACAACACCAACAATGACATGGGTAACCCGACCAACATCAAAAACACCCGGACCACCACCAGTACCGAAACCAATCCAAGGGGAAAACGAGGAAAGCTCTCCCACCAACCCTACCCCTCCAATTATACACGTAGACGAAACCATAAATGCACACACAGACTCAGATACACTCACAGCCACAGACCATTCCAACAGTGAAGATGAAGGAAAACCCAAAAGGGCCAAAAAAAAACAAAAGAGAAAATTCACAAAAAGCCCCAACAAAACACAAAAGCATACACAGCAAAATACAGACACCACTAACACAAACACTTCCCCAATAACATCAACACCATCCCCACAATCCCCGAGACGCAAACAACCTAAACAAACACAAGTACAAATAAACATACAGACACCTGAAATTGCAGACACCACCTCCAACAACAAACACAGACACCCTAAACAACAACACCAAAACCATCAACACCACAGTCACTAAAAGGAAAACAAATAAACCCACACCAACAAAACATTAAAACTTCGTGCTTGTCAGAAGGGCCAATAATAAATTGACGGCCCTCTTAGCACGAAGCGAGGACATTCAAACAGAGGGGGCGCTCTTTGAATTGGTCACATTTTGCGTGCCAGAAGATTTGTTTCTGGTGCGTATGTCGCTCGATTCCTACAAATAAATTCGAGATAGCTTTCCTCAAGACGTGGGAACATCGAACGTGAAACCCACATCGAGACTTTTAAAGGGGTTCCCAAAAGAAACCCCACCAACCATGGAGATTCGAACCACCCGACCTTCACAAGATCCAGGGAGCTAAGTAAACCTTCCCTCTCTCTTTTAGCTTACCAACATGGCCATATTAAGAGTAGGAAATTTAAATTTTCGCGGCCTGGAAGCAAGGTCGCCCTTCAACGACCTCAGTTCACTGGAAATGGATGTGACTGCCGTCAACGAGACCAGAATTTCTGACACGCGCGCAATAGCCCCTATTTTCGACGACTATCAGATCTTCGCATCTGTTAGCAGGCCGGGAATGGGATGTGGGGTGGCAGTGCTGTTTAGGATAGGCCTGGATCTCGAGGTAAGGTCGATCTTCTGGGACCCGGACGGTAAGTTGGTGGTCTTGGATGTGAGCAGTAGCGAAGGATGTGCCTTTAGACTGCTGGCTGTCTACGCCCCTCCTGTGGCCGGACGACCGGACTTCTTTAGGCGCCTGGAAACCTTTCTGGGTACGTCTCGCCCTTTACGGTTAGCGGGGGACAGGAACGGCATCTTAGACGCACGCTGGGATTGTGTGGGAGTAGCTGATAGGAGCGGTGGGTGCAAAAGCCTCAAGCACCTAATCAGCCAGTTCCAACTGTCTGACAGGTATCGACTAGATTTCCCCAATGCGCCAGTGTGGACCAACCGCATAGGGTCATTTAGATCGTATATAGACAGGATCTTCATTAGGAAATAGATAGAAATAATGTAGGCTGCTCAGTTTTTAAAACGGTCGCCTATTCAGAGAAGAAATTTGTGATCTGTGTAGTCGACCTAGATAAAACGCGTAGGTTGGAACCGGGTTGCTAGAAGCTGAACATGTCATTTCCGGCACATAAGGCTCACAGGGACCGAGTCAACAATTTAGTTAAACAAAAGTTGACAGGGTAGTCGCCGTTTATTAGACGAGCCTTTCCGCAGCTCATTTCTTTGACTGAGCTGCAGTCCTGGGTCAAGAAGAGACCGAGACTGGGTGACTGGCACCGCAATGTTGCCAGGAACTCACTGCCCTCTACCAAGCGGGCAATGCGATCAGTGGAACTTCCACTCTCGAGTTCTACAGAGGATTAGTGGTTGGCAAGCGCGATGACGCACTCGGAGAAGCTTTGGGCCTCGACGAAGTCGAACTGACCAGTCTTTTCGCGCCGGGGACGATGGCCAATTTCCAGAAATCCCTGGCTTGGCAGTGCTACCGCGGGATACTGCTGATTCAGGATAAACTCTACAGGCACGGAAGTGCTGTCAGACGGACCTGCCCAAGATGCGCACAGAACGACGAAACCGTTCTGCACGCACTTGTTCAATGTCCGTGCATTACTGACTTATGGATTTATGTCGAACCGCTACTATTGCGTGTGGTACGAATCCGGCTATCGGCCGAGTCCATAGTGAAGATCGACCTACCGCCTTCGTTAGGTCAGGAAGAGCAGGACATTTTCCTCTGTCTGGTGGCAGTTGCGAAAGAGGTTATATGGTGCACCAGGTTAAAAGGACTGAAGACAGACACTTTTCTCTTCGGCCAATCCCTTATCAACTTCTTCAAGTTTCACATGGAAAGGAAGGTGAGGGTGGAGAGAGAAGTGCTGCCATCCCTCCCCCAGTACATTTGATAAAAGGTGGATGAATGTAGCGAGATTGGCCCCGTGAGAATGGGCCTACTCTGACCATGCGCCTATAGGCTAGCTAATTTGAAGAGAGGGGTGCTCTCACTGGATGCCCTAGAAGCGCTGGCTGTTTCAGAATTGGTGGGGTACCTGAGCCACCCATGGGCCGTCCACCCCCTATAGGGGAATTTTGTTATATTTATGCATGTTCTATTTTATATTTTTATAGCTTCATTGCTAAATTACTCTTGCCATTGTGCACTTTTACTAGACCTTATTGTAAACCCCCACTGTCTGTGTCTTTGTATTGTACCCTATATGTCGGCCATTGTGGCCAATAAATGAAATCATTATTATTATAGGGTCGGACGCCATGCTTTGACGTATAGAATTACGCGCCTTGTCATTCTGAGTTCAAATGCCGCCGAGGTTAACTTTGCCTTTCATCCTTACGGGGTCGATAAAATAAAGTACCAGTAATGCACTGGGTAATTGCTGGCCTTGTGCCTAACGTAGAAACAATTATTATTATTATTTTTACGCCCCTTTATGGTTACGCTCTTTATGTTCTGAGTTACGCCCCTTTATTGTCTGAGTTCAAATCCCGCCAAGTTTAACTTTGCCTTTCATCCTTACGAGGTCGATAAAATAAAGTACCAGTAATGCACTGGGTATTTGCTGGCCTTGTGCCAATAGTAGAAACAATTATTATTATTATTTTCTTTCATTATTGTTTCTGAGATATATGGTGAGTGTCTTCCTGACACCTAGGGCAAATAAATTCACGGTGTACATTGGTAATCAGTTAATACAGCACATTGATTTTAATTAAAAAACAAAAAAAACACTATACATATATACACATGTGCATATGCATATGTAAATACAAGGAGGGATATCAATTCCTTTCTTGATCATTCCCAGTCGTCCCACAATCACTGGTATTGTAACGCCTTGATGTGCCTCATTTTCTCAATTTCAATAAGCAGATCTTTATATTTTCCTAGCTTGTCAAATTATTTTGCCGCGATATTGTGATCACATGGGATGCTCATATCTATCAATAAACAGACATTGTTATGTTGATCTTTTACAATGATGTCGGGTCTATTTGCTTTTATGGTCCTCTCAGTATGTACAGGAAAGTCCCAGAGAATTGTTACTTTTTCTCCTTCAGTTACAGCCTCAGGGTGATGATTGTACCACATGTCTTCAGCTTTGCTTTTGTAATGCCGACATATTACCCAGTGTAGATATTGGCCAACTCTGTCATGTCTATATTTGTATTCTACTGGCGCTAAAACTTTACATCCAGAGACTAAGTGATCCACTGTTTCAACCTCAGCATTGCAGAATCGACACTTTGGGTTTATTCCGTTTGTCATCACATTGGCCTGGTAATTACAATAAGCTTTGATCTTGCGCAGCTAAGATGAAGCCTTCACTATCCGCCTTTAGCCCTGAACTACGTAGCCACAGATGGGTTTGCTTTTGGTCAACATCAGCTTGTTTGCTACGGGCCACATATTTGCCATGCAGAGGTTTCTGCTCCCAATTTGATGCTAATTGTCCTTGCCCTTTTGCTTTTGCCAGTGATTTGATGTGCCTAGCAGCACCAGTTGCAACAGTTTCTTTAGTCTGTCCAGCCTGGGTATCAAGCATGAGATCAGTAGTATATTTTTTGTACTCCTTCAAGATGGAATGAAGCTTCTTACTTCTCTCATGCTTTTCAACAATTTTCAGCATACAGTCGTTAGTTGTTTCAAGGTATTTCGCCAGTCCATAGATGGTGGTCTTGTAAGCAAGTTCAAATTGGATCAGGCCACGGCCACCTTGAGTTCTAGGAAGGTAAAGACGATCCACATCTGCTTTTGGGTGGTGCATCCTATTACAGGTCAGTAGCTTACGGACTTTGGTGTCGATTCTTTTAATTTCACTCATATTCCAGTTCAACACACCAAAGAGAAGTGACAACTGGGACTGCCAAGGAATTTATGCCTAGTATCTTGTTACAAGCGTTTAGTTCTGATCTCAGAACTGCACGTACTCTCCTGTAACATTCTTTCCTTATCCTCTCTTTCATACTTGTATGCTGTATGCCAGATCCCTCATTAATCCCTACGTATTTATAGGTTTGTTCCTGCTCAAGTTCCTTTATGATTGTTTCAGCATCCAATTCAACTGAGTCTGAGTTGACAAGCGTCCCCTTCTTGAAAGTGGCTTTTGCACACTAGTCAAGTCCAAACTCCATCCTGATGTCATCGCTAAACGTTTTTACTGTCCGCAAAAGGCCTTCCAGTTTGTCATTATCTTTGCAATATAGCTTCAAATCATCCATATAAAATGGGTGGCTTATTTTTTTGTTGTAATCAAAGGTGAGATTTTGAAGATGTCCAGTGGTTTCAGAATCCATGAGTGTGGTATGTTGTCAAAGGCTTTTTATTATTATTGAGAGGGAGTTGGTAGATAAGTTAGACGAGGCTATTTGTAGTGGCATTGCAACTGACATGCTAGCGGCGAGAATGCCATTAGACCATTTCTTCAATGCGAAACATGAAGGTTGCATTGGAAGAGCTAAGGCGCGTGCGCTAAGAAACGAGGGAACGAAAGCTGTTCGATGGGCCCGCGTGGCGGAGGCGCAGCGTGGTAATAAAGCCACAATTCGGTCTTTGGCGAACCGAGATGGACACGAGATAAGCGATTCCAAGCGGAAGTGTGAGGCCTTTCGCCAGCACTTTGCTCGGTTGTTCGGAGAGAGTGGCGAGTCAGAGAGAGTAGCGGATTTCAGTCCCTACCTAGACGGCTTGCCGCGCATCTCGACGGTCGACGCTGAGCGCTGCGAAAGGACAATTACTTCAGCCGAAATTCAGAATGCCATTGTCGGCTGCATGTGCGCAAGTCACCCGGTTTGGATGGCCTGCCCTACGAGCTTTACATAAATATGCCAGACTTGTTCTCCGACCTCCTCGAAGCACTCTACTGCAACTGGCAGCAGAATCAGAGTATTCCCAGTTCTGTGAGCAGGGGAGTGGTGACGCTGATAAGGAAAGACGAGAACAAGAGAGATGCATTAGACAACTTCAGTCCCATAACTCTGTTCAACACAGAGTTTAAGATTTTGGCCAATGTGTTAGCAAAGAGATTGGCGCTTGTCGTCTAGGATTTGGTTGGGGAGGCGCAAACTTGCGCAATCCCAGCCAGGTCCATACACGACAATCTACACCTCATGCGATACATCATAGAGAGGGTAGGTGTAAACCTGGCTTCGGTGGGGGCACTGATCAATTTAGATCAATCGAAAGCTTCGCGATAGGGTCGACCATCGGTATCTGGAGGCTGTTCTCAAAGCAGCTGGCTTCGGCCCTGTCTTCAGAAGCTGGATCGCTGCAATGCACAGCGGCACACACTCGGTGGTGAAGGTTAATGGCCACCTCTCGGAACCATTTCTGCTCTCCCGGTTGGTCCGTCAAGGGTGCCCTCTCTCTTCCCTTCTGTACGTATTGACTCTCGAGCCTTTACTGCGGAAGCTGGAGCTGTTGCAGTGCATCCCGCTCGAACGGGGACATAGAAAGGCGGTGTCGGCTTATGCGGACGACATCACCGTGATGGTGTCGAACACCTCAGAAATCGAGGTGGTCGGCACCTTATTGAAGGAATATGAAAGGTTGACAGGAGCCAAACTTTACCCGGAAAAGTCAGTGGGATTGCAGCTCGGAACCTGGAGAGGCAAACTCATGCCGTCCAACAGCGTCGTTAGGCGCTGGACGGACGGACCGGTAAAGTTGCTTGGGGTTTGGTTCGGACCAGACCTCCAGGTGGAAAAGAATTGGGACGAGGTAACAAGCAGAGTAGCCAGTCTCACCCAAAAATGGGCTGGGAGGAAGCTATCACTGAAAGGTCGCGCGGAGGTGGAGAATGCGTACATCGCGTCCGTCATCTACTACCGCCTGACCGTCGTGCCTTGCCCCCGTCCGCGCCTCGTCAAGTTGGAACGGCTCCTCTTCAAATTCTTGTGGAGGGGACAAGTTACGTTGGTAAGGCGGTCCATGTGCTGCCAGCACCCTCTACGCGGAGGGCTTGGCATGCCGTGTCTAATGATGCGCAGACATGCGTCGAGGCTGCGACATCTCCAGATATTCTGCCTCAACGTGAACAGGTATGGTCACCGTTTATCAGACGGGCCTTTCCGCAGCTCATTTCTTTGACTGAGCTGCAGTCCTTGGTCAAGAAGAGACCGAGACTGGGTGACTGGCACCTGGAATGTTGCCAGGCACTCACTGCCCTCTACCAAGCGGGCAATGCGATCAGTAGAACTTCCACTCTCGAGTTCTATAGAGGATTAGTGGTGGGCAAGTGCGATGACGCACTCGGAGAAGCGTTGGGCCTCGACGAAATCGAACTGACTAGTCTGTACCGGCGGACTTTTGAGTCTGGGACGATGGACAATTTCCAGAAATCCCTCGCTTGGCAGTGCTACCAGGTGGCTCTGCCGGTTCGGGATAAACTCTACAGTCACGGAAGTGCTGTCAGACGGACCTGCCCAAGATGCGCACAAAACGACGAAACTGTTCTGCACGCACTTGTTCAATGTCCGTGCATTACTGACTTGTGGATTTATGTCGAACCGCTACTGTTGCGTGTGGTACGAATCCGGCTATCGGCCGAGTCCATAGTGAAGATCGACCTACCGCCTTCGTTAGGTCAGGAAGAGCAGGAAATTTTCCTCTGTCTGGTGGCAGTTGCGAAAGAGGTTATATGGTGGACCAGGTTAAAAGGACTGAAGACAGATACTTTTCTCTTCGGCCAATCCCTCATCAACTTCTTCAAGTTTCACCTGGAAAGGAAGGTGAGGGTGGAGAGAGAAGTGCTACCCCCCAATACATTTGCTAAAAGGTGGGTGAATGTGGCGAGAATGGCTCGTGTGAATGGGCCTACTCTGACCATGCGCCTATAAGCTAGCTAACTTCAAGAGAGGGGTGCTCTCCTTGGGTGCCCTAGAAGCGCAGGGTGGTTCAGGATTGGTCGGGTACTCGAGTCACCCCAAGGTCGTCCACCCCCTATCGGGGAATTTATTTTGTCATATTTATGCATAGTTTATTTTATATTTTTATATCTATATTGTTAAATTAGTCTTGCCATTGTGCACTTTTACTCGACCTTATTGTAAACACCCCACTGTCTGTGTCTTTGTATTGTCCCCTACATGTCGGCCCTTGTGGCTAATAAATCAAATCATTATTATTATTATTATTATTATTATTATTATTATTAAAAAATAAATAGGTGTTTATTCCTAATATAAGTTACTAGGATGTTACAATTGATAAGGTTAAATTAACGGAGTTATGTATAAAAAAGTTTTTTTATGATTGAAAGAAGGAAAGATAGCTCCAATTCTTTTTTATTAATCGCTAGTCCGGGATTAATTATTTATTCTAAATAAATAAATAAACCAACATCCCTAGTAACTTATATTAGGAATAAACACCTATTTATTTTATTTATTTATTTATAAATCAACATCGCTCGTAACTCATATTATAAACAAACTATCCTTTTAAAAAAACAAACACATATGCTATTATTAAAATATATATTTATATATTTATATATTAATATAATAAGAAAAATAATTCTTTAACAATATAATAAGAAAAATAATTCTTTAACAATATTATAAGAAAAATAATTCTTTAACAATTTTAGATTGATAATTCGTACAGCTTCGTTAAATTAACAATATTCTGAAAACATTCTCAATGTTGAAAATGTTTGAATCCACAAATTATTCTAATCTAACAACTTGAATATTTTCAACATCCTTCGTATCTCATATTTGTTTATATAAACAATCAATGCATACGCAACTTATTAATATATATAGATATATTTACAAACATATAACCTATCCTAATGTAATAAGATAAAAATTCTTACAACCATAATTCTTCATATAATTTTATAACTTATAACAAAAATCTCTTCCCCCAAATTAACGTTATTCTTTTCTATTTCTCTTCATTCCTTATCATAAATATAAATATTTTCCATAGCGTCTAAAATAACGTTTTTTCAGCCCTTTAATATAAACATCATTTGCATACTCATATTAATAATTTTAAATATCTGACTTTTCTTCTCTCTTCCCTTCACTTTCCAGGGATAACTTGAACCGTTAAGGTATATTATCCTTGGTCATGTCAAATATTTATAACACATTATGTATTTTATCTGACGATAGCGTACCAACCAAAATAATAGAATATATATGGTTTTATAAATATAGTTTCCATTTATTTAATATCATTGTATATATATATATATATATATATATATATATATATATATATATATATATATATACAATGATATTAAATAAATGGAAACTATATTTATAAAACCATATATATTCTATTATTTTATATATATATATATATATATATATATATATATATATATATATATATATATATATATATATATATATATATATATATACATATATATATATATATATATATATAGTGACGAAACATAAGTCAATTGCATGAACTCATAATCCTTTATTTACTGCTATATATATTTCGATGATAGCCATTGAATGGCTATGACCTCATCAGGCAGTTAGTCAGTTCTTAGATATGCCAGCTCTGTGTTTATAGTGTTGATGGTATCAGAGCCTTGGGACATATTTATACATATATGCAGAAAATTTACTCATCTCATTACAGTTGAAAATTGCAAACTTGACTGTCACCACATATTATGAACCTGAAGATTGCGAAAGCATGAAAGTACATGTTCAATTAACACTTAGAATTTAATATTCTATCATACTATTTCATTATAATACCATTATAAATTTTAAAGGATTGTAAATAAAACGAGTAAATCAGACAAAGTTGGAATTCCTCTTATTAATATAATCTTCTATACACAATCATACACACCCGTGTATATTTATCTATCTATCTATATATATATATATATATATATATATATATGCATATATATATATAACGTGGGCTGTATATTCTATCATATACGACACATTTATGTAAGATAAACATCCTTGAAGCCTCGTTATCAATTTTCAAAAGCTGGGATTATGTCACTGCAACAAAGTCAGCGTTTCTGATTTTTGATCATCGTCAGAAATACTTCCGCCTTTGTTTGCTAAGACGAAATAAGTTGAAAGCTTTTAGTTTTTAAGGTACTGGATATTGGCTCTAAAATTCATCTGCATACAGAGCAAAAGCTGGCGGCCTCAAATTAATAAGTAGTAGTAATGTTCTGACACAGCGTGATTGAGACGAGACCATGTTGTATATTGAATCATATACGAAATGTTTACTTACAAAAAAGCCGTGATCACGTCACTGCTATAAGCAACAAAGGAAGAACACCATGACGGCACCGTTTTTTTTATTTTTAATCTTTATTTTATTAACAAGTTATGATTTCAGACTAAATTATCAAATACGTACTAAATAGTATTATTTGATATAACATTTTAAACATATATCAAGTTTTGAAATATTTAACTTCTAATATCATTGACTTAATCCAATATGTGTATTCACTTACTAGATATTTGATAAATTTTCATTCAATTACGTTATTAATTTTTCATCGATTTTCTTCATTCATAAAATTAGTCTGAAGTGGCAAATTAATTGCTGTCAAAATAATAATTGTTTCTACTTTTGGCACAAGGCCAGCAATTACCCAGTACCTTACTGGTACTTTATTTTATCGACCCCGTAATGATGAAAAGAAAAGTTAACCTCGGCGGTTATTGAACTAAGTCCGTAAAGGGCCGTAACTCTATGGTGGAAAATATGGCATTCGAATAATAATAAATCATAAGCAGGATTGAGATCCGTTAAAAAATGTATGTAATATAGTCTTAAGATAAAAATTATTGTTTCTGAATAGATTAAAATATTGCTACAGAGAAGGAGGTAAACATTGCTTAATTGAAGATTATATCGCTTCTTATTATTTATTATTTCACCAATAAGCATTTCAATGATTCCAGAGAGAAATATTATTAGTCTGAATATCTCTTGTTCGCATGTATACATTGTCTGCATAAGCGAAAATGTAGGTAGAACCCGAAATGATATATTTATTGCAGCAAGTAATTTATGCTACATAAATTAATATGCTTGTGCAATACATTTACATTTCACATTATAAATGTTGAGACGAGCGAGTGGTGAGTACATACGACATACACAACTGTATGCTCAGCCTTGCAAAATGCCAAGTCAAGTATTAATTTATTCAATATCTTCGTTTCTCTAGTTGTAGGTAGGGATTATAATGGACTATAATTTACGTTTATAACTATCAATAATTATGTATTCTCAAGTCAATCTTTCCATCATTAAATCGTGTTGCAAATATTCTGATCTATGTTGACAATATACTTTAGGAATAGAAGTTTGAAATTTGTGCGAGCATAATATCGGTCCATGTTGAATCCAGTAAATGCTGTGTAGCATAGCATAATGTTCCCCGATGATTTGTAGCGATATTTACTTGACGATATGCATAATTATGACATTTTAATTGTCATATTGATGTCTTCTTCTTCTTCTTCTTCTTCTTCTTCTTCTTCTTCTTCTTCTTCTTCTTCTTCTTCTTCTTCTTCTTCTTCTTCTTCTTCTACTTCTTCTTCACCCGCTTATTCTTGAGAGGGTCGTAGGGACAGAGTCCGCAAACACTCCTTCCTGTGTGTTCTGTCGGAAGCAACCATCTCTAACTGATCCAACTGGATCCCCAAACAAGACCAGCGAAGCCGGTTTTTGATTCGTAGCGATTTCTTCCTGAGACATTCTAACCATATGCTGTGAACTTTCAATTCGGAGAAGTCGTAGTTCTACCTGGACTGACTCTCTGATCCCCGCGCTAAAAAGAAGAATTTGCCATACACCTATTAAGAAACGTCAATGAGTAAGGGCCGTCTTTCTACCAATAGTTTTAAGTTGGCCTGGGCCAAACTTAGAGGAACCTTGAGCAAAACATCTTGGATTTACACTTCGGCGATGCTCCCGCATTTCATGTCTACACGGAATCAACCTAGCAGCCTAAAATGTTGCTTTACAGTGCCTGCCGATATCTTCTGACTGGAGGTTAGCTTAAAGAAAACAGAAGTATTAAACAAGCCCGCATCTCGGGACGATTATCTCCGTATCCCCATCACCTTCGGCTTAATGGAACTCAAAGCTCTCACCAGTTCTGCAACCTGTGTGACGCCATCGCTGCTTTTGTAGTCAAACTGTCTGTTTCATGAGCCACCTGTGAAAAGGCACATAAAATGATCGTGATTTCAGAGAGGTCATCATAGTCTACTCTTTTTTATGTCTTCGAGTCATGGCTTCCTTACCGTGATCACATAAGACTTTTTCAGGTCTTCCAGTCGATTTGACCAGTATCAATATTCTTCCCTGACAGCATGTCAGGCCATATGTATATTGTATATAAACGTAACAAATATGTTTAACTGTTTTCATATATATATTTATTATAGCTAAAATGTGTCTTTTGCCAATTAAAAATAATCAGTTTGCCAATTAAAAATAATCAGTTAAGCTCGCATTATAGACAAATGCGCATTTCCATCAAATGTTTTCTATTTGTTTTATGCAAAAAAAGCATCTCCAGCAAATGGTCATGATGCAACATTCTATATAGATTATAATCTATTTCATGTCAGTACGGTATGAGTGTCAGTGATGAAACATTAACAAATCTTGAAACAGAGGTGTACGGTATTCTCGAAACTTACTGGTAATTCCGTGATATATTCAGAGGAAAATACAGAAAAGTTACGAAACAAAATTTCTATTTATCTTCCTTTAAGACGGTGACTTAGCAGAGTCGTTAAGACGTCGGATAGAATGCCTCTTGGCATACTCTGAGGTCAAATCCCGCTGAGGTCGATAAAAAAGTGCCAGTCCAGTACTGGGGTCGATTCTACCTCTATAGAAAAAGTCGGCTGTGTTCAGACCTGGAGAGGATTGGGCTCCACCGGTTTTAATGTGCCCTAAGCACTCAGTGCTCCTTTGGGAGCCCCTACATGGACACACTAGAAGAGGAAGACCAAGGTTAACATATGTTGATGCCCTAAGGACAGACACTGGTCTGTTGGAGATGCAGGATATGGCAGCGATAATGAGGGACAGAGACCGCTGGAGAGAACTCGTCCATGGATCTCGGGAATTTTACCCGCCTTAGATAGATAGAAGCACGCTGTATGACAGTGCCTCTACGACTCCACAAGGAGTTATGGGATCTTTATCCTTATCCTTCTTTTATAATATATGCAATTCATATGATTTTTGTATTTTTCAACTTCTCATTTTGTAACTTCTTCGATATATGATATTCGTTTATATTAATATAATAATTATTTTCTTTGTCACTCTATTTAGGTATTTATTTATAACGTCCAAATTACTGTTAGATTTATCAAATCTAAGTTAACTCAATGGCAATACTAACATCAACCTGACAGTTGACTAACACAAAATTGGTACTGAAATACCACAAATATTATTTACATTGGAGTTGACTTATATATCATAGTAATATGTCTTATTCAATATTACATATAGCACATGAAATCCGTTTCGTTTACCATTGCTTTAATCGAGTAACATTTGTGAGTAATAGATATAAGTAAATCTGTTAGAGACGCAGTGACTAACAACAGAATGTTTTAAGTCTGCGTGTCTGACATATATGCGTAGCTCGTGAATAAAAGATTTCAAGGGGTTTCCCTAGCCGTGGTGATCACTGCCAAACATCTTTTGTAATGTATCGTCTTATTGACTAATTTCATCGTCTTATTGGCTAATCAACCAATGAGAGTAATTGTTGCTCAAAAGCATCCGCAACTTTGTTTACACGTTTATTTATCGTTTCGCTTTCGAATCTTCCTTCTGTATTTCGTCGTCGATAATCAAAATATTTTTCTCGTTTTGGTAAGTTATATAGTTAATTTATATATGATTTAACTATGTTTTTTCAGTTCGTTATAACATGCTTATAATATTGGTTGTATCATATTTACTTTTATATTTAACCATATTATTGTTCGTTTTATTATTATTATGTTTGATTATTTTTTTTTTATTATTTTTTTATTTATTATTACTATTTGTATGTAATATTTAATTTTTATTAATTCAACTATAACAATTATTATGTAAAATATATTTATTTAATATTGATTGATTTTTGTAGTTGTTTATATTAAAAGTCTGAAAATAGTTTTATACATCTTACAATAATATTTATAAGATCATTTATAAAATAAAAATTATATAATCTAATTACATTACAACGATAATTTATTACTATTAACTAGAATTATTACAAGCGTTGCCTTAAAAAATATTAAACTAGAGCTGAAAAATGCGCAAGCTCAATGGAGCCACAGAATGTTATCATAAACCTTCAAAAGTGTGGGACTAGAGTTGTAGCTCAAAAATATTGTAATCATTATCTATCGTACACTCTGTGGCATCCTTTTATAAAAAAGCGACTCATAACGAACTCAAGACGACACGATAATTATTTAAGTGAATTTATAATATGAAATTCGGTTTAAGTGCATTTCGTATTAATCATTACTAAACATCTAATATGAGATATTGAACATTAGCTTAAATAATTATCGTGTCGTCTTGAGTTCGTTATGAGTCGCTTTTTTATAAAAGGATGTCACAGAGTGTACGATAAATAATGATTACAATATTTTTGAACAACAACTCTAGTCCCACACCTTTGAAGGTTTATTATAACATTCTGTGGCTCTTTTGAGCTTGCGCATTTTTCAGGTCTAGTAACATATGCGTCTAAATCTGAGCTTAGGTTTGTTGGTATATAGGCGAAATATACAGTTACTGAAATTCATTTAGTGACATAACGATAACATTTCCGAATAGGATGGTTAAATGTTGATATAGTACTATTAACATTTAAAAGATGAAAATATAGCTTTTCGAACGAGTCTTTTATTTTGCGGTCGCAACATGAGGTGAATCGAAAATTAAGGTGAGAGTCAATAAGCATAAAAATATATAGACACACACACACACGCGCATATATATATATATATATTTGATTAGCAAGCATCTCTCTCTTCACACACACACACACACTCTCTCTCTCTCTCTCTCTCTCTCTCTCTCTCTCTCTATATATATATATATATATATATATATATATATACACATATACTCACACACAAACACACACACACACACACATATATATATATATAGTAATATAATGGGAGAAAGATATGAAGTGAGAGAGAAGCAGGAAAATAGACAGATAAATAGATATAGATATAGCTGCATATATAGAGAGAAAGGAGACATATTTGTTGAATAATTCTGACTGAAAGAAAGACTTTCCACTTTTCTTCTTTTCATTAATCTCCCCATGATTCACATATTGAAGTAATCTGATCGAATATAATCTTTTATTTTCGGAAACATACGGTTGTTATCCTTAATGGGTCATAAAACCTATTCTCTGTTTATTTCTGTAAATTTCCTGTTGGGAGATATCCAACATTGATCTCAATGTATTCTGAATCACAAAGATTATCTTTCTATCTCTTTTATGTTTTTATGTACACATAGGTGTTACGTACGCACAATCACACACCAAACACGAATACAAGCACCTACGCGCACAATCAACCCACTAATACTCAAGTCTGAATCAATATGTATATGTAGGTGTGTCTGTATGTATGTATTTATGTCTGGAGTTGTGCTTGACTGTGAGAATGTTCGAACGTCTGCGCAGCTTTTACTTCTATAAATATTTCTTTTCCTACCACACACACATACACACACACACACACACTCACATATATATATATATATATATATATATATATATATATATATATAATAGCATGTAATAGAGGATGGTCATGTTAAAACAGCTTCGATGGCAATATGGGAAATGAACCAGATAGTGTTAAATTCAGCCAAGTTTATATCCCCGGGGGCGGATATGTATGTTGATTGACAGGTGTAGCATTGCTGTAGGGACATGAATCGGTGAGAGACATTAAAACATATGTATAATATATATGCGGCAAGAGTAAGATGGCGATGGAACTCTCATGTCATCAATAATTGATAATAAGAGTTATATAGTTTATATAAGTTTTCAGATATACAATACAGTTTTCGTTTCTCACGATCAACTGCTAACATATAGCTGAGAGATTCTGCCATGCTTTAGATAAATCTGGTGCATTACATATTCATTTCTTAGGCCTTTGACAGGGGCTGGTTTCTGGACTCCTTCATACATCAAAGGAAAGAAGGAGTTGCTGAATGGATTTTTCAAGCTGATTGAGTCTCTCCCTTCATATCCCAAACTGAAAATTGTCTTGAACGACTACTCTTCTAAGTGTTTCCACGTGAATGCAGGTGTCCATTAGGTCTCCATCCCGGGTCCTATAGCGTTCATTATTTTCGTCAATGATGCTTCTGATGACATGTTTTCTCAGATTGGTATCAAGGCTGATGTTACAAGTCTCTATTCTTGTCCTAATAGTAAGTCTAATATGTTTGATGAAGTGGAATTGGAAGCTGATCTATAATATGACCCTCAACCTGTTGTTATGTCGAGCAAGAAATGGGATGTGAGCTTTAATGTATCTAACACAATCTGATAAAAGCCCTAGAAAACCACTTTTGCCTTCCATTAATGTGACTGATGATATCCTCCATGAGAATTTCAATAATATATATATATATATATAACGAAGGAAATGTGGTAAGGAACCAGGTGGACCATAACGCACCAAAGTACTCAATACTTCGGGTAGTAGAGTGGGTAATAGGAACCAGTAAGACCCCGACGGCTGAGCTCAAGCCGTTTCGACGGCTAATTCTGAACTAAATATATAAAGGAACGATCGACTTTCGTCAAATCGGACCGACGAAACAATCTTTCCGTTGGTCTTTCCAATTGCTAATACTATCTATCGGTCGCAACTCCAGGTAGAAGGAGCAATGTGAAATAAAGTGTCGTGCTCAAGGACATAACGCATCGCCTGGTCTAGAAATCGAACTCATAACCTTACGATTGCGAATCCAATTCTCTAACCACTCAGCCACACGCCTTCATATATATATATATGTATATATATATATGTATATATATATATATATATATGTATATATATATATATGTATATATATATATACATTTTGGCTCTACATGGCTGAATACAATAAATGTAACCTGAGGTTTTCGAATATTAATAATAACATTCGATTAGTTTGCAATTATGCAAACAAGCCTTATTTTTAAAGCCATCTCAGTAGAATGAGCCCCTCATTCTTGCTCTTGTGTTGGCATGTAAACAGAACTGCGGACACTAATGTTTCTGGGTATTACCCTTCATCAGTACAGCTCACAGTTCACGTGCCAACTGTCAGAGCTAGTGAAAAATAATGATATTTTCTAAAATATACAGTGACTGATTGGCCTGATTTGCATATTAGCAGACTGGCTGATCAGTCAGATCTGCGTATTATCAGATCCAGTGATCAGCCATATTTGCATATCAGCAGACTGGCCAGTCAATTTCCTGTATACGAGCGATTAATGGCCGGCTTTGCCATATTTAAATTAAAAAAAGTAAGTATTGCACCAAGCAAAATATTAAAGTTGGCGTGATGCATGGTAATAGCTTGTTGCCTCCTATTTCAGAGTATAAATAGAGCTGCAGTATGGCAGTTTTCAGCTAGGTTCTATTTATTAATCGCTTATTATACGCAGGTAGTTTCTTCCCTCACGCATCTCACCTATGGAATTCTCTTTCCTTTCCTGACCACACTATTTGCAAATATTTTAAAGTAATATCAAATATCACCTTCTCTCACCTTGGATTATATTGTATCTGCATTGTCGTTCCCGCTTCTCGGCAATCATTTGCATTTCAGTGGATTTATAGTTTTAATAGGGATGTGTAAAAAATGAAGTTAAAAGCCATTTTTATGGAATCGATTTTGTCTGTTCACATATAAAATTGTATTTTATTGGTCAGTTGTGCTATTAAAGTAATGTGTTGATTTAGATGTGTCGCCATCTGTGCTTCTGTTTTGATCCTGGTTGTTGGCTTTGGTTCAGCTGTCATTGTCTTTAGCTTAACAGTGTGGTGAATATATGAAAAACATATTTTTGCGAATCTTATTGGATATAGGTGTTGCGTACGCAGTATATATTAGGGGAGTTTTTTACTGTGTGGTAGATAATTTAAGCCTTTTCTGTAGATTGCTGGATTTTATTGTGGGTGTAATCTGTATCGATTTGGTTGCGTGAATAATTCTGTTAGCTATTGCTGAGGATGTCAATTATGAACCATTGGCATATTTATTATTATGTTTACTATTGACGTTTTGTGTATGCATTTGGTTGTGTTCATATATATGTATACATACACACACACACAACTCACGCACAAACACTCACGCACACTAACACGTACACACACATATACACACACATAGACACACACACACACACACACATATATATATTAGTGAAAGTAGAGGATCGACCGCAAGCTTCTGTTATTTTGGCTAGTTACATATTCTCTATTTGAAGTAATACGCCCACTCTGCATCATATCATGTACCGAGTACTTCTTTGATTTGTGGTCTTTTGCCTCACCGTACCAGAGATTATCATATATATTGATGATCATAATTAATTTATGATATATATCATTAACTTTGATATCGTTATTGGATGATGTGGAGATCATTAAGTTGCTGACCACATTGAACGCTTGTCGATTGCCTTGATGAATGTTTTCAATGTTTGCCAACTCATTACTGAATTCCATAGAGATATACTCTGATCTATTTAACCCCAGGAAGCCTCCTCCAACCATGTGGTAATATAGACATATATACTATCAATAATGTTTGTGAAAAACGGATACATTACCTCTTATTCCATTATATAATAGTTTACTTCACGTTGGATTACATAGCATATTTCTCAAATAGAGAATGAAGCGAGGCGTACGTGGTGTAACCCTTTTGTTTCCAGTAGAACACCCACTCATCTATATAAAGTAACACATATCTATACTCCTAGTGATGTCTAGGATACCCCGATGACATCAATTTATCTGCTTATCGTTATTGAAAAGGCTAGCTCCAGCCTGTCACGGAAAATTTTATTTCAAATTCCATTACACAATGATATTCATTGATCACAACATTATGCAAAGATTGTGTCGTTCACCTCCTGATATTGGGGTGAGAGAAATGTCAATGTGTTTATATGAAGTACGTGACAATTGTTATTTAACACCTTAGTATAGAGAAGTGTTACGTAGAAAGACAAAATATAGTTCACATCACCTCTCTAGTATTGTCCATCCATAATCAATGACACAATATCACTTACAGCGCATCGTGTAACAGGGGCTCCTTTATATTCATCAAAACCAAAACATCATTGTGAGAAATATTTCTTTTCAAATCTTATCTAGTAAATTCAGAATTATTGTCTATCTAGCCTTATTTCAATATAGTTTGACCTACAATTATTTTAATACATCATATCGATCACAGCATAAGCTCCATTTCTTTCTTCAAGTCTCTCTTTATATTTATTTATTTCTGTTTATCAGTTTTGTAAAGAGTTCTTCCTATATTTCGAAAGTTCTTCACCATGTAATTTATGATTGTCTACTAAAATGATTGCTGATATTTGTAGACCAATATTCATCAGGTCAATTATCAATCACATCAAATGATTCTGAATCTAGGTATTAAACTCCTATGCATTCTAAACTGATAGAAATCTGTTCTATCTCTGTTAAGACCAATTTAATCTATAATATCGGTGTCTAGCTTGCCGTTGGTTACATGAAACATCTCAGATTGATACAGCCCTAATGAGTACTAAATCAATGTTCTTCATAAAATGTTCACCTAAGCCCGATCACGAGGCACATAAACTGACACACTGTGCGTTGAGTATATTAAAGATCATTTTCTATAAAAAAAATGGTCGACAACATTGTGGTGGGAGAATTTATTTAGAGGGAAAATATTTACAACCTTGAGGTATATAATTATTGCCACCTCCACATTAAGTCAAACATATCTAATATTCATATCTTGTTTAAGACCTTTGATGATTTCTACACGCCGTAGATTAATATATGACGTTCTACATCAGCAGATATAGTTAAGAATTAATAAGATCAAATTTTGTGAAGCAAAAAAGACTTTGTATCTAATTGTCTTGCTCTCTTTCGAGGATGACTGTTCACCAACTTTGATTCGGAGGATTCAGTTATGTGAGTCATTTGTTAAAATAGTTTTTCTCTTCGATTAGATGTTTTGTTATTACGTCCAGTTTTGTTTGTGTTTGATATGGCAGATATACATCAGTATTTGCAAACACATGAACCCCCTAGTCTCTGAATGTTTATATTCCACATATACTTTTATTTAAATTTAAAATTGACTGCATACCTCGCTATATTAATAGTTGGGAAATTGGAAACGTACTTCTAGATTGAAGATTGTATCTACAGTTTAATAAATTATATTTAATTTTCAACCGATTATATTTTTTCATGTGCCGAGAGATTATCATGATCACCATCATTCGATCATATTCGAAAATTTATTAAAACGTCACTCGACAATTCAGAAGCTGTCAATTTGGAGAACTAGTGGCTCTACCAGGAGCAAATCTAGATCTCCGAGCTACACAATTTATCAATGATGTTATCTTGAAATAATACACATAAGGAGAATGCCGCAGAATTCGAGCATAAAACACTGAATATAGATTTGAATCGGAAACAATTGTTTTGGCGATGTTTTAATTTTTACAACAATTAAATGTGGAAGACCAATTTAGCTAGAGCGCTGCTAATGCAGTTAGAAACACGATAAATAATAAAAGAAGTTTGTCCAATTATCAAGTAGAACGAAAAGTCAAATCTCGTAGACAAATTTATGTCTTAATCACTGCTAAAGTTTTTGCCTTCCCATTACTCATACACAAGATGATCTTGATTAATAGATTATCTTATGCCAGATTCGGAATACAAAATCGATAGACAAACCATGGTCCGATTTTCGAAAGGAAAGTATAAGCAAATTTCTTTGTTTTTCGTTTATGTATCTAGAATATCATATGTTGACCTTCATCAAGAATAAATTCACCATCTGTTTTTATTCCAGTCAGTAACAAACATTATTTCGTTTTGGTATATCGGTCTATATATCTTCGTTTCACAGCAAAGCAGTTAATCAGGAATAGTGAGTTATTGGCAATTAAGGAACCAATGCCAAATAGAATTATAGACTTAATTAGCTGTTTCTCTTTTCCGAATTGTAAAAATTTGATGAATAGCATTAAAAGATAGTCGAAAAATCAATGATAAAAAGAATGTCTCATTTTTCTATAAAAGGGTCTTATACGATATGTATTTCTTTTCCATTCATTGCTTCATTAAAACATAAAGTGTGAAATATTAGGTATTGTTAACCTATTGCAAGGCGAGTTCGAATACATACATATAAATGATTACAGCGTAGGTGTATACATTTGATGTGGATTTAAGTTATATCAGTTGATACATAAATACAATCACACACACAGAAACAAACAAATACACACACATGCACATGCAACTATATATATATATATCTTAGTCAATGCACATATTCACAATGGACACAGGGAACAAACAGATACAACAAGTTCCATCCTTGCTCAAATATTGATTTAGGTATTCTGAATTCTGAACTACATTACCAAGTGTATTATATTTTAACACGGATGTTATTTAAGCGATATTTTGCTGCCTTTCCTCATAGGCTGAACGTCCCTATTCTGGTCCCATTTCCTACGATGTTGTTGGTTCGTCACATATCATTCCTGGTTGAGCAGAGACATGACGACTATATTTCAGATATGAACATTACATGTTTTGTGTAAATAGGAATACATTGAATAACGCATCCTTTCTTTTATTAAGATGGCAAGTTGTGATTCGATAGAATTTTATTGCAAGCAATCATTGGTCGAGCGATCAGGTAGAAGCTCCTTTGTAAGATATCAGTGATAGTGTTGTCAAAATAAATAACACTTTAAACATTAATGATAGTAAATAATGGCATGGTCGCACCAGAGGTATTAAACAGCTACAGAGATTGCTGCAAGCAAGACATAAAACTATGTATGCTATCAATATCAGGTTATGCAAACGTTAGTGTGCTAGAAAGCTAACATGTCCGTATACATTTTGTAAGCATTGAAGGACACCATATCTATGGTAAAACTGCAGGTGAATACTAATGATTGGTGCTTTGCTATTTCTGTTAGAGCAGTTAATATTCACAATTCCATAAATAACAACGTATGTTTTGTTAGAGAAACGCTTTAATTATGTATTAACATGCCTGATATATACTAAAAATACATGATCGAAGCTTTTCTAGTTTTAACCACACTATCCTTTTGAATATACACCATTACCATTTCATTCATAAGCCAGTAGGATGTAACACCATTTTGGTAGGTCTCTTTGCAACACAGAAGCTCTCTCATTTGTTTTTGAGACCGTCGTTTTCAACAAATGTCCGAAAATGTGCTGTGTATGGATTCATTATCGTTATGGACATGTTAAAATATACCCCCTCCCTAGAAGTTAACAATAATCATTTCTGTGTTTCAGGTTGCTAGAGTTATTTTTGCTCTTACCTAGCTGCCTTTGTCTTGATGATTAACACGTGACACATTGACAGTTTTATCTAAAGTAATTCGTGCTTTACTATCTAGATTCCCCTTCTCTCTCACCATAATTAATTATCATTTAATTCTCACTTCACTTATTGATCGTCTTCTTTCCTCTATCTCAAAACTAGCAATTTATTCACTCAGCAACACCTCATAACATCTTTCACTAATGTATTGTTCTGCACAAAGTGGTAGACATATCCTGCTTTCCACTCCTAACTGCAAACCAATTGATTCCATTTTTGAACTGTGAATTGCACAAGCAATTATATTTTGTGAATTGAAATCTAATTAGTATGTGACTACTTGCATAATTATCTGAGGCGAAAACTTTCATACCATGGAAGGGGATCTGCTTGTAAATTAATAATTTTGATATAAGCTAAAATATTGACGTATAGATATTTGTGCCATAGGAACTATGTAAATAAACTTTTGTTTTATCTAATTCCAATATGAAATTTATTCGTTAGCAGACTACTGGTATACACATGGTTTTCCAGTTACCTGTCAAAGAGAAACCAAGGTGAGGTGCTACTTATCCTTGATTTTTATTTTATTTTGATACAATGGATATATCATAGACTGGTTATGGTACCACACCTCCTCTATCAGTGTTCGTGTGTTAAGATATTATGCATAGAAACCCCAGAAGAGATGTACGACGTCAACATTCAATTTAATAGAAACAGCAATCAAATCTTCCTTAAATTACATCATAATCTCCTTAAAATGAAGAAATTGAATAGTGTTATCCGTTGTATCAAACGCTCGATAAATCAAGGATATAATCTTGGAAAAATTGTTATTGAATATTAGGCTTCGCGATTGAGTTTGAACTCGAACTGAGTAACAACATCTTAATGCATTGTAGCTATAAACAAATATTTTAACATATTTGACAAAAAGAATACGATATAGGAGATTTCTGAATTTTTGTTTACATGCAGCCTCTTTAATATTCTGAGCCGGTAAATGGAAACCAACAGAAGAAATCTTTGAGATCAGATGAATTAATATAATACCTTTCCTCTTCACATGTTCCTACTTTTTCACCTTACATTCTTTATAATCGGAGACGATGACAACGATCAAAAACTCCATGCTCACCGCCACCTCATTCCCCACAACCATCTTAAGTTCCCCTCACATACACCTTATCGTAGGCATCATCCTATTTATTCTCATCTACATTCTGTCCTTCCTAATTGTCCTCTTTCTCCTCCTGCTCCTTGTCATCATCATCATTATCATCATTATCATTATCATTGTCGTCATCAAAATCATGTATCTTTCTTTATAAACAAATTATTACTACGCACATTATTATTTATGTGGGGTTTAATCAACTCATATTTTATATCTCACTATATAATACATATTAGTACACCCGTAGCACCTCAGTGTTCCGAGTCTAGAATCATTGATAATAGAAGGAAATATTGCAAGGATAATAAACGTTCTGAACCAGAAGCCTGTCAGTTGTCTGGTTGAATTTATGAATAGAATTACTATATGCTTATGAACATGATTGACATTCAGAGCCAGGCTGGAAGAGTTACCAGGGCTGAGAAATGTAAGATCAACGCTTGGAATTTGTTGACCACATATTATTACATAACCTTTCAGAAGGTGATCTCCCAGAAGCGCTTGAAAGATTTGCTGTCGAGAGCTAACCAGGAGGAATGAAAATCATAGTGTGATACTTGTCTTGTCAAAGAAGACTGTGGAGATCCATTGAAGTGCTGGAGATGTTCAAGTATCTCGAGGCTGTATTTACTCGTGGTGCAAGGCAGGAGGCTGCATTAAATGCAATAATTGTAGGAGCCGATGCAGTAATGCACTACCTTCATATCATATGGTGATCAGAAGAAGGAAGGTATGGGTAAAAGCCAAACTCGCTATCTTCAATTCGATATTAGTGGTAACGCTTACCTCTTGTCATGAATTTTGGGCAATGACCGGAGGAATACTATCACGAACATAAGCGGGCGAGATGGGGTTCCCTCGGTGGGTCTTTCGAGTAAAGTTATTCAATAGAATGCATAACTCAAACGTCAGATTCACTCACGGTAGAGCCGCAACTTCTCCGATTTGAAAGATCGCAGCTCCGATACAACGGTCACGTGGAAAGAATTACTGGATAGATGTTACGGGCAAAACGAACTGGCATGTGTCCCAGGAGTAGAACCCGAGCAATACTGTTGGATAACATACTTGAGATCCTGCTTGGTGCCCCAATCCGATTAATTGGAGACGGTTACATCTGACAAGACCCTCTGGAATGTGGGACTGAGGATTCTGCCCCCACGGCATTTCCAGGGAGGAGAAGAAGAAGAAGAAGAAGAAGAAGAAGAAGAAGAAGAAGAAGAAGAAGAAGAAGAAGAAGAAGAAGAAGAAGAAGAAGAAGAAGAAGAAGAAGAAGAAGAAGAAGAAGAAGAAGAAGAAAAAGAAGAAGAAGAAGAACCAAGTACTGTATGTGCTAAGATCCACTGCCGTCCGAAAATCGGAAGTAGAGTTAATGATGATCTCAGCTTATATATAAAAAAAGATTGCAGCTGTTGCTCAATTCCAATGCAGTTGTTGACTTGTTAAGAATGTATTATATAAATTTGATAAAATACATATTGATAAACAACTATCAGTATATTTCCTTTGAATCTTATGAAGTAAAATAAAAAAAAGGTCTTAAAGGCGTCTTCACTTCTAGACCGCACGATATCACACATTTTGTGGTTATACCTAGATATATGTACAACAATTATTGAATCCAAATAAGTGTGCGTGGTGATGTAGTCGTTGGAAACAATGTGGCATTAATATAAAAAAATGAGAAGCGATGATCAGATACTGGGAGTAAACTAATTACACATTTAAACAAGCATATTGACTTGGAAGGGCATCTTTCTATCTATCTATCTATCTATCTATCTATCTATCTATCTATCTATCTATCTATCTATCTATCTATCTATCTATGTATCAATCTATTTATCTATCTCTATGTCTATATATAAATCTAATTATCCTTCTATCTAACTATATATTGTTATTTGTTTTCTTTACTCGCCTTTTTGTGTATACTCCCCCTTGTATTTGTCCCCTTCTTTTGCGCCCTAGTGGCAATAAATAGAAATCTATATAACTATATATGCACGTCTTTATCCATGGTTTCGTACAAACACACACATATGTAGATGTATACCAAAACACACAAACACATCTGTATCTATCTATATATATATATATTAATACATTCTTAATACATTCTTTAATAAATTCTTTCTGATGATTGAAGACAGACGTAAGTATCAAGCTCGTATGTCTTCGTGAAACCTTTGGTAAATGAATTAATTATCTTATGTCGTTTATTACATAACTAAAAAAAGCTCTTTAGCCTACATAGAGCACTCTCTTTTCCTTTACATTTCCTACGGAAATACTTCATTTATACATATATATATACACAAGTGAGTGTCTGTGTAAGTATGCACACGTACACGCGCACACACACACATATATACATATGTAGTTGTGAATTATATCGAACATTAATACTAACGGTCGATTCGTTTGTAGACAAACGGCCCGATTTGAAGGTGTGACCGATTGTCACATGTTTGTTAAATATTGGGTTTGAGGAGCAATCAACATTTTTCTGGATTTTTACCCGTCATCGGAACTGTATATATACCTCTGCCAGTCTGTTGAACGGTTGAAAATATATAGCATTTTCTTAAAGACACATCAGCTGAGTACCCTCATTTGCATACCGAGCGAGTTCGATACGGCTGACCTTACCCAGAGGTATACAGCCCTGATGAAGGGTAATGACCCAGAAACATCTTGATTGTTCCTCAAAGGCACTCTTGAACAAAGATGTGCCGATCGGTCACCAGCACGGCACAGCTTCAAATCGGGCCGTTTGTTTACAAACAAATCGAATATTATTATTAATGTTCCATATAACCCACACGCACATATGTATATGTATATATATGTGTGTGTGTGTGTGTGTGTGTGTGTGTGCGTGCGTGTGCATACTTACATTTATGTATCAGCTGTGCTAGGGCGAGGAATAACATTCTAATATATATATATATATATATATATATATATATATATATATATATATATATATATATATATATAATATATATAATACACACACACACACACACACACAACCACATATATATATATATACCAAAACCTGTCAACTTGTGTAAAATTGTATAAGTATTTATATATTCCCATAAACTGACTTAAACAATCAGGTACATACGTCACGTAAAACATGAATATGAGTTTAATTGAGATAATTACGAGATGACAGGCATCTTTTCGTGGGTGTACAGGATTTAACATCCAAGAAGGAATTTTCAAGAATATAGACAACTGACGTATATATGATGTAGCTTGCATTCCCCTCCGTAAATGGAGGAAATTTCATATCTACGATGTCATTTATATATCTAATTATGACTCTCTTTGAATTTAAGTATTCAATGTAGTAATACAAGGTAAAATTTGATAACCCAGTTTGTTTTGATATGCTTTCCTGAAACAAATCTTCAAAAAACATATTTACATTAAAGCATGCGGTTGAATGTTGTTGTTAAACATATGACTGGTAGGTATTGGTACGCTATTAAGTATGGAATAAATAATTGTCTCTACTTTAGGCACAAGGCCAGCAATTACCCAGTGCATTACTGGTACTTTATTTTATCGACCCCATAAGGATGAAGGGCAAAGTCAACCTCGGCGGGATTTGAACTCAGATCGTAAAGGGACGTAACTATGCTGGAAAGCATGGCGTCCGACCCTCTACTGATACTGCCAATCCACCGCCCTAGTATGGAATAAATAATAATTACATATATGCGACACTCGAGTGCTTTTACATATAAGGATATTATTGGTTTGACATAACCTTCGATAAGTTGGGAAATGTAGGGATATAATAATTGTTTCTACTTTTGGCACAAGGCCAGCAACTAGCCAGTGCATTACTGGTACTTTATTTTATCGACCCCGTAAGGATGAAAGGCAAAGTTAAACTTGGCGGATATAATAATGTAGGGATATAATAATGTAGGGATATAATAATTGTTTCTACGTTAGGCACAAAGCCAGCAAATTATCCAGTGCATTACTGGTATTTTGTTTTATCGACCCCGTAAGGATGAATGTAGGAATATAATAATGATTAATCAAAACAATAGAATAAAATCTTGATTTTCTAAAGGGATTCTGGACATGGGCATAAACATCGGTTAGCAATAATTTTAAAATAAGACATTTTTATCAGCATCTGTACAAAGGTATCTTAAAGCAGTTGCCCGCTGGCTAACGAGAATTATAAATCAGTTGTTTCATGAATATTTTAACCGAATTATCCTTTAGAAAATTGGTCTACAAAATACCAAGATACCAGCGTGACGTCTTAGTTGGCTCGAACGAGTAAATATGTTAATAAATACCATGTAGATTTCTGTGACAAGCTGCAGCATAATTTTTAAACTGATTAACATTTTTTCATTTATATATCTTTAATAGAAAAATCATGTAAACTAAAGCTTGATTTACTTTTGAACATAGTTTAAATACGTAGTTTTATCTATTTTATTCATTCACGTAGTGTTGATCTCTGCATGTATGTTAGGCGAAGACATTGACATGAGTGTGTTACTATTTTCGTGTCCTTCCAGAAAATGTTTTTCCTATACATATATTATAAAAAAATAAAGTGAGGAATTGACATTTTTTCAAATAATATTTCTATGTTTTCTTGATGCATTAAGTGTGAACAAACATGAGTTATTTTAATCCAATGTTTGCAAGAAGCCATACACATGTAATTGGTTCATACATATTTGTCGTATGCTTTAAGGGTTTTACCTGACAACCTTTAGATGCAAGCATGCATGTGGATTGTATAATAGTATTCATATAGCCTTTATTTTTAACTTTTGAACAACTCGAGAATCTATAGTGTATTAGAATGTCATTGTATAAAACTAAAATCTTACTAAACGGAGAAAAAAGAATAATTGAATTTAAATGTTTACCAAGGGATGTATAAATTGTATTATCTGTAATGTTCGTAACAACACTGTAATAATATACATTTTCAAGTACAAGTATGATCGATGAAATCTTAGATTTCTCAATTTCTAAGCGAATCCTATCTATTTCCGATTAGATTCACAGTTGCTGGTGTTATTTTAACGCTGTGTTAACTGATTACATTATAAACGTCTAAATTAATACAAGGATTCAAAAAAAATCTATCACTCCAAATAAATTGGCTATTACAGCGACCTTCATTCCAAACATTTTGACCCTGTATTTAAATTTGTCAGCCGCTAGATGAGAGGTTAATTAATCTTACATCGGATATAACAAACTTAAATGTTCAGTGTTTCAAAATAGTCTTTATTCACCTGGACCTTCCCACCTTCAAAATGGTTGATATATTACATTTCATTCATTACCTTGGTGCACAGGCGCATTTCTTCTTTCAATAATTTAATACTAAACGAAGAGGTGTACGACACACATAGGAAAAAACTCAGAAAACCAGAAATCTGTACTAAAACAACATAAAATGTAAATACATTCACGTTGAATATTACTCAAGTATTAACCTAAAATGTAGCAGGTTTTTCATGCTGACTATCCCTCGTAAGTATATATATGGTTGTATACAAGGAGACAAGCTATATTTTCTCGGTACTTCTGAATGAACATAATT
The DNA here is from genome assembly GCA_964016885.1 of Eledone cirrhosa. Taxonomy (NCBI): domain Eukaryota; kingdom Metazoa; phylum Mollusca; class Cephalopoda; order Octopoda; family Eledonidae; genus Eledone; species Eledone cirrhosa. Next base: position 56,634,758 of record OZ024745.1, read on the forward strand.
TGTAATAATTGTTTCTACTTTTGGCACAAGGCCAGCAATCACTCTATGCTGCAAAGCATGGCTTCCGACCCAGTAACGTTACTGCTAATCCACCACCATGATTTTAATAATTGTTTCTACTTTTGGCAAAAGGCCAGCACTTATCCCAGTGCACTACTGGTGCTTTATTTTATCGATCTCGTAAGGATGAAAGGCAAAGTTAACCTCGGAGGGATTTGAACTCAGACTAGAAAGGGACGTAACTAAGTTGCAAAGCATGGCGTCCGACACTCTACCGATACTGCCAATCCACCGCATGATTTGTAATAATTGTTTCTACTTTTGGCACAAGGCAAGCAAATAATCAGTACATTACTGGTACTTTAATTTATCGACCCCGTAAGGATGAAAGGCAGAGTTGACCTCGGTGGGATTTGAACTCAGAATGGAAAGGGCCGTAACTCTATGCGTCAAAGCATGACGTCCGACCCTCTACCGATACTGCCAATCCATGCCAAATCAACTGAAATAGTTTGTCTTCCTCTCTAGTATTCGTGACAGAAATATATGCGGCAATGTAACGTCATGTCATGCTATGGCTAATTCTCATATTATTGTAAAGAACGTACCTTCCTATTTTCAGGCAGTTGAACATTCATATTTGCTTCAGTTTATGCTGATGTCATACTTTTTAACATGTATAAAAAGGAACATTTCCTAGTCGGTGTCGGATGACATGTTGTTCTGTGTATTGGACGTTTTTGTTTCAAACTCTGCTCTCAGATACAAGTGAAAGGTTTAGTAAAACTGCGATCCATAGCATAAGTCATACAAATATTCCTAACGACACAATATAGAAGAGACATTGGACGAGGATATAATGAATTAATGAAAAACAATCTCAGCGAAATAATTATGCATTTATTATACAACAACAATATTTTTTATTCATTTGAAGTTTAGAAACATCAAAAACTATATTTTTCAAGTAACAATTTGCTCTGACTTACATAAAAAAAAACAAAAATAGACAAAATATTTCAAACATATAATCTTTTCAATTTCTACAAGCTGCATTATATACATATACACATGAATATATATAAATATATATATATATATATATATATATATATATATATATATATATATATATATATATATATATATATATATATATATACATACGTACATACATATATATATATACAGACACATACATATATATGTGTGTGTATGTATATATATATATATATATATATATATGGTTAGGTAACTAAAATTAGAAAAAAAATCTTGACACATGATGAAACTTGTTTTGAGAACGATTTCAAGCTGCAAAATCTCTTCTAAATCCCAAACAATGTTAATTTCGTTTTTTCATTTCATGTAATATTTTAATCGTCCTACTTTTATTGTTTATTTTATCAATATAACTTTTTTCCCGTTTTAATATATGTTAGAATATTCTCTAAATATGCAATGTTTTATGAAAAAAATTACCAGCAATATACAGGTAAATGCTTGTGATTTTGAAGCTTAACCGCTTGATGCTGCTGCCACACAATATGTATGTATTTACGTATGTATGTATGCATGTATGTATGTATGTATGTATGTATGTATGTATGTATGTATGTATGTATGTATGTATGTATGTATGTATGTATGTATGTATGTATGTATGTATGTTTGTATCTATGTACGCATATTTATATATGTGTGTATGCAAGTTCATATATATATATATATATATGTATATATATATATATATATATATATATATATATATATATATATATATATATATATATATATATATATATATATATATATATATATATATATATATGTATGTACCTGTATATATATATATATATATATATATATATATATATATATATATATATATATATATATATATATATATATGTATATATATATGTATATATATATATATATATTATATATATGTTGTATATATATGTATATATATATATATATATATATATATGTATGTACCTATATATATATATATATATGTATATATATATATATATATATATATATATATATATATATATATATATATATATATATATATGTATATATATATATATATTATATATATGTTGTATATATATGTATATATGTATATATATATATTATATATATATATGTTGTATATATATATATATATATATATATATATATATATATATATATATATATGGGGACTTGTATTCAATTTAGCGAATAAAGTTTGTGGATGTTGTTTAACAAATGATATTTTCTCCTGTAAAAGAGAAAAAACAGTCAAGCAATAATTATAATGACAGGATAGCAAAAGTTTGTTTAAGATATGTGAAAACATTTAAATGAGGTGTGTGTAATTCTTTTCCATACAGAATCATGTATTTAAATTTTTACAATATAAGGATGATTGAAATAGTTGCATTTCAATTATCGTTAGATAACAGGCTTTCACAGACTCAGTTTGATGATTAACAGGGATAGAAGATATACTTCAATAAGACTTGTAGTTTTCTTTTATATCTATTTTTTTTTTGTTTCTCACAAAGAAACATTTTAAATAATTAAATTTTCGTTATTATTTAACATAACAGATGGAAAAAATAAATAATTACTATGTTTTATTCACCATAAAAAAGCTGATGTCAATATCGTCTTATTTCTAATATCTATTTTTTTTTATTTTGACCGCCATTGCTATTAGATTAAACAACAACACACCATATTGAATGAATTATAACTTGATAAAATTTTGATAACGCATTTCAATTTTACCGTTTAGATAGAACATTTACACATTTGTCTCTGGAATAAAATGTTAATAATAATAATATTAATAATATTAATAATAATAATAATATTATTATTATCATCATCATCATCATTATTATTATGGTTGCTGTTTGTACTGTTATTATTCGTATTAGAATTATTATTAATATCAGTAGTAGTTCTTTTGGTAGTAATAATAAACGTAATTACATACAGTTTCATCACATGAGGTACAAGTTACCTGTATGATTGTACACGCACAGAAACATGCACATACACAAACATGCATATATATATATATATATATATATATATATATATATATATATATATATATATATATATATATATATATATATATATATATATATAAATATATATATACGTATATATGTGTGTGTGTATGTGAGTGTGCGTTTGTGTGTGTATGGGTGTGCGTGCGTGTGTGTGTTATGAGTGTGTATATATGTATGTAGTTCGCGTTCATATGAAAGTATGATTCCATGTGCATGAATATGTTTATATTTAAATCAATTTTTTTTTATCGTTCACAATGCAAGTAAAACTGTGATACTTGGAGAAATATATCAGATTTCATTGAATACAAATGTAAGTCCACTCGTCATACATCATACATGAAATAATGATAAGGTTATTCAAATGAATATGGAAAACAAATTGCTTCAAAGATATATAAATAAATGAAAGTTGTAACATATATTCCAATTGTGAAAGTTCTTCAGTGTAATTAAAATTCTTGTGAGTGGAATTAAACATTTAGAAAAAGAACATGACACGACGGGAGTTAAAATTCTCACAGTTCAGGGTTTTTTCATGTATATATTAATATTGCCAATATTTTCAAATAATCTGAAGGTAAAATAGCAGGTTGGTCTTCATGAACTGGCATTCACATACAATAACTTTCATTTAACAGAAAATAACAGAAAGTTGAAGCTCTACCAAATTATAATTTGAATCAAAATTAGATTCTATCAACAGCTGAAATAATTGTGCGTTTCATACTTATGAATATACATTGAATGGCTATTTTAGAATCATTGGCCTGCAGTTTAAATTCTCTTTCAGAAAGCTTACATAGATTGGAAAGTGTATGCACACACACACACACACACACACACACACACACACATATATATAATATATATAGGGAAAAGAGTCAGGACCCGGACGGCTGAGCTCCGGCCGTTTCGGCAGCTAGTTCTGAACTGATTTTTTTTTCTATTACCCGCTCTACTACCCAAAGCATCGAGTACTCTGGTGCGTTATGGTCCACCTGGTTCCTTACCACACTTCTTTCGTTATATATATATATATATATATATATGTATATATATTGTAGTGATAGGTAGGTGAAGATATCCATGATATAGATGTCCGTAGGGCTTGTGTGAATATAATTATCGAAGTCAGTTAATACTACGTCGCCATGCCAAGTACGTACATTTCGTTAGCCCTAAAGACCATCTTATTCATCTTTCCCGAAGAAAAAGACCTTTTCATTCTCATCGGCACAGGTCGAACAATTTGGTCTCCAGAGTAAACGTATGCACCTGCTATGCCACCGTTCTACAACTCCTTAAATATATATATATATATATATATATAAAATTGGTGCGAGATGCTTAAAGTGTCAGTATGCGGTAGGCCGTTTCAGCACTCGATGCTCTTACAGAGCAGAGAAGAATCGAGACGTATCTGAGGATCTTGCGATTTCAGAGTCAGGTTCGATCATCGCATCGATCGTGCCTCTAGCTGGTCGCCAGAAAAACGATTGTAATATGTCTAATAAATTTTAATTCGTTGCCCCACTGATTCTCCGTTTCTTATGTGATATATATATATATATATATGTATGTGTGTATGCGTGTGTGTGTATGTGTGTGTGTGTGTGTGTGTGTGTGTGTGTGTGTGTGTGTGTGGACACAGCAATATATTTATATATATATAGCTGTAGTAATATCCTAGCGTGGTAGGGTGAATCTGTCTATTTATATGTCTGTCTATCTCTACCCCATTGTCTCTCTCTCTCTCTCCCTCTCCCTCTCCACCATTTCCCTCTCTCTCTCTATATATAAAGACATACATAGAGAGAGAGAGAGAGAGGGAGAGAGCGAGAGGGAGTGCGAGAGAGAGAGAGAGAGGCGGAGAGAGTGGGTGAGAGAGAGGTTTTCTGCGATGTTGGAAACCGGGGATAAAAGAAATCATATAGTTTCCCAATTATGTTAACAAGGAAGAAAGAATTCTAGTTTTGTAGAAGATATTTCTATGTGAATTAGATTTCGTAATTTCTCTACTTAATGTATTGTGCAAGTTATTTAACTGTGGACTCATTCCAACACACTGCGCTAAGCTGTTTTATCTATCAGTATCTATATATCTAACTATCTATATTTCTATCTATCTATCAATCTATCTATCTACCAATGAATCTATCTATCCATCTACTGTATAGATAGTTTGTGAGAGAAAGAGAAAGAAGTGTGTGAGAGAAAGAGTGTGCGAGAGAGAGAAATGGAGAGTGAGAGGGAGAGTGATATTGCTTGCAATTTACTCACTAAAACAGGATATATCATTTTCTGCAACGTGAATTTTTCTGCGTTTCAAACAGGTGATAGAAGAACCACACATTATTCTTTATAGATATTCTCAATCAAATGTCGACGTTCTGATAGAGATTCTGCAGATCAATAAAAATCAACTAGTTACTTTTTCCAGTGAGCTTTCTGGCCAGAGCCCATGTATAACTTCCAAAAATCTCTAGCGTAGTAGTGCTATCAAAGTGCTTTGCCAGTTGAAGATAAACTCTACAGGCATGGAATTGCCGTCAGCCGGTCTTGTCCGAGATACGTGCAGGGCAACGAAACTATGCATGCACTCATGGAGTGTTGGTGCATTGCTGACATGTGGATTTACGTCAAACAACTGCTATCACGTGTAGGACGGATCCGAATATCAACTGAGTCCACTATGAATATCACCCCGACACCTTCCTTTGGCGGGAAAGGATAGGCAAATGTATCTGCCTGGTGGCCATGGCAAAAGAGGTCATGTTGTTGACGCATTTGAAAGATATGAAGAAAAGCATCTCCCTCTTCGGCGAAGAGATAAATCAGGTTGGAGAGAGAAATATTACCTTCCAAATAGTCTATTGAAAGGTGGGTGAGAGAGTCGTGCCTGGTTCAAGTAAAGGGGCTTACTCTGTGTATGCGCCAGTAAACTGGAGAAGGACACCTGAAAGAGGATACCTGCTCTGGCGATCAAGGTTGGCGTGGTTTTTAGTAGTAGCAGCAGCAGCAGTAGTAGTAGTAGTAGTAGTAGTAGTAGTAGTAGTAGTAGTAGTAGTAGTAGTAGTAGTAGGACGAGGAGGAGGAGGAGGAGGAGGATGAGGAGGAGGATTGTTATTATTGATGTTGATGTCGTTGTAAACCATTTTGATTGGTGAACATATGTTTTTTTAAATTATTATTGATATTATATGAGCCCTTATTGAAGAAATTATTTCCATTATGATGAAAGCAAATAATATCGGCGTAATGACTTCCGTCATATATTTTGGTTAGAAGGTTATGTAGTGATATAATTAACAACAAGTTATTTAATTATTTATTTCCCGTTGCTCCAGTCAACTCAGCTGGAAAATATGAGTTGTAAGTGTAGTTCGAAGTATCAGCCTTGTCACACTGTGTCACACTGAATCTCCCTCAGAACTACTTAACGGGTACGCGTGTCTGGAA
>OZ024745.1:56648799-56733799 GCA_964016885.1 Eledone cirrhosa
GCGAGAATGTTCATATGTGAGAAAAAAAAAAAAAAAAAAATGAACTGAGAGAGAAATTAAAATATTCTGTGGAAGATTGCAGCTAGGCAATGGAAGAATGTGAGATAACATTTGCATTTTCTGACATCTGTAATTATTTAAAATATATCTTTTGAAAGACATTCATTTTTAGATTAAAAAAAACATTTTAACTGAAAATCTATTTAAAAGATATGTAACATTAAATAAACTTTCAATTATAACTAATAGTGAAAACACGTATAATTTATCAACACATTTGGTACGCTATTATACATTTTGATTTTCTTCTACTGTCAACCCGTGATAATAATACCATTTACATTGCAATAATGATTATAATAGTAACAGTAATAATGATAATAATAATATTTAAATGAAATAAAAAAAACAGAACAGCCAATGATATTACAAATATGTATATATATATATATTATATATATATATATATATATATATATATAATATATATATTTATATATATCTAAATATATATATATATATATATATAGATAAGCATATGTATGTAAAACTTCTCTCTCTCTCTCTTCCCCTCTCTCTCTCTCTCTCTCTATCTCTCTCTCTCGCTCTCTCTCTCTCTCTCTATGTATGTGTGTGTATGCATATATACATTTCACAATGGCTGCACAATTCCAGGAAAACAATGGTCCTTTTGAGCTGGAATTATAGCAATATTTTTAATATTTTCAAGTCAATTATTTTATTTCGTCCTTCATATTAATATGAGAATACAATGCACATTCACATATATACTACATACATACTCATTCGTACACATTCATCCTGTATATATATATATATATATATATATATATATTTATATGGTGGGTATGTGTGTGTATATATATAGATGAGGTTCGTTAGTGTTTGTGTTTGTGTGTGTGATTGTGCTAACTCAAAATCATTGAATTTTATTCTGCCATTATGCTTTATAAAATAAATTGTGTGTTCCTTTAAATTTGTGTCAGATGAAAAAAGGAATTGATCTTCATTAAAAGGAACATTTTATGACAAAAATGTGTATTACTGATTAATTATTAGAATATAAGTTTGTTGTCTCTGTCCTATTAGTTTTATTTTGAATTATTTATACAATATCTAATTGTTTTAAGCAATTAAAATCATTTAAATAAAGGAGAAAATGCTTCTAGTCTTAGTGAACACTTAATGCAATTTTCGATCCTTCATTCCATATCTTAATGATAATTATTCCTGAAACATATGATAGCGTGTGTAGATTAATATATATGTTATTAATTTTGCTAACATAATATACTATGTTGTATCTGTTATTAGTTGTGTGATCAAAATATATCCTCCATTACTTAAATATGAAACCAGAATAATATTTAAGTACAATTATATTGAAATGATTCACATTAGTTTAACGCTTTTGTTGGATGAATTTGTGTCCGTAAGTGTTTGAAACGGCATGATTTAGAGTCTGTCAATGTTATCACCAGATTTGTTCATGTCTGAAATTAGTCATTACTACATACATTAATGATGTATTTATGGTAAATTCCGATGAATTCGATGTTCCATATTAAGGGCTGTTCACGCGGAAGGTCGCGAACGCCGCTGTGTTACATGGTACATGGAAATATTCCCTTTAAATTAATATGTAATATATATATATATATATAAATAAATATATATATATATATATATATATATATATATATATATATATATATATATATATATATATATATATATATATATATATGTATATATATATATATATATATATATATATATATATATATATATATATATATATATATATATATAAATATATATATATATATATATATATATATATATATATATAATATATATATATATATATATATATGTATATATATATATATATATGTATATATAAATATATATATATATATATATACATGTATCTATATATATATATATATATATATACATGTATCTATCTATGTATATATATACATGTATCTATCTATGTATGGGCAAAATATCCTAAAGATATAATGCAAACCTATGATATAGTTGTGAATGTATGCATGCAACATTTACAGTGACGTCATTTGTTTTTAAATATAACTAAAACTGATAAGATAGTTGGAGATGGGTAGCCTTAGATACCGCTGACTGAGGAGATGAATGATGAAAAAGCTTCCCAACCATGATCATCGCGCCTTTATCTATATTCAGGTACACACTTTTAAATGTCTACTTGCATATATAAGACGTTTGGTTTCAAAGAGATCTGGCCGTCCAGCGACCACGCATAAACATCTTCTTTAGCACTACTTCCTTTGTCGGCGAGATATACTATAGTTTGTCATACCGGTATATATATATATATATATATATATATATATATATATATATATATATATATATATATATATATATATATATATATATATATATATATATATATATATATATTGTTTATGTAATGTACTGGCAGATACAATGGGCGTATGACATGACAGAATATTAATGAGATGAGTAATGGAAAAGTAACAATAATATTAATTGCAATTATCATATAAACATACAGTGATATGCGAGGTTTATTTTGTTGGACTTTATATGTATTATGGTTTGATATTTATCATCGTTTCGGTCTAACATGCGATTTGTACATTATACACACACATACACCCAAGCATATGCGCACACATATTATATACATGCTACACACGGAAACACACCCATATATATATTTACAGTTATGCACACGCATACACATACAGCCGCACCCACATATACACACACACACCGTGTGGATGGAGTTTACCATTCTATATTTTCTTTTCTTTATGATCGTTTCTTCCAAAAATAGTTTAGCACAGAAAATCCTTTAATATCGTTGTGAATAGGGGCGATGAGTCAAAATGAATAAAAGATATGAATAAAACGTATTGATGAGTAAAATGCAAATTTACTTTCAGTTGTTGATGTTTTATTCGTTTATTTTCTTTTCTTTTGGTGGGGGCGGGGAGAGGACTTTTTTGTTTTCTTTTAATCTTTTTACAAGGCATTATGTCATAGGCTGCATTAAGGTATTCTGCCATCCTGCAATCATTTATTTCACCCATGAAATGCACTTAATTGACATATGATACTCCATATCATATGTTTCATAATATAAGAAATGTAGTACAAATTTTGTATTAGTGCCATTATAATTTTGACTCACCATCAGAGGCTGTAGACCCGTTACCAACATGAACTAATGTTTGTCCTTGACTGTTGTATCGTACGATTGAATCATTTGGAATACGAAGGCTGCATCGATTTGTCGGGGGTAATGTTGGATCGGGTCCATACTGTTCTGCATAGCTCTCCGATCGTAAGCGATTATTTATACCACGACATCGACAGCATAATATCTCTCTAAATGGTGTTCGGAATTCCCGGTTAAAACGGGCGTATATTAAAGGATTCATGAAAGAATTGAAATAGCCTAGCCAAAGGAATATACTATTTACCACCGGGTGTATATGGCACTTCAGATCGAGGGTTTCACAGACCGGTTGAACAACAGCCAAGATAAAGAATGGTAGCCAGCAAGCAATGAAGCCCCCCATGATAACTCCGAGTGTTTTAGTTGCTTTCTTTTCCTTTGAGCTCGATATTTTATTTCTTTTCAACAGGAAAGATCTGATAGTAAATCTTCTCTTGTCTCGGCGATTTTGAGACAGCATTTCCTGACCACTATCATCTCCTTCTCTACCTGAATGTAGCGAACCGTTAGGGTATGTATGTACATCACAACTACCACTAGAAGACTTAGGACGATTTGAGTACGGAATGGAAGGCTCAAGGCCCACCACTTGTGAATTAGCCTCGGCACGACTAATTCGATCAGAAACTTTCCATATTCTATAATAGACAATGATCATAATTGTACAAGGTAGATAGAATGCCCCAACAGTTGCATATATTTGATATCCGAGTTCCCGACTGTAACCACATTCCAATGCCTCCTGCTGTGTTTTCCAGCCTAATAATGGCGGAATAGATATCAGAGCAGATAGTAGCCATACTATAGTAATGAGCAGCGCCATTCGCTTTGGTGTTCTCTTCAATGCATATCTTAGCGGTCGAGTAATAACAAAGTAACGGTCGACACTAATCATGCACAAGTTAAGAATTGAAGCTGTACAAAGCATTACATCCAACGATGTCCAAGCATCACAAAGTTCATCACCAAGATGCCACTCTTGCATAATTTCATAAAGCAGTGCTAGAGGCATTACAAATAATGCTACGAATAAATCTGACACAGCTAGTGAAACAATAAGAAAATTTGATGGTGTCTGCAATTTCTTCACCATGAAAACAGCAATGCATACTAACGAATTGCCTATTATGGTACCCACGATGGTAAAGCTTAATATAAGTGATACTATCACGTGTGTCCATACGGATTGTGTCCCACTATCTCGCATATTCGTGAGCGAATCGTTGCTTCCATTTGGATGTAACGTTGTAGATGCCAGTGGAAGGCTTGTAGATGTGTCTAACTTCACTGCCACCATTTCCTTTGTTTTAGGTTTATATTCTATCCAACGAATTTGTTCTTCAATAGTCGAACATTTGCGTGAATTGAAGACGCCTGTTTCACAGTGTCACATTATGACAGGGATTTAGGGCATAATATTTGTGAAATATTTGTTTTTGACATGGATATAAATAAATCAATACATTGAAAACATTGATAGTATTCAAGTGACGGATTCTTTCAATGAAGAAAATAGCTTTGATCCAAGCGTTCGGAATTTTGAAAACATGGCTCCGGAATAATGTTTCTATACGTATTTGAACCTAAGAGAAATATATACAAAGCATATAAAATATCAGTTTATATGCTCGTTTCAGATTTATTTATTGTATATTTGGATAATTTACTTTTCAGCTATCGACATCAAATTCATAGACGGGCCTTTCCATAAAAAACCTGTTTGCATATTAGTATATATGTGTACCATACATGTCCGCACATACTTATATATGTTCTTGCTGATATATATATGTTTATCGGAAATTTTGTCTGTGCATATAATGCATTTCATATTCATGGAGTTCGTTTGAAATCCTCATGCATGGTGTTTAGCATTACCTAGGGTTACGTCATTTCCCTTCAAATGTATTTTTCCTTATAATTTTCATTGGTATAGGAGTTGTGTTCTCCTGTTCACATTCTATACGGAAAGATGAACGGAATTATTTAGGAGATATTTGTTTCCAATGGTAATGCAACGTAACGAAATAACAATTTGTTTATACACAGTCAGGTCCTCATCTATATTGTTTATATATTGACTGTTGTTGATTTCATTTCGTTATGATGAGTCCCATACTATTACCGATTGCGCGACAGTATTTTTCATGTAAACAGCTGTTTCAATCCAGTTTTGCACCAGCTTCCTCAATAGGTATATAGCCACATTCTGAAAAGAATAAAATAGAAACTTTTAAATTTCAGAGAAGGAAAGAATACATTTTATTACGTTGGTGTATATAACCGATCAACTAAAACTAATACCTGCATATATATATGTTTATTTTTATTTTTATTTGTTCTCCTTCCCCATTTTTTCTAAATGTATTGCCAGACACCCTCTGAACTCGCTTCCAAACCTATTTACTCCTGAAGAAGGGCTTATGCCCGAAACGTCGTCCACCCCCCCAACTCTCAAAAGCGTGAACCTAATAAACCTTTATTTGTCTGCCTCTGGTTTGTTCCCGTATAAATTTGCACTATATATATATATATACATATATATATATATATATACACACACACACACACACACATATATATAATATACATATATACACTGATATATATATATATATATATATATATATATATATATATATATATATATATACATTTATACATATATACATTTTTATATATATATACACACATACGTACACACACACACACACACACACACATGTATATATATATATATATATATATATATATAGAGAGAGAGAGAGAGAAACGCTATTATTAGGCAAATGTTGTATAACTCTAATTTTCCAACGTAGAGAAAATTATTTTCTCTAACGACAAGAAAATAGGTAAACGAGCGCTCTTATATATGCTAACACGTATAATAGTATCATGAAATGTAAGTACTAATAAGCCAGATTTGCGAATGCTTATTATCCACATCCTCATTAACCAAGCTTCTCTGGTATTGGCCTTGTAGTGATTTGTCTTGACCTTCACTGTAGCATTGCATACTGGAGATTTGTTTTCCATTAAGATGTTATCTGTCTTACCTGTATTGGTATTTTATTTTGTTTCCATTTTTCTCATCATATATATTTAATGACTTACAGTATTTAATTAATTATAGGTGTCTTTTTTGTATAATACCCCATACTTCGATGTGTCCGTAGTAGCTATAAGTGTTGTACATCTGATTTTGGAAGGCATATTTTATATGCGGTTAATATTTTTCTTGTTTCTCCGTCTCGTCCTCCTAATTATTTTAGTGCCCGATATTAAATCTGTAGCTTACTACTGATATCTCTAGAATACTGACGTTAAATAGCTATGTTGTTTCATTTCGTTTGTTTTATATAGTAATCATTTCCATCTATAGTATCCCTTTCTAATTTTTATTTTCTATTGTGTGTGGTGAACACTGTCTACTTTATTGTTCCATATTTATTTTATTTGTGCACTAAATAGGAGCTAAATTGACAACATGGGCAATAGGTTCCCCGTAGCAAAGAACCTTGTTGTAGATCAAATCGTCACGCATTAGTGGTTGCGGAGTTCTGTGCTGAATTCAGAGAGCCGGGGGTTCATTGTGGCTGCATAAAACCAGTGTCTTTCAAAGAACAACTTTCATAGTAATATCATCAGAAATATCTGATCTAAAGAATCAATGTTGCACTGTGCTAGCTGAGACCAATAACCAGCTGGTTTTACGCTGCAAATTATTAGCTCCCTCTAAGTGTAAGCCTAGTAATGTTAGTGTAAGAAAATATTAGGATTGAGTAATATGCAGGTTTTGTGGCATAAGCCAGAGAGAAGCTAGTACTAGTATCACGATGATACAGTAACAGGAGAAAATAATGTTTACTGTGAACTCCCTCAAAATTATTAAAGTCAAGAGTCCCGATATAATTGTGGAGGACCATAAAAAGTGAACATGCTTCTTAGTTGACCAACGTTATTAAGATTTGATGAATATCTCATCAGATCTTAATAACGTTGGGAAAGACTTACTAAAGCTCAGTGAATATAATTGTCTTATAATTGAAATTGAGAGAAGTGGCATCTTGAAATAAAACCAATGAAATATCGTTTCCTCGTCAGTTTTTTTAGCTATATTTTGTTTTGTTGAGGGCTAGAATGACAAATATGAGTGCAATGCAAACTATAAGAGGGGAAGAGGAATAACCTTGCATAATTCCACTGTAAGACCTATGTTGGTGGATTTTCCAGTTCTATCAGGGTGTGATTGTAATAGCTTTGAATTCCATAGAGGCATCATGTATTTCAGGAAGTTTGATGTTGCTGGGAAAATAAGCACTAATAATAATAATAAAACCCGTGGAATTGAGGCCGTGAAAGCAATAATTGGATAATTGGAACCTGATATAAAAAATGGTAGGAGATTATATATGCAGAAACAACGCCAATGGATAGGAAATATGAATGAATTAAAGAAAATGTGAAAAGGACACAAAACTCACACTGCGGATACAAATTAAGAAATAAATTGAAATGATGAGGGGAGAAATATCGATCTTGGATGAAATATGCTATTAAATCTGTTCCGTCAAGATAATGAAGGGAGGTAATTAAAAATTACAATATTACTTCAAAACTTGACATTCCATCAATCAAGCAAAGAAAATATGAAACAGAAAGAACAGCCGAAAGCTCAAATAAACAGAGGATTTGAAAATGAAATATGCGTCACAGGCAAAAGAAGCTGTTTATATTAGATAGAAAAAAAGTTTTAAGAGAGAAGTTGAGATGTAGATAATTCGATAATTCAAGAAAAGGGATCTCTTTCAATTCATGAGATTCGAGAATCTGTAAAACAGTATGAAGTACAGAAAATTCTCATAAAGCAAATGTAGAATGGATAAAGAAAGTTGAAAAATCGTACAATAATTTAAAAAGCAGACATGGCAAAACATAATTATGGATGAGCTTGAATTAGCAATACATAAACCCAACAAATGGAAATCTCCTGTCATTACTGAAGTGCCAAAATTCTTGTTAACGTATCTAACATTTAAAAAAGATACATTAGTAAAATTTTATAACGAAATTATAAACAATCCTGTGAAAATAGCTAATTGATTTGTACAAGGTATAACATATCTCTAACTCAAAACAACAGAAATATATATTCCCAAAACCTGATCATCACATTAGGAAACACGTCCTTAATTATTGTTTAAAAAAGAAAAATGTAGATTCGGCTGCTATAAAGACATGCCAGCGACTCGCAAAACGGTTGGAACAAAAGTACAAACATCAGTGACTGAAGCAGACAGTAGCTATCTCCTTCCTGACTAAAGTCCTGTTACATCTAGATCATCGATATGCAAATACAACGTTGATATAGAAATGTTGGGGAAGAATGAAAATGAGAGAAGAAAGAAGACCTACCAGATGTTTTAAAACTTTCACATGAACGTGGAACATATCAATTAACACTTCGATAAACTGAATATCCAACTGATGGCAAACTTATGGAATTTGCTGCATTATGTGCATTCATCCTCGTAATGTATTTATGCAGAGACTACAATGCAACCTAGCATTATCAACATTTCTAATGTTTTCAAAAACGCAAACATTTCTATGTCATGAAACGTTTTTGACGTTATAACCCAAACTATTTCTTATAACAGGTTTAGAACGCAGGGATCGTCTATTAAAATGTGTGTACATTAGTGCTAAAGCGTTTATCAGCATAACAACAACATTAAGATAAGATCTACATTAACCTAAATGAACGATTATGAACACAAGCTGCGGCATCTGGAATATAAACTATTTAAAACTATAATAGACTGAAAAATCACCTTTTACAAATGTTAATGGAAGATGTGGTAAACAAATCTGTTACATGATATGATGTATGGAAGTGGGTATCAATGTATATATCATGTATGTATGCGTATTTATGTATGTATATGTGTATGTATGTATGTATTTAAGTGTGTATGTATTTAAGTATGCATGTATGTACGTGTGCTTGTATGCGTGTATTCATTTATGTATTATATATGTATATACGTATTTTGTATGCAAGTATATATGCATGTATGTGTATATATACACATTGTGTGTATATATATATATATAAAATCAAGGAAGTGTGGTAAGGAACCAGATGGACCATAACGCACCAGTGTACTCAATACTTTGGGTAGTAGAGTGGTAATAGGAAAATATTTAACCGCGACGGCAGAGCTCAAGCCGTTTTGACGGCTATACAGCTGTCGAAACGGCTTGAGCTCTGCCGTCGGGGTTAAACATTTTCCTATATATATATATATATATATGTATGTATACATATATATATATATACATACATATATATATATATATATATATATATGTATACATACATATATATATATTTATATATATATATGTATATATGTATATATATATATATATCAAGTAAGTATGTTTTGAAACAGTGAGCAGGTTTGAAAATAGAAAAGCTTTCACCGTATGTTTGACTAAATACATTTTAACCTGATAATGGGGTTTAGAAACCTCAGATAAATGGAAAAAGATGAGTATTGACGTACATGGGAGTCGAACCCATGTACTTTGGTTATCCAGACCACTGTGCTAGCATTATACCAGCACATCACCCATCTCCTTTCTTTCAAATTAGAGGCTACATTCTTAACGAGTATAAATGACAAGTAAGTATGTTTTGAAACAGTGAGCAGGTTTGAAATTAGAACATAGAATAGCTTTCACCGTATTTTTGACTAAAGAAATGTTAGCCTGATAAAAGGGTTTAGAACCCTCAGATAAATGGAAAAAGATGAGTATTGACGTACATTGGACCCACATCTTTGGTTACCCAGACCACTGTGTTACCATTACACCAACACATCACCCGTCTCCTTCCATTCAAATTAGAAGCTATTTTCTTAGCTAGTATAAATGACAAGTAAGTATATTTTGAAACAGTGAGCAGGTTTGAAATTAGAAAATAGAATAGCTTTCACCGTATTTTTGACTAAAGAAATTTTAGACTTCAGATAAATGGAAAAAGCACAGTGGTCTTGATAACCAAAGATGTGGGTTCGACTCTCATGTACGTCAATACTCATCTTTTTCCATCTATCTGAGGGTTCTAAACCCCATTATCAGGCTAAAATGTCTTTAGTCAAAAATACGGTGAAAGCTATTATATATATATATATATATATATATATATATATATATATATATATATATATATATATATATATATACATATATATAATTGCGAGATGACAACGAAATACTCGGTCTGGTGCTCGAGTGGCTGGTCTGTTTACAGGGTGTGAGGGACCCCTAGATCTTGCTACGCTATCATTCTAATTGAAAGAAAACTCATACGTGTATGTATATATATATATATATATATATATATATAGGGGGGGTATAACATTTAATACAAAGATAGGTTCTTGATTTATCAAACTATCAGTAGGATCTAGGTCTCTTCGTTGTCGCCGACTGATATTTGACGATCTACTCAAACGAAACCTGAAAAGAACAAGTGTTTATGTGCAGTCATCTGAAAATGTAGCGAACTCACGTCGATCTTGGAAATGCACCAGCCTGAGAGCAGCGAAACAAGCACAGAAGATTCCGATCGAGTTGCCGAGGAGAAAAACAGCCACGCGTAGCATCTGCCAATAAATGTTCCTCATACTGTAGAGATTGTCACTCAACATCGGCCTATACATCCACATCAGGCTGTGACAACATTTCTAGCGCAGTTATCATCTCACGAGACGGATGGAGGTCAAAATGTATGTATGTATGTATGTATGTATGTATGTATGTATGTATGTATGTATGTATGTATGTATGTATGTATGTATGTATGCATATATGTATAAGCTTATATATAGACGGATAAAGCGAAAAATAAACGGAGAGAAAGAGATCCATAAGAAACACGAAATAGCTTCTTCAAAGCAAATTGAATAAATAACATATTGGAATGGAGACTTCAGCATTGATCCCTAAATGTAATCACTGATATTTGAAATATTATCATTCAATATATACACAGAGGAGACTGAGATTAGCTGGACATGCTCAACGACATCCAGATTTGACACTACACTCAGTGTTCCTGTGGGACCCCTGCATGGACACACTGGAAGAGGAAGACCGAAGTTAACATATGTTGATGTCCTAAGAACATACACTGGTCTGTTGGAGACGCAGGATATGGCAGCGATAATGAAGGACAGAGACCGCTGGAGAGAAGGTTCATGGATCAGAGATCATGGATCTCTGGAATTTTACCTGCCCTAGATACACAGATATACAAAAGCTGAAGACCTATTGCCAATTTTGAGACGCTATATCAGGTATATTAAACATTTTAATATAGGAGTATTGATACAATGAAAAACAATCAACCTCTGTTTTTAGTAACAGAATATGTTTCAAATAAATATAGTGTGCTATGAAGAATAACGATGTTTATGACTGGTGCTGTATTGATATTGAATAAAGTTTCAATCTTATGTAATAGAAATTTTAAGTGCTGGTGTAGAAATTGCACTGAAGCTGAGAGTTGTAAGTATATTTCATCGGAATTCCTACAATATACTTTAAATTACGGCTTTAATTTACGGCTTTAGTAGGTTTTTTTTAAACAATAATTTATATTGTACACAATAATATCAATATCCTTCATATTAAGCAGACAGTCTCTATTGAATTACAAGAATTCTTGTTTTATTCCATGCTAATCATCGGCTAATTTTTTATACTGATATGATATAATATTAAAATAATAATATAATGTTGAAATAATAATATGGTCAGTCTAGAGAATTTTTATGGTAAATACTGTATATAAGGCCAGATATAGAAATAAGTAGTAATTATTCATACGCAATTTCATAAAATCGAAACAGCAGGTTGCGTCTCATAATTCAAGGTGCATGCCACATTCTAATGACTAACAATAAATTAATATGGATTATCAAATTTTAGTGTAGCAAAGAAAATATACTATACATGTAAATAACACAAAATAATTTCATCAGGATTTAATACGATGTGGGTATAGTTTGACTACAGAATATAATGTATACCTTTGTATTGTGAAGCAATAAACATATCAATTTATCCTTTGCATTCTGTATTTATATATAGTTACCTATTTTGAAAAGTATATTCACTTTAAAACATGTCGATGTAAAAGCCATAATTTGATATGCTTGATATAAAGTATGTATAGCCGCGTAGTGGACTCCATAATGAAGTATTACGTTTCTAGGGCACTTTTACACCTGGCGTAGCCCATGTCTTCTCCGGAACTAAATGCAGCAGATTTCTTCCAGAGTATGATAGAGAGTGAGAGAAAGAAAGGAAGAAAGAGATAGAATTGACCTAAGTTCTAGACTGGTACTTTTTGATTGACCTTAGATGGATGAAAGGCAAAGTTGACTTCAGCGGGATTTGAACTCAGAGTGCAGAGAATCGGAATGAATACTGCAAAACATTCTATCCGACGTCGTAATAACTGTGTCAAGTCACCACCCTCTAGATATAATAAAATATAGTTAATTAATTAATTATCGCTGTGACGTTTGTATTTTAGATAATGTGTTGCCTCAATTATTTGAAGTTCTATAATATTAAAATATTTAGCTAATTATATTTTAGTCAGATTGGATTTTACTATGCTCGCATGTTGACACACAGTATTGTTTTTTAAATACTTCATGATACTCAAGCAGACAAAAGAATACAGAATATGTTCTTGACAGCAAATATCTCGTTATGTTATGAATATTTTTTTAGGATACACATTTGATGGATTGAAAATATTAAAATAAAATAGTGTAGCATCCAATTAGTGTTTAAGAATTTCAAAAAAGCTTTTGAATTATTTTCTTTTCATAAGAAAAGCGGAAATCGAAGTTAAATAAGATTCTGTGTATTCAATAGTTATACAATTTAATAGAAAACATATTATACTCCTCTGTATGTATTTAGAATTATTTTAATTATAAACATATATTAAAATAAAATCAAAATAACATGCGACCACACTTATTTCAATCCACATTTATATATAAGACTAAGTTTGGTAAACAGAGTTTGGCCGAACGCAAACACATACATACCCACAAAATACGCATACTTACACTCCTCCTCCTCAACTTCTTCTTCTTCTTCTTCTTCTTCTTCTTCTTCTTCTTCTTCTTCTTCTTCTTCTTCTTCTTCTTCTTCTTCTTCTTCTTCTTTTTTCTTCTTCTTCTTCTTCTTCTTCTTCTTCTTCTTCTTCTTCTTCTTCTTCTTCTTCTTCTTCTTCTTCTTCTTCTTCTTCTTCTTCTTCTTCTTCTTCTTCTTTTTTCTTCTTCTTCTTCTTCTTCTTCTTCTTCTTCTTCTTCTTCTTCTTCTTCTTCTTTTTTCTTCTTCTTCTTCTTCTTCTTCTTCTTCTTCTTCTTCTTCTTCTTCTTCTTCTTCTTCTTCTTCTTCTTCTTCTTCACGAGAACATAGTGAGTTTCGCCTTTACACCTACCTCCCTTTTTCTTATTATTGCTCCAGCTCCTGCAATTCTTGAATTTAATTCAACCTACTGCCTGCCTCCCGAGAATTACAAGTACGACCCAGACGTACTTGTAATTCTCTACCTGGCTCAGTGGAACATCATTCACATGTAGACTGCACTGCGCAGGCTCCCTTGACAAGTGTTTAAATTTTCACAGCATTGATTTCCATTCCACCCATGTAGCACTCGGCATCAAACTTATCAAATGCAACTGGATATTACCTTCTGTCGCATCAAATAATTGTTTCTATTTTGGGCACAAGGCCCGCAATTGCCCCAGTGAATTACTGCTGCTTTATTTCATCATCCCCGCAAGGATGAAAGGCAAAATTGACTTCGGCGGGATTTGAACTCAGATCATATAGAGCTGTAACTCTATACTGCAAAGCATGGGGTCCGACCCTCTACCGATACTGCCAATCCACCGAGTCAAATAATACCATGGCGGCTGCAAATTCCAGCCGACTCATATTGCACCCGCCAGTCATGATATCACTTCCAACACGGCTGCGCATGTTAATCCTGTTCAAGAAATAATTGTTTCTACTTTTGGCACAAGGCCAGCAATTACCCAGTACATTACTGCTACTTTATTTTATCGACCCCGTAAGGATGAAAGGCAAAGATTACCTCGCAGAGGTTGAACTCAGAACGTTAAGGGACGTAACTATTTCTAGAAAGCATAGCGTCCGACCCTCAACCGATACTGCCAATCCTCCGTGTTCAAGAAATAATGATTAGATACTCCATTGTACAGCCATATCAGCATTAATGTTCATACTACGCCTTTTCTGTTGAGTCCGACTCCCACATTGTATGGTTTCGATTTAGTCCCATTTGTCCGAATCCATAAAAGAGAATATTTAATTTAAAATTTACTGATTAAATAACAGATGTTATGAAGATGGTTGGTGCCACGAATTTTGCCCCGACCTTCGTAATATTCTGTCAAAAATTTGAAGTTAGACGAATTCCTGGTTGTATTAGAGTTACCCAAATCTCTACATTGCTGAACATGAGTTGGGACTGAATAAAACGTCTATTTTATCAAATTACTGGACATCCGATTTATAATCGTCGTTGCAAATTCAGAAATAGCTGGATATTTCATATTTTTATGAAATGTGGAAATTTCGTACCACTTGACCATTTCATAGCATGCTATGTCCCTGTTAGTAAGCGTGCATTAATATAAAACAACTACAGGACCACTAGAGATGTGCCATTTATAACTCCATATCTGCGAATCACTTTTCAATGGATTGGCAGTATCGGTAGAGGGTCTGACGCCATGCTTTGCAGCAAAGAGTTACGGGCCTTTATGGTCTGAGTTCAAATCCCGCCGAGGTTAACTTTGCCTTTCATCCTTACGGGGTCGATGAAATAAAGTACCAGTAATGCACTGGGGTAATTGCTGGCCTTTTGCCAAAAGTAGAAATAATTATTATAGAACCTCTCGTTAGTACCAATTCATGTAGAATCATCCCCGATAGTGTGTGTTAGAGTAACAATTCCATTCGGAAATTAATTGCTATTTCCTCATCATTATTGTGGTATACGTTTACACGATTGTTGGTCATCTGTACATATTTTGTTGTAAGGATGATCATCGTTTACTAGTCTTTACTAGCGGCATCGAATATTTCATATATATTTCTCAATTCATTCTCCATTGTACAGCCATATCAGAATTAATTATCATACTATTACCATCAATCGTCACAACATGTTGTAAAGTTGAATTTCCAATTCTAAGAAGCCATGTAAACATTCATCTTCTCTCGCTGCTCTCATAATGACAGAAAGATTTCATTTTTGCACATATATCCAATGTAGCGTCTACTTGATACCCAATTCATTTAGAAAGTTTAGCTGTTCGTATTCAATAAATAGATCAAGTCAGTATTCACATACTTAGAGTCTTATAAGATTTCAATGAATTCTTTCGAATATTTCTACATTGCCCAACACAAATACACAAACACATATGTTCAGACACACATTCACATCCATACACAGACACACAACACACACATATATTCATATATATATATGAGGAGATAAGGAAGTTTTCACTTTATGATGGTAAATTCGTATTTGTGTGGAATGAATATGTAAGTAGTAATGAAAGAACGGCTTAATAGAAATAGTTTCTGAACTTCGTTTAGAGTTTTCCAGATGTTAAATCTACGAGTATGGTACCATGTTACAATAATTAACAGAGTAATTTAGTATAAAATATTGTATAAGGAAAAACCGGCAACGAGTGAGGAGAAATTTGAAGACAGATTTATTTAATAAAATAATCTAACACCTGATTTATTACCGATTACGTAATAATCTAAGTAAGATGTATAAGAATTTTTTGTTCTGTTCACTCACTTGCATTATGTCCGTGTTCGGTAAATCATCAGAGATAAATGAAATAATAAATATAATGTTTTGTGACAGAAAGGTATATTAAATAAGAATATTTGTTTGAGTGGAGGTGAAAATTATTTTAATTCATGTATAGTTATTGAAGAAAAGGTTTGCGTTATTAATCATAATTACAAGTGAAAATGCAATCTAAAATGCAATAGTAGAAGCCTTGGACTTCTCTCCTATAGGCACCATACATTCAGCTGGCAGTGTTAAACTGGTTGGTCGATTAATTCATTCTGTCATTCCACAGCTCTGTAGTGATACATTATTTTGTTGACATCTAAAAAGGGATTACAAAACTTTTCTCGATTGTATTTGACATGTCATCGAGTTTTGGAGTTTTCTATAAACCCCAACCCGGAAGAGTTTCCAATGCCGATCATACTTTTAACAAAGCTTCTAAAGAACGGGAGCTTTCTTTTCTGGCCGCCTGACTCGTTGGTCCATTTGTAAGCGCTTCAGGAGAGTCAGTTACTCGGTCAAGAAGACGAGCGACAGAAAGGAAACGTGTCTACATAGCATGCATGCTAGTATCAGATTGAATTTCTGAACAGAGGATCCTTTCCTTTCAACAAAAATGAAAGAGCATGCGACCCAATCAAGTATGACGGTCGGAGTGTAGTATACCACTGTTGTATTAAAAGTGTTTGCCACCATCCGATCTTTGAGGAACAACTTTTTATTTGCTCATTTAAATAATGATAATAATAATAATAATAATAATAATAATAATGATTTCATTTATTGGCCACATGGGCCGACATATAGGGGACAATACAAAAGACGGGTCAGTGGGGTTTTACAGAAAAATCGAATAAACAATATGAATAAATAAAGTAACAATAAAGTAACAAGAACATTACAACAAGAAAACATTCCCCAATAGGGGGGATGACCACCTACGGTTCGCTCAGGTACCCCACCAATCCTGAACGACCCGACGCTTCGAGAGAACCCTGGAAGGGCACCCCTCTCCTCTTCAAATTTACCTACCTACAGCCGGATGACCAGAGTAGGCCCACTCACATGGGCTATTCTCGCCACAATCACCCACCTTTCAGCAAATTTACTGAGGGGCAGCACTTCTCTCTCCACCCTCACCTTCCTTTCCAAGTGAAACTTGAAAAAGTTGATGAGGGATTGGCCGAAGAGAAAAGTGTCTGTCTTCAGTCCTTTCAACCTCGTCCACCATACAACCTCTTTCGCTACTGCTACAAACAGAGGAAAATTGCCTGCCCTTCCTGGCCTAAAAGAAGGCGGCGGGTCGATCTTCACTATGGACTCGGCCGATAGCCGGATCCGTTCTACACGCGACAACAGCTGTTCAACATAACTCCACAAGTCAGTAATGCACGGACACCGGAGGAGTGCGCGCAGAACGGTTTCGTCGCTCTGCGCGCATCTCGGGCAGGTCCGTCCAACAGCACTTCCGTGCATGTAGAGTTTATCCCGAACCGGCAGTGACCCCCGGTAGGACTGCCAAACGAGGGATTTTTGGAAATTATCCATCGTCCCCGGCTCGAAAGTCTTCCGGTACAGACTGGTTAGTTCGACTTCGTTGACTCCCAGAGCCTCTCCCTGTGCGTTGTCGCACTTGCCCACCACTAATTCTCTATAGAACTCGAGAGTGGAAGTTCCACTGACTGCATTGCCCGCCTGGTCGAGTGCAGTGAGTGCCTGGCAACATTCCAGATGCCAGTCACCCAGTCTCAGTCTCTTCTTGACCCAGGACTGCAACTCAGTCAAAGAAACGAGCTGCGGAAAGGACCGTCTGACAAACGGCGACCACACCTGCTCACCGTTTAGGCAGAATATCTGGAGATGCCGCAGCCTCAGCGCGTGCCTGCGCATCATTAGCCACGGCATGCCCAGCCCTCCACGTAGAGGGTGCTGGCAGCAGATGGACCGCCTCACCAGCGGAACCTGACCCCTCCACAAGAATTTGAAGAGGAGCCGCTCCAAGATGGCGAGGCGCGAACGGGGGCAAGGGACGACAGTCAGACGGTAGATGACGGACGCGATGTACGCGTTCGCCACCTCCGCCCGACCTTTCAGTGATAGCTTCATCCCAGCCCATTTCTGGGTGAGACTGACTACCCTTCCCGTCGTCCCAATTCTTATCCACCTGGAGGTCTGGCCCGAACCAAACCCCTAGCAACTTTACCGGTCCGTCCGTCCAGCGCCTAACGACGCTGTTGGACGGCATGGACTTGCCTCTCCAGGTGCCGAGTTGCAAGCCCACTGACTTTTCCGGGTTAAGTTTTGCTCCCGTCAACCTTTCATATTCCTCCAATAAGTTGCCGACCACCTCGATTTCTGAGGTGTCCGATACCATCACGGTGATGTCGTCCGCATAAGCCGACACAGCCTTTCCGCGTCCTGGTTCGAGCGGGATGCCCTGCAACAGCTCCAGTTTCCGCAGTAAAGGCACGAGAGTCAATACGTACAGAAGGGAGGAGAGAGGGCACCCTTGACGGACCGATCGGAGACCTGAAACGGTTCCGGGAGGTGGCCATTAATTTTGATCATCGAGCAGGTGACACTGTGCATTGCAGCGATCCAGCTTCTGAAGACGGGGCCGAAGCCAGCGCCTTGAGGGCAGCCTCCACGTACCGATGGTGGACCCTATGGAATGCTTTCGATTGATCTAAATTGATCAGAGCCCCAGCGAAGCCAGGTTTACACCCAACCCTCTCTATAATGTATCGCATTAGGTGGAGGTTGTCGTGTATGGACCTGGTTGGGATTGCGCAAGTTTGCGCCTTCCCAACCAAATCCCCGACGACAAGCGCCAACCTCTTCGATAACACCCTGGCCAAAATCTTAAACTCTGTGTTGAGCAGAGTTATGTGCCTGAAATTGTCAAATGTGTCCCTCTTGTTCTCGTCTTTCCTTATCAGCGTCACTACGCCCCGGCTCACAGAACTGGAAATACTCCCGTTTTGCTGCCAGTTGCAGTAGAGGGCTTCGAAGAGATTGGAGAACAAATCTGGCATATTTACGTAAAGCTCGTAGGGCAGACCATCCAAACCGGGTAACTTGCGCCTCATGCAGCCGAAAAGGGCATCCTGAATCTAGGCTGAAGTAATTGGCCTTTCGCAGCGCCCAGCGTCAGCCGTCGAGAGTTGCAGCAAGCCATCGAGGTAGGGACTGAAGTCCGCCACCCATATCTGACCCGCCACGTCCCCCGAACAACCGAGCAAAATGTTGGCGAAAGGCATCACACATCCTCTTGGAATCGCACAGCTCGTGCCCGTCTCGGTCCGTGAAAGACCGAATCGTGGTTTTATAACCACGCTGCGCCTCTGTCACGTGGGCCCATCGAACAGCTTTGGTTCCCTCGTTTCTCAAAGCATGCGCCTTAGCTCTGACAATGCAACCTTCGTGTTTCTCATTGAAGAAATGGTCTAATGCCATTCTCGCCGCTAGCACATCAGTTGCAATGACACTACCAATAGCCTCGTCTAACTTATCTACCAACTCCCCCTCCTTTCTATTTTTCTCTAATGGTACTTCTTTGCTAAACTCTATCGACATTACTCTAATCTCTCTTTTGAGAGCCCCCCACCATCTATTGTTGACGACTCCCCCTGTCAACTGTTTCTTAACTAAATTGTTGACCTGGTCCCTGTAAGCCTTACGTGCCGGAAATGACAAGTGATCTGAATAGGCGACCGTTTCAAAACGTGGACAGCTTACACTATTTCTGTCTATTTTCCTAATGAATATCCTGTCTATATACGATCTAGATGACCCTATGCCGTTAGCCCAGGTCAACACTGGCGCATTAGGGAAATCTAGTCGGTACCTGTCAGACAGTTGGAACTGGCTGATCAGGTTCTTGAGGCTTTTGCACCCCCTGCTCCTATCGCATACTCCCACACAGTCCCAGCGTGCGTCTAAGATGCCGTTCCAGTCTCCCGCCAACAGTAAAGGGCGAGACGTACCCAGAAAGGCTTCCAGGCATCTAAAGAAGTCCGGCCATCTTGCCACAGTAGGAGCATAGAAGGCCACCAACCAATCTAAAGGCACCACCTTCATTATTGTTCACGTCCAGGACCACCAACTTCCCTTCCGGGTCCCGGAAGATCGACCTTACCTCGAGATCCAGGCCTTTCCTAAACAGCACTTCCACCCCGCCTCCCATTCCCAGCCGGCTAACAGATGCAGAGATCTGATAGTCGTCGAAAATGGAGGCTTGTGCGCGCGTGTCGGAAATCCTGGTCTCGCTGACTGCAATCACATCCATTTCTATAGACCTGAGGTCGTTGAGCAGGTGACCCTGCTTCCAGGACGATCCCAGGTCTCGAACATTTATGCATCCTACTCTTAATACGGCCATGTTGGCAGGTTAAACAGAGAGAGAGGAAGGTTTACTTACCTTCCGAGCTCTGGTGAAGGTCGGGTTGTACGACCTCCATAGATAGTGGGCTTTCTTTTGGGAACCCCTTTAAAAGTCTTGAAGTGGGGTTTACGTTCGGGGTTCGAACGTCCCGAAGAAAGCTGTCTAGTATTTCTTTGAATATGTCGAGCGACATTCGCACCAGAACTAAATCTTCCGGCACGCGAAATGTGCTCGATTTAAACATTTCCCCCTCCTTTTGTATATTTTCACTTCGTGCGACGAGGACCATCAGTTCCTTGTTGGCCCTCCTGACGAGCAAGAAGTTGTGTATGTTTTGTTGGTGTGATTTTATTTGTTTGCGTGGCTGTGGTGGTGATGGTTTTGGTGGTGTTGTTTCGGTTGTATCTGTGTTTGTTGTGACTGCGGTGTCTGTGGTTTCAGATGTTTGTGTGTATATTTGTTCTTGCGTCTGTTTCGGTTGTTTGCGTTTGGGAGATTCTGGTGATGGTGATGGTGGTGTTGATGTTGGCGTTATTGGAGAGATGTTTGCGTGGGTGGTGTCTGCGTTTTTTTATTCTGGGTGCTTTTGTGCTTAGTTGAGTTTTTTTTTCTTTTTGTGTTTCCTTTTTGTATTTTGGGGGATTTGGGATTTCCCTCATTTTATGGGTGTGTGTATTTTTTGGGGGGAGAGGGCGAATTTGACAGCTTTTCTCGTTTCCCCCCTGGGTGGTCAATGTTGGTGGTGGTCTTGCTATTGGTGTTGTTGTTGGTGGTTTTGCCGGTGCTGGTGTTGGTTGTGGTGCTCGCCCCGGCGTCGGCAGCAGTGGAGCCTTTCGACCCCTTGCTTCTTTCAGCAGTTGAGGGCAGAAGACCCGCAAATGGGTTTTTTCCCCACAAACAAAACACTGCGGCCTTTTGCCTTCTGTCATAATGTGAATGACCGTCCCATTCTGAAGGCGGATGTTGTCCGGGATTTTCTTCACATTCTCGGGCCTGATCTGGAAAGGATCTCCTGGTCAACCCCGGACTATTCCTCTCTGGCAGTTCTGGTCACTTCTATAGGGACTGTATCCGTCCCCTCCACAATCACACATCCCAGAAGCCACCACATGTCAAGTCCTGGTGAGATTCTGGGAATGCGGAGACGGGCCGTTCTTTTTCCCATGTGGGAGGGGTACGTTATGACCTTGCTGCTTTTGCAAGTCATAGCGTGTTTCATAGCGAGGGCTTCTGACTTGAACAACACCGAAATGGTGCCGTACTGTTTGCCCCTCTCTATGTACTGGGTGTCTTCTCTGATGCACCTCAGCGCGACTTCGACATCTTCTTCTGGGTTTAAAGCTGCCCTTTTGGTTTTGTGCTGAGATGCATCTATAATGCACCGTTTTGCGCTCCACTGCCTCAATAACTTCTACCGGGACAGTTAAGTTGGCCCAATTTTGCTCTTGCTTGATGAGCTTCCATGCATGGGCCAACTTTTCATCTTTGTTTGAGAGGTCCATGTTGAAGCATGGCCTCTTTTTTGCTGCTGCTGCAGCGAAAGTGTTCTTCTTGTTTTCGTTGTGGGTGTTGTTGTCGTTGTTCTTGTTGGTGTTGTTGTTAGCACTGTCGCTGTTATCATTGTTGTCTTTGTTGCCACCGTTGTTCTCGGTGCAGTTGGTATTGTTGCTGTTGGTGTTGTCGCTATTTGTTTTCATGTTAGTGGTGTTGATATTGTTGTATTTGTTATTTTTTTTTTGTTATCTGTATTTTCGTTGTCGCTGTTACTGTCATTTTTTTCAAAATTAGAGTTCTTATTGGTATCATTGGTGTCTTTGTTTACCTTGTTTGTGGTGGTGTTTGTGTTATCAATGTGTGTTAATTTCGCTGTAGCGCTCCTCTCAACTTCTACGCCGTTGTCTCACGACAGCCGACATATCGCTGGGGGGCGTGGCTCAGCCATGTTTTTTTTTCTTCGTAAATTTGTTAACATGTAAAAAAAAGTTCAAATAATTGGGCCAAAAGGCCCAAATATTATACTTTCCCCTTCACAGGGCAAATTCTAAGGGTTTATATCCCTTACACAACAAGAATTATTTAACAACAAATAATTTTAAGAGGCAAATAAAGCGACTTACTGGGAGCGAGCAAAATACGTCCGCTTAGAATAATAATAATAATAATAATAATAATAATAATAATAATAATAATAATAATAATAATAAAAAAAAAAATTATAGAACAGAACACAGACAGAGGCAAACGCAACAACGGACACGGGTCTCAAACGTTTTGAACACAACTCCTACTTCCCTTAGCAGCAGCAGCAACAGCAACACTAGTAACCGATGTTACTGGCCTTGTAAGAGAAAAAGGAAAGAAAAGCAGTCAGACATTCAAACATTACAATGAAACTTCTGTTTGTTTTTGTTGTTGTTTTTTTTTTTTAGGTTTTTATCTATTTGTTTGTTTGTTTATTTATGTTCGTCTACAACGTGACGGTGCCACGCTAAAATCACCGGGGGTGATGAAATCACCGGTAGTTATGTAACCATACATTCACCAATCCTCGATATGAGTGCTTAAATGTCGAACCTAAACAGTTCGAATAACGGTGAAGTGGTGACTGGAATGTCATGTGATAGACTCTCACCCAGCAGATGCTCCCTGGCCCAGCAGCAGGGACCTGGCTGTCATCCAAATACTGCTGGTGTTGGAGAAAGAGGAAGAAGGAAAGGGACCAAAACCAACTGGACGAAAGAAATGAATAGAGCTGTTACGCAATATTACCTAAAGAGTAACCCCAAGGAAAAAGGCTATAGGAAACGGATGCATAACATCTGGAACGAGATTGTTCTATTTAAATTAGATGAACAAAAATTGGCCGCGCAGGCTCGGGTAATAAGAACTACTGGGTGGATAAGCGAGATGGAACTGGAGGAAATGAGCAGAGAGATTAGGTTGGAAATGGAGAGTGGAGTATGCAAGGCAAACGAGCCAATGGGAAATGGATGTGAAGAGGTTGAGAGAACGGAGGAACCATCCGGAGCAGACAATGATCTGAATGCTGAAATAAATAATACAGATACGGCCATTGAGGAGATGAATGCTGACGGGCTAGGACAAGATTTGGTTGATATCCTAAACTTAGTGGTAGATGAACAATGATAGTGGGAAACCTATGAACCTAAGATTTGTAGACAGGAAAAAGTTAAAAGAAACAACAGCTAAGGTGAACAAAGTCATCCCATACCTTGAGGCGAGGGGCTTTCACCAGTGCAACAATATCCTTAAAGCAACAGCAAATGCGGTGAGGAAATTACTTGGCATACAAGCGTGAGGAAACAACAAACAAGAAAGATCAGAACCTTGGTGGAAGAAACGACTGAATGGTCAAATCAGGGAAATGAGAAATGACATTGGAAATGACATTGGAAAGCTTGAGTCCATATTGAATGGGACACTAAAAAACATAGACACTAAAAATACACTGGAAATAAAGTACAAAACTAGGAGGAAAAAGCTAAATATTATCATAGAGGAACTGAAGCAACGCATTGTAGCAAAGAGTGCAAATGTTAGGCGATACGAGAGCAGAGTCAGTCAGTATAGACAGAACCGCATGTTTGACAGAAGATGTTGTTTGGACAGCTTCAAGGGAAAGAAAGAGTCAACGAATTGATCCCCGAGGCGGAACAAACTAGGACATTCTGGAGAGGTATATAGGATGTTAAACATAATGACCAGGTAGTGTGGATTGAGACAGATTAGTGAACAGGCACACCAACAAACTGATTTGAGTATCACAGTTGAAACTCTTAAGGGGTAGGCTAAAAAACTAACCAACTGGAAATCACCAGGCCCAGATGGTGTGCAGGGGTATTGGATTAAAATATAACATCCCTCCACCCGAAACTGACAACCATGTTCAATGACTGCTTGATGCCAGGTGAGGTACAAGAGTGGTTGACAAAAGCTACCACAGTTCTGGTAATGAAAGACCGAATCAAGGGTAATGATGTTACCAACAATAGACCTATCACATGTCTGTCCGTAATGTGGAAACTGTTGACAAGCATTGTGTCTGAGGAAATCTACCATCACCTCCACACATACAACTTGTTATCGGACGAACAAAAAGGATGCCGAAAGAAGTCACGTGGTACAAAGGACCAGTTACTTATTGATAAGATGGTAATGAGGATTTGCAAGAGGAGACACACTGGTCTTGCCATGGGATGGATAGACTACAAAAAGGCATTTGACATGGTGCCTCATTCTTGGATCACTAAAAGCCTAGAGATCTTCAAGGTGGCAGATAACATCATACAGTTGTTGAGCAAAAGTATGAAGTCCTGGAAAACAGAGTTAACATCAGCTGGAGAATCCTTAGGAGGCGTGAAGATCAAGAGAGGTATCTTCCAGGGAGATAGTCTGTCGCCTCTGTTGTTTGTCCTTGCCCTGATGCCCCTGACCCTTATACTACGAAATGTGAGAGCAGGATACACGTTGGGAAAGGGAGAGCTTACCATCAATCACCTCCTCTTCATGGACGATCTTAAGCTCTTCGGGAAGAGTTAGAAGGAGTTGGATGTGCTTGTCGACACTGTCCGAATTTTCAGCAATGATATATGTATGCAATTTGGCATTAGTAAGTGTGGAGTCCGTGTGATGAAGAGGGATAAATTGAGCAGCAGCAATGGAATCCAGGTACCAACAGGGTGAGATGATAAAGGAAATTGATACTGAAGAAGGATACAAGTATTTGGGTGTTCTGGAGGCTGATGACATCAAGAACAAAAAAAAGAAGGAATTGATAAGAACTGAATACATTCGGAGAGTAAGGAGCGTATTAAAGTCACATCTGAACAGTAGGAATGCCATAAGTGCAGTAAATTCCCGAGCTGTGTCTATTATTAGGTACAGTGCGGGAATTCTGAGATGGAATGTTGCTGAACAAAAAGAAATGGATAGGTAGACTAGGAAGCTATTGACTATCTACAACATGTTCCACAAGAGGAGTGATGTCGATAGACTCTACTTAAGTCGATCTGAAAGTGAAAGAGGTCTTATCAGCATAGAGGACTGTGTTCAGATGGAGAAAAACAACCTACATAAATACGTGACTGATAGTAGGGAGCCAATGCTCAGAATTGTACTGAAGGAGAGGACAATAGACCAGGGATGTCCAAGGAGGAAATAACAACAAGGAGTAAGAGCAACCTTCATTAAAAATCCCTTCATAGTTCCTTCTTTGAGAAAACTGAATTCACAGATCCACAGACATGCATTTGTCCAGTGTCCTAAAATTGCTGACTTGTGGGTTTATGTCGAACACCTGCTGTCGCGTGTAGGACGGATCCGGCTATCATCTGAGTCCATCGTGAGGATTGCCCCGCCCTCTTACTTTAGCCGGGAAGGGCAGGCAGTTTTTATCTGTCTGGTGGCCATGGCGAAAGAGATAGTATGGTGGACACGTTTGAAAGCGCTGACGACGAGCACTTACCTCTTCGGTGATGCCCTGATTGACTTTTTCAAATTTCATTTGAAAAGGAAAATCAGAGTAGAGAGGGAAGTG
Organism: Eledone cirrhosa; assembly: GCA_964016885.1. NCBI lineage: Eukaryota > Metazoa > Mollusca > Cephalopoda > Octopoda > Eledonidae > Eledone > Eledone cirrhosa. Next base: position 56,674,973 of record OZ024745.1, read on the forward strand.
CTCTCTTCCCAGCATTTTGTTGAAAGATGGGTGAGAGAAGCAAGAATGGTCCGAGTGAATTGGCCTACTCTGAGTATGTATCTGTAAATTAAAGGTGGAAAACTGGGAGAGGGCACTTGCCTTGGTGGTCAGGGTCACTGTGGCCTTTTACTGGGCTCTCTCCACAAATGTCCCTCCGAAGTCTCCCCCCTATTGGGGAATTTTTCATTGCTATTTTTTGTTACATCCTCTGTTTTTGTTTTTTACACGCAGAAATGCCCATTTGTACCGTCCTGTATTGTCCTGCACTGTCCTTAATGTCTTCTTTATGTAAACCCTTGTGGTTAATAAAGAAATCATTATAATACTATGAAGGCGGTGGATTGGCAGTATCGATAGAAGGTCGGACGCCATGTTTGACGCATAGAGTTACGGTCCTTGCCATTCTGAGTTCAAATCCCGCCGAGGATTACTTTGCCTTTCATCCTTACGGGGTCGATAAAATAAAGTACCAGTAATGCACTGGGTTATTGCTGGCCTTGTGTCAAAAGTAGAAACAATTATAATACTATGAAGGATATATCATTGTTTCATAAAACGTAAGCCTCTACCATTGTTCTGTTTTCTACAATTACAATTGAAATGACACCTGAAACGTTTTTGAATGTTCCTTAAACACCACGTGTTGATGTTATTACATTTCTCGGACTTCTTTAATCAATTGCTGAGCATACAGAGATGTGATACAATGATACGCATCGTCATGATGGGGAAACCTAAGAACAACATTAGAAATGAAAGATAAAGAGTATATGCACATTATAATTCAAATATCTATTTATCCGATTTTTTTTCACTAATTAGAATTATTTGTTTATTTTATTGATACTTGTGTTTTGTTTTTCTTCTCTTATATCTCTCCACTAGAAACAAGAAATACTTTTTATTGTAGCCCGTTTGAAATATGGCGTTTGATTTGTCATTTTTGCAAAGAAATACTGAATGAAGTGGAAGAAAAAGAATGTGTTTGTGGTTTATTCAAGATTCAGCACTCAGAGCGACTAGAATAATGTTGTTAAGTTGATACAATGGTTAGCAATTTCCTCCTAAGAATTTCTTGAGAAACCACAAAGTTGTGACACAAATGCTACTTATTATTTTGTTTTAAGCATTCACAAGCTTTTTGTCGTCCGTCAAATGAGAAAAAAAATACTGAACAAAATCTAACAGCAAAAGAAAACGAAATTAAAAATCTAACGAATGTTAGCACTAGTGTTTATTTCATATGAGATAAAAACAAAGCTTATCTTAACGATCTTGATAGTTTAATTCTCAGAAAAATAAAATAATTCTTAACATTTTCGTAACTTATACTGAAATTATATTATCTGCTGCAAAAAGCCTTCCTCCCAGACGAACGTCTTAAATATAGAACGAATTTCGAGGTGAATGAAATCTGCTATTAAAATTAAGTTTGCATTGATGATGATAATGATATTATGCAATATGTTATATAATTGATGGATTACTTCCTCTTCATTAACATTTAGTTTCAGTTCGTATTAAATGAATGTGATGATGTGATCATAGAATTTAACTAAATATTACCTCGCAAACAGCGTAAACTTTCGTAATATTTCAACCGGTTTCTCTTAGATTAGGCACTTAATAAATTGTGGAAAGTAAAGATTTGTTTTTTTTTATATAAGTAACTGAGTCAATGTTCTATTTCTTTCTATCGGAAATGTAGAACGTACCACCTATTACGAACAGTTTTGACTGAAAGCCTGTAGAAATGACAAAAAAGCAACCCAATTCCTTTTAATTGATTTTAGGTTATTAAACTTAGATTCCATTCCATTAATTTTACTGAATTATGTAATAACACGCGAAGTCTTTATTTAATTTTAGTGAAATTTCTAATTTAAATGATACAAAAGAAATAATCCTTGCTTGTCAATTTTCCCCATCTTACTAGATTTTCCTCTCATTCAGCTGCAGCCAACAACCAAGGTGCTATTTAACCCATGTAATCTCTTACGGGCAATGAAAACGAACCGTGCTAGAATTTCCATGATATTCAGCTTTATATATAAGTAGTGACGGCCTCAAATCCCAACGTAAAAGTTAGAACGATCAGTGGTGTTTTGCCCGTTTATAAAACATTTATTTCTGCATTTCTCTGTGAAGCTTTATGCAAGAGAGTATTATCCACATAGGGAGCTCTTGTAAAATTTGAACACAAAAGGAACATAAAGGAAAACATTGTTAGTTCCTTTATAAGATTAAACGAATAACAGACCTAAAACGCCCAAACCCAATGATGTACTTACGCTCAGAAGTAGTTGTTAATGTCAGATTATTTATGTTATTATCTCAGGAGGATTTGATAAAATAGAAGCATTTTCCAAACCGATCTAACAGAACGTGTTTTTTCGCAAAAGAATATTTTCCGTGCCATCCTCCATTCTCTCGCTATCTTGCTATTTCATATTTCATTTCTCATTCTATCTTCTGGTGAAGGACTAGTTCCCGAAATGTAAAGACACGTTTCCTACTATATCAAGCGTTATACTAATATATTTATTCATTATACTGTACCATTCGCTTGGTTATTTCTGTATCCTTTTTGCATATATATATATATACGTGTGTGTGTGTGTGTGTGTGTGTGTGTGTGTGTGTGTGTGTGTGTGTGTGTGTGTGTGTGTGTGCGTGTGCGTGTGTGTGTATGCGTGCGTGCGCGTGTCTGTGGGTATGTGTGTGTGCGTGCGTGTGTGTTTGTCTGTGTGTGCGAAAGAAATATACATTGTTATGACCTGTCTTAATCCGTAGTACGGGAGATTGAGGAGTTCCAAACAACTTAACAATAGATAAATTTATATTGGTGTAAGAGCGGAGATCCACGTGATTGTGTTAATTATAGTGATTGTAAAGACAGAAAAAAAGCAAGACGAAACGCAAATAAGACATAATACGCTAATTAACTGTTTGAATGTTCAAATGTGAGAGAATTCCAGTGAAAAATGTGGGGCTTGATGTGGGGCTTGTGGCGGTCATCATAGATTAATTTGAGGAAGAAAATAATGCAAGAAATTATGAATATTGTATACACAGCACGATAGCTAAAACAAGGTGTATACGGTTACTAAGAATAACTGTTGCAGCAGAAGAGCGAGAGTAAAGCAGGATATGTTATTGTGAAGACATCGGACAATTGCAGCTGGGGGCTTGCATGTTGTTGGTAAGGGGTTGAGCGGAACACTTCGCACATAGGTTTGTCGTCAACTATATAGATCTGTTTTTTAACCAAATTACAACTTCCCTATTATATCTTGACATGTTTTGCATGCACAACAACACCAGAAGCGAAATATATTTTATGATATTTCTATAACCTTTTTAAAATGTTTACTTTACGGTGTTATGCATTTTCTTGTTTTTATTTATTGAACATCGAAAAGATAACAATGATTTTGTGAGTAAAGATTTAATGGTTCCTAGATATGCAATGTCGAAATGTTTTCTTTTTTCTATAAATAATTTCTCTTGTCCACATTATTACTAAGGGAATTGCTAAGAAAAGACTTGCTCTGTAACACATATTTGAATCCTAGGCACATTGATTATTTTTATTCATTCATATCTGAAATTTGCAAAATAAATGACCAAATGTGAATACATGTTGATATTTTCCCTCTTGCATTGGAATATTTATTGCATTACATTCAGAAACAGAATATGAAATATCATGCATAGTAATACATTTTTAAAAGCTAATGTCATAATTACCGTATTAATGCTTTGGTATATCAGGTCTATTGCTATATATTTATATTCCTCTCTTGTTCAGCGAAAATATATTGCGTCCCATCTTTACATGTCAAAATTCCCTGAAACGATATGTAACTTTATTATCATAAAGGAACCCACGTTATATATATATATATATATATATATATATATATATATATATATATATATATATATATATGATCATAATAAATAATTGAAGAATTTGTTCAATTTTTGTCACCTCACAGCCGAATTCCGTAGCGATTTCGTCTCTAAGTAATTAAGCCCAGTTCGGACTGATTGATACAGTGCTGCCCTACTATACATTGCGTGAAACACCTGGTAGGATTGTTGTTTCGTTACATTATTAATATTTAAAGTTCTGGATTTTGAGCTTAAATTTAAATTGAAGTTCAAATCCCCAGTCCGAGTGCCTCCTTTAAAGAGGTAAGAGAGTTAATTCCTTTCCCATCGTCTCTTCAGCAACATAGAATTGTAAATCTCTTTACTGTGGTGGCAAACACAGGAAGGAGACATGCTGGATTTCGACATGGTTTACTCAGGAGAAAATGACTAATTTTTGCCTGTGTCGATTTACTGAACGACACCGATTGAAGATCTCTTGCCGGTTCCAGTTGTCGCAACTAACTGCTGGAATATATACATTTTACGTAAATACTTCTAATAGTCAGGCTTTTGGCGAAACTGGCCTACTACTCCCATAGCATGATTATAATTTAAATGGCTGTCAGCCGTCTTAATAGGAGTAATGCATATTCTCGCCTCACAGTCAGAGTAAGACGTAATATTAAGAACACATACAGAACTTCGTCTGCAGTGTATTTTCCTAGCTCTGAAAATAATCAAAGTGTTTTATGGTACATTTCTCGACGACTATTCCTCATTAAAGCAAAAGTGGGACTTGGTAGCCATCTAAGAAGACATTGCAGGTAAATGAATCTACCTCATACGGGCAAATGACCACGTCATATTTGAAATTGTGCCGACAGCCACCATCTTCCTCCCGTTTGGCTAACAGTGGGCCTCTTCTTGCTTACATCTCACTCACGTCGGACGTCTGTACTTTTCGCTCATGAAATCCACCCGGCTTATGCTGATCAGGACTAACATGTTGCTTGTTTATTTCCTTTCTTTGGTTTGTTTTTATCCTCCTATGTCGTTCACTTGTCCCCCCCCCATATTACGCGATTGCTGGTCCCAATAACTTTTTTTAGATTATTGCTCGCACCAACCTGAGGTATCTGATTTTTAATGTGATGAATTACCAATGATGGTTGGAAAATCACTGACGAAGGACTATTTTTATCATATGTAACCCATGTGCAAACCACGCACTATTCTTCTTTCTTCTCATGTTTTTTATATATATATTTACCTCGGCTGCGTTTGTCTGTTTCTCTCTTACTGCTTCCCCGCTCTCTCTGTTTCTCTCACCTTCTTTCGCCCCCTCTGTCAGTTACACTTTCTCTCGACTGACCGCTTCTTCGCACTTCCACTCACTCACTCTCTGTTTCTCCCCTTCTCACTTCCTCCCGTTTGGCTAACAGTGGGCCTCTTCTTGCTTACATCTCACTCACGTCGGACGTCTGTACTTTTCGCTCATGAAATCCACCCAGATTATGCTGACCAGGACTACCATGTTGCTTGTTTATTTCCTTTCTTTGGTTTGTTTTTATCCTCCTATGTTGTTCACTTGTCCCCCACGTATTACGCGATTACTGGTCCCAATAACTTTTTTAGATTATTGTTCGCACCAACCTGAGGTATTTGATTTTTAATGCGATGAAATACCAATGATGGTTGGAAAATCACTGACGAAGGACTATTTTTATTATATGTAACCCATGTGCAAACCACGCAGTATTCTTCTTTCTTCTCATGTTTTTATATATATATATATATATATATATATATATTTATATACACACACCCAGGAGCTGGACATCGATAAATTAACAGAGTGGAACACATTTCAACACAATGTTTGCCTGTTCTTTCTACATTAATTCGTACTGCCTGAAGAGGTCACAGCCAATAATAGCTGTCACTGAAATATATATAGCAGAGAATTTATAATAAACGAAGCCAAATTTAACATGTTTGACTTACTTATTTTTACATTACTCCGGAGTAAACAAACCAACCTGCGTACTTCGTCGAGTGCTCCAGCGAGGTGTCGGTAAACAACCAACACATACTCAACGTATATAAATATATATATATATATATAAAGGTTAGACAAGGTTCAATGAATAAATCAAAGAATGAGTTTTACAATAGATTGGAAGCACTCCACATTTTATGGTTTTCCGGAGTTATTAATATTAATTCAAAATATTAACAAAAATAGTCATTCGTGTGATCAAGTATATTTTATTATACATATTTCAGAGGTACTGAGCTATCTTCAACAGTACGTCCTCATCAGATAAAATATTTTATCTGATGAGGACGCACTGTTGAAGATAGCTCAGTACCTCTGAAATATGTATAATAAAATATACTTGATCACACGAATGTCCATTCTTGTAATATTTTGAATTAATATATATATATATATATATATATATATATATATATATATATATATATTTATATATTGACAATGTGTTGGTTGTTTACCGATACACCTGGCTGGAGCACTCGACGAAGTACGCAGGTTGGTTTGTTTACTCCGGAGTAATGTAAAATAAGTAAGTCAAACATGTTAAATTTGGCTTCGTTTATTATAAATTCACTGCTATATATATTTCCGTGACAGCTATTATTGGCTGTGACCTCTTCAGGCAATACGAATTAATGTAGAAAGAACAAGTAAATATGGTGTTGAAATGTGTTCCACTCTGTCAATTCATCGATGTCCAGCTCCTGGGTGTGTTGTTAGTCCTACGAGGAACTGGAATCATATGTTTCCAGTCACAGTCACAGAGGTCACAGCCAATAATAGCTGTCACTGAAATATATATAGCAGAGAATTTATAATAAACGAAGTCAAATTTAGCATGTTTGACTTACTTATTTTATATATATATATATATCTGTGTGTGTGTGTGTGTGCGTGTGTGTGTGCGTGTGAGCGCGTGTAAGTATGTGTGTGTACGTGTGTATGTGTGTGCGTGTGAGCGTGTATGTGTGTGTGCGTGTGTGTGTATGTGTGTGTACGTGTGTGTGTGTACGTATGTGGTCTACTTTACCTAACCATAATTATAATGCTTAAACTATATGAAAAAACTGTAAATGTATATCATTTAATTCAGATTTAATATTGATTTTCTTCAGTTTTAATCGAAAGAAAATATTGACCTTCAAAATGATATTAAAAAATACCCATCAGCGATATTTCATGATATTTAGTCATATACTATAAATTATTATATATATCTTAAAATTGTGTTTATATTTAATGTTTGCTGCTTTAAACATACAATCTTATAATTAAATGAAAATCCACAATGAATATACACATAAGACAGTTGTAGTCATAATAAACTCATTACTTATAATCATTATTGATATATTTAATAGAACGGAAACATAACTATTATCCTGTTTGCGGTGATGGGGGGTAAGAATAAGTTTACTACATCGAAGACTAAAATCCAAACATCTTCAATTCACGAGGTATACTTATGATAGGAAAAATAATTAATTATCAATTGCAATGTGGCATAATATTTAGAGAGTCGGATACAATATCGTACATTATTCTTTCCGGCACATTACATTATGATTTCATCTCCTCTTCGAGTTTGCGTACTAACGTACAATGCTTGGTTTTCTCCAGGGCTCTCCCTTTTTTCTGGGGAAAAAAACATGCGTGTAAAACGCCCGGTAATAATAAAGTGATTCCGCAAAGTGATTCGACACAAGATTTGCATGACGACTAATCATGTCTCTAGAATACGTTAAAAGTTGATATGATGCATTGCAATTATATTTCTAGAGGAGGAATATATATTGTGTTGGACCAAGTTTGTCTTGCCTTGTACAAATGGAGTAACACGTTATATTTTTTTCTATTCGAAAATATGAAACCATTAATCTTATATAACCAGTTCCACGAGTGGCATCTATGTCAATTCTTCTCTAAGAACTCCTTCCAAGACAAGATCACATAATGTAATGGATTAAGTGTAATGTCCTAAAAGACACTTCATTTTCGTTTCATAATTGTTTCTACTTTTGGCACAAGGCTAGCAATTACCCAGTGTATTACTGGTAATTTATTTTATCGACCCCGTATGGATGAAAGGCAAAGTTAACCTCGGCGGGATTTGAACTCAGATCATAAAGGGACGTAACTGTGCAGGAAAGCATGTCCGACCCTCTACCGATACTGCCAATTCACCGCCATTGTTAAATAAATTCATAATTGTTTCTACGTTAGGCACAAGGCTAGCAATTAACTTTATTTTTGGTACTTTATTTTATCGACCCCGTAAGGATGAAAGGCAAAGTTAACCTTGGCGGGATTTGAACTCAGAATGGCATGGCGTCCGACCCTCTACTGATACTGCCAATAAATTCATAATGACATCGAAACAGGGACCTTTAACATTACCTTATAAACAGGAAGCATATGGTCCTAGGTGGAATGCGTTTATTCATACAACAGTTTCAGCAGGTATTTAAAAAAACAACAGCATCTATTATCAAGAACTAGGTGCTGCAAGATATCTGTAATAAAGTAGGATGTGGGATATTAGATCCTCAATTCTAGATCAGTTAAATTTAAAAACTTTTAAAAATTGACTTTTCTTTCTCCTATTATCATCTCTTCTTCGCGTTTCTTCTTCGAGTAATGTGTCATTATCATTTCTTCTTCGCGTTTCTCACTAGCAAACATACACTAGCAAACATACACCAACTTACAAACAGACAAAGACTCTTGTTCCTCGAGATTTTTTGTATTTCTTTGTATAAAAAAGCTATCATGAAAGTAGGTCTGTGATCCAGTTATTATTTGAAAACCTCCCCTCCTTTAATCGACCCAGCTCACCGAATCTGACCTCACTTGGTTAATAACCACTCTCATTATTCCGCCATTCATAAATTGAAAATTAATCAGTATGGAAGAAGAAAGGTTTTATAAGAAAATAACAGAATAAAAGCGTTTGTTGATGCGGTCTAAATATAACCCCAGATGTTTCTTGTTTGTTTATATGCTTTTACGTAACACTTACCTCTGTGTTGTGTAAATATAATTCTAGCACACAGCAAAACCCATGTTAGTACTTGACTACAATTCTCAACAGTAATGTTATTACTTAGATATAGGAATCACAACATATTCTGCCTTTGTGCATCTATATCTTATTGAAGCACACATCGTGTTTATCCTACTAACATCATCTTCGTTCGTTCATATTACACCCACGCACTACTCCACACACCCATACACACACCACCACATACAACTAGACGCACAATCATATGTGTGTGTATATATATATATATACAAATATATCGAAATCTCTCTCTCTCTCTCTCTATATATATATATATATATATATATACACAAATATATCTAAGTCTATCTATCTCTCTCTATATATATATGAGTATGTTTGTGTGTGTACGTTTGAGTGTTTGTGTATGTTTGTATATACTTATATACATACATAGATATCAACAAGCCCTCCCACTTTGTTTATACTAGGACGCCGTTTAACAAGTTAATCTTATAAATAATTCTCACTAGAACAGTTTATGCAGAAGTTGATCGCCTATATTAATGTAAGATTTTGACATGTCTATAAACTATCGTATATACAACAAATATATCGTATTTCTAATCCACTGAATCTCTACTATGAAGATTCAAGTATTCATCTATCCTTATATTTTTAGTTGCATTCAATTCTAAAATACTTCTAAATAATTCGCATAGAATTACGGCTTATAATGGACTTTCACTATTTAACACATGAATAAATAAATTGATAAGTCCCTAATGTTTGTTAAATCAGTTAACATTTTTTATTTATATAAGATAAATTCTGATAGATGGTGGTTTGTTTTTGTATTTCAACACACCAACTCAGGCAATATTAATTTAACTGAACTATTAGCAATGTTCAACCAGTCGTAATTATCTCGTCTTTATGTTGTGTCAGGGACCACGTTTTCTACGTATCACATAGTATTCATAGAGGAAAAGGTTGTATTTACTGAAACATTTATAAAACTTATAGAGGCTATTTTTGGGGGTTATAAACATTGATTTTACATGCAACATACTTCAGAATTTATCTCAAACAAATAGAAAAAATATGAAAAACATTGAGCGGAACAACTACAATTCAGAAAGGCTTGCGAAAATATAAACCAACATGTGTGAAGCTCAGATTTTCGAACTTACGAAATCGCTGAGGAAATAAATTAATAAGAATATGTAGGAAACTTAGGCGCAGGGAATAACGGAAAATTACAGTCCATTGCTATGAATATATATATATATATACACACACACACACACACACATATCTATTGTTATACATTGGGTGTGTCATGCTGCCAATAAAATCACACGCACCTGTTGGTTTTCACTTCAATTTATAACACATTTCCAGTTAGTTGGTTTAATAACCGGATGGTTGTTTATGTATTATCAAAGCTCTATCGTCACACATTCTGTGACCGCCACAGTGATAAATTTGTAATTTTCTGTCTCTCCTTTGTTCTGTCCTACCCCCGGATACGTAAATGCATTCGTGAGGCAATAATAATAATGTGTTAATAATATTAATATTCGATTCGTTTGCAAGCAAACAGCCTCTTTTCGCTTGTGTTCTAGACGACTAACATCATCCTTTGTTTCGGTGCTAACAGAGAGAAAAACATTCTACCAGTAAGCCAACTATAGTCTGATGAGGCTTTTGATTCCAGAGTCGGGCCCGAGTGATAGAGATTGAACATTGAGCTGATCAATCACGAAACGCACGTAACACCTCAATAAACTAAATGATGATTTGACTTCTCAAACTTACTTATTATTACGATATATGTGTGTCTGTCTATCTATCTATCTATCTATCAAATCTATCTATCTATCTATCTATCTATCGCTGATAGTAGACGTGTGTTACTTCGGCTGCAGCCTTTTGGATTTGTATTACGTTTTTGACTGTGAGTTTGTTTTTCATTTGCTTTATTTGTGTGACCTAACCTCCCGCCTGGATCTCCAGACGGGTGGTTATTTTATTTTTACCCCTTTTTGGGGGTAAAAACTACTTTGAAAAATGTGTATACCAACTTACAATAATGGACACCATACATGAAAACCCAACTTCCACGCCCCCCAGGGAAAGTGATAAAGAGCAACAAGTAACTCAACCTACTGAAGCTTCCCTTCCCTCGCTTTCGCATGCGAGTATGGAATTGGTTTTGGCGAACAATTCTAAAAACTTGGGTAATAACACAAACAATGGCAACAGTAAACTGAAAGAATGTATAAATTACACTGACACCAACAACAGCAACACAAATAACAAAGAAAATAACACAAACACACACGAAAGCGAAAACAGCAGCAACAAGGACAAAGAAAACAACATAAATGTGAACTCAAAACCCGAAAAACTGGGTGAAAACCCAAAAAACTGTACCGCAAACAACAACAACAAAAATGCAATCACCCAAGAAAAAAAGAACAACAGCAACGAAACACACAAAAAAGAACCCACTACACGAATATCCTTTGTCCAGGTCGTTAAGGAGACCTAAACTTTCACCCCAGTTGACATCAGTAATGCAGCGGAATTGCTAAAAGAGGGGAGAAAACAGGTGAGCTTTTGGTGAAAACGCTGAATTCACCATCAAATGCGTCGAAAAAACCAGCTCAATTATCGCATAGCAAAATTGAGCTGGTGTTAAAAGACGCGTTGAAGGACATGATTCTTATAGAGAGAGGGAAGTTATATGGGAGTCTGACAATTTTGATGAAGGACCAATTGGTGGCCCAAAAATACTCGGTGTCGCTAATTGTGTCCAAACTACACTTTCTTCCCCACCTACATGGGGAATAAAACTCAAAAAATAACAAACTCCGGTATACACCCAAATACAAATATGTGGTGGATACTAGGAGGGATACTGGACGACGAAGATGAACTCCTTGATATAGGCAAAGCCACCAGGGGCCACTTTTGCGGTATAGGCATACAGGTTCTGGTTCGAATGAAACCGGAACGTATCGCAAAGATACCCCAAAGAGTGTCCCTGGAAGGCTCCCAATTTATGAACATTGCAATTGAGGATAGGCGGCCCGCTTGCTACCTCTGTGGAGGCAGAGGTCACCTGGGGGCTGCCTGTCCTCAACAAACTAAAAGACCTTTACTGCCAACACCTGCAAAATCAACATCACCACCACCACCACAACAACAACAACAACAACAAACACAAGTCAACAAAAAACTGAACACGGACCCACCCAACCCCTCCACACCTAAACAACTCCAACAACATACATAACAAAATCCCAAAATATACAAAGAGGATCCCTTAACGTCAGAAGACGAGCGAAAAAAGAGGATCCCTTAACGTCAGAAGACGAGCGAAAAAAATAGAAAACACACCGCAGCCACACACAGGAAAATAACCCCCCCCCCCCCCCAAAAAAAAAAGTCAAATAGATACAGAACAAAAACCAATAAAAATTACACACACACAGCTATGCACATACTTCAACACAAAAAAATATAAAACTTGTAAACAAAATTGAACAAAACTCTTCGATGCAAACCATAGGGCCAAATTTCACGAGGGACACAGAGAACTCCTCTTTAAAAATTATTAAAACTCCGATAGACATTTATATAGAACTAAAAGACAATTTTCCTGAGGACGTCCTCCCCCCCCCCCTGTGTAAAACCAATGAATCGAGTCATCTTGAAAAATGTCCCCACTCCAGATACCCACACCAAACCTCAACCCCACCACACTCTGATGCCCCCCCCCCACCCAACAACCCCTCCGCCACCACAATGGAAATTGTGCGGCCGGGTCCTCGGGACGCAGAGAGGTAGGTGCCTCCTTTTTCTCTTTACCACCAACATGGCTGTATTGAGAGTGGCTTGTCTAATTGCGCGTGGCCTGGGGTCATATTGGAAGCAAACAAAACTTCTAAATGACCTCAGATCACGCTGTTTAAATGTGATGGTCAATTGCGAGGCCCGGATCAGCAGCGTGCGCCAGTTAGCCCCCACTTTTAACGACTTTGAGAGCACGCATCTCTCTGTCAGCCCGGAGGTGGGAGTGGGGTTGTCGTTCTGCTGCAAAAACATCTGGGTCTCACCGAACAGACGCTACACCTGGACTGGAAGGGTCGACTGGTGGTTTTAGACCTTTGCAGTGGTGAAGGCGGAGCCTTTAGGCAGGTCGCCGCCTACGCCTCTTTTGGGTCAACGCGGCGGGACTTCTTCCAGCGTCTGGAGACTTTTCTTTTAGTGGGGGACTGGAATGGTATCCTAGATGCACGTTGGGACTATGTAGGGGCATGTCCCGATAGAGGAGGATGTAACAGTCTCAAGGAGTTAATCGGCCGATTTGAGCTGGCCAATAGATATCGACTAGATTTTCCGACTGCGCCAACCTGAACTTGGGCAATCCGCAGCGGATCATCTAGGTCGTACCTAGATAGGGTCCTAGTTAGAAATAAGGATAGGGACCTTTTAAGCTGTCCAGAGATGCTCATGGTTGGCTATTTGGATCACAAATTAGTGACCTGCATACTCAACCTTGATAGAACCCATAGACAGGGATCCGGTTACTGGAAACTGAACTTGTACTTACCGGCAAGTAAAGTGTACAGGGACCGGATTAGTACTTTAGTTAAAGAGCGGTTGATGGGAGCGATCGTCAACAGAAGGTGGTGGGGATCTCCCAAAAGAGAGATTAGAGTAGTTTCAATAGGATTTAGTAAGGAGTTGCCTCAGATAGAAGTAGGAAGGAAGGGAAGTGGCAGATCGTGTAGAAGAGGCAATTAGAAGCGGCGACGTGGCCAGAGTGCTAGCGTCGAGAACGGCCTTGGGCCAGTTCTTTGACGCGAAGCACGAAGGCTCCGTTGTCCGAAGCAAAATACGTGTTCTAGGAAACGAGGGAACCAAAGCTGTTAGCTGGGCCCGCGTGATAGAAGCCAAAAGAGGGATTAGATCCACTATCCGGTCTTTGTGAGACCAGGATTGACGGGTGATCCTTGAACCTAAGCAGATGTGTGAGGCCTTTCAAAGGCGAAGTTCTGCGAGAGGCCGATTTCAGCTGCTGAGATAGAGGACGTGCTGAGCCAATGCGGCAAACGCAAATCCCCGGGTGTCGATGGTCTTCCATACGAACTATATCTAGCTATGCCGGACTTGTTCCCCGATCTCCTCGAGGCAGTCTACTGCAACTGGCAACAGAACGGGAGAATTCCCTGTGCTGTGACCAAGGGCGTAGTCACGCTAGTGAGGAAGGACAAGAACAAGGCGGACGAAATAAGTAATTTCAGGCCCATAACTCTGCTAAATACAGAGTTAAAGATTTTGGCCAAAGTGTTAGCAAAGAGGTTGGCGCTTGTCGTGGGCAACCTGGTGCGAGATGCGCAGACATGTGCTATCCCGACCAGGTCCATTCACGACAACCTCCACCTTATGCGATACATCATAGGGACGGTTGGGAACGAACCCGGCTTTGGTGGAGCCTTGATCAACTTGGATCAATCTAAGGCGTTCGATAGGGTCGACCATGGTTACCTGGATGCGGTGCTAGCGGCGGCATGTTTCGGACCCGTTTTCAGGGGATGGATCTCTGCCATGCAAAGCAGCCGCATCTGCTCTAGAGTCAAGGTGACGGCTACCTCTCGGAGCCGTTCGAAATCACGCGGTCCATCCGACAGGGGTGCCCTCTCTCCTACCTGTATGTGTTGGCCCTCGGGCCGCTGCTGCGGAAGTTGGAGTTGTTGCAGGGCATCCCTTTGGAACCCGGATTTCGGAAAGCGATATCGGCCTACGCCGATGAGGTAACAGTAATGGTGTCGACCAACTCGGAAATCGGGGCGATCGGTACCTTACTGGAGGAATACGAAAGGTTTACAGGGGCTAAGCTGAACCGAGACAAGTCTATCGGTTTGCAACTCGGCACATGGAGGGGGAAACCGATGCCCTCTGATGGCGTCGTCGGACGCTGAACGGAGGGCCCGGTGAAGTTGCTCGCGGTGAAGAAGACCTGGGGTGAGGTAACGAACAGGTTGTTTGCACTGACCCAGAAGTGGGCCAAGTGCAAACTATTCCTGAAAGGTCGAGCTGAGATGGCAAACACTTATATAGCGTCCGTCATCTACTACCGCCTGACCGTCGTGCCTAGCCCAAGGCAAACGCTCACCAAAATGGAGCGCGCACTCTTCCAATTCCTTTGGTGAGGAGATCCATCTGCTGTCAACACCCTTTGAAAGGAGGGCTGGGGGTGCCGTGGCTGCTGATGCGTAAACACGCATTAAGGCTACGGCACCTCCAGGTATTCCCCACCGGTCAATCGGTGTGGGCCCGATCTATGAGACGAACCTTTCCGAGATTCGTCTCACTGAGCTGCAATCCTGGGTCAAGCAAAGACCGAGAAAACTGGGCGCCTGGCACACCGAGTGTGCCCAGGCTCTCTGGCAGGCGGACCCGGCTATCAGTGGAGCCTCCACCTCGACATTCTATAGAGGGCTGGTGCGCAGCAGGTGCTACGACGCCCTCGGAGATGCCCTAGACATGGAGGAAGACGAATTGGCCAGTCTGTTTGGTAGGACATTTAAGCCGGGGCCTATGGACAAGTTCCAGAGGTCTCTGGCCTGGCAGTGCTACCGAGGGGCTCCACCCGTTCGAGAAAAGCTTTACAGACACGGGCGCCCAGTTAGGGACCCCTCGAAAAAGATCTGTCCCAGATGCGTGCGCGACGAGGAAACCGTCGCGCATGCATTGGTACACTGCCCGGGCGTCGCCGATCCGTGGGGCTATGTCGAACGACTGCTGTCACGAGTGGAACCTATCCGGTTGACCACCGAGTCCATTATAACGATCAAGCCACCTCCCCCCTTCAAAAATGAATGAGAGGCGGTGTTTCTGTGCGTAATAGCCATACTGAAAGAGTTTGTATGGTGGAGGCGTTTGAAAGGGCTGAGGTCGGGCACCTTTCTCTCCGGCCAACAACTGGTCCTTTTCTTCCGATATCATTTGGGAAGAAGGATCAGGATGGAGAGAGAGGTGCTCCACCCCAGCCAGTTTTATTAAAGGTGGGTGAAAGTGGCGAGAATGGCCCGTGTGAATGGGTCTTCTCTCTATATCAGCCTGTAGGTGAAAAAGAAGGAAGAACAAGGGAACATCCTCTCTCTGCTCCTGAGGAGAAGGGTTGCACACTTTTTCGGAGGTGTGTACGACCCCGAAAAACGCCTCCTCCCTATTGAGTACTTTATTGTTAATTTTATATTTGTTATTTGTGTTGTTACTCGTTCTTTTGTGTAAACTCCACCCTTGTATTTGTCCCCTTCTGTTGTGCCCTCGTAGCAATAAATAGAAATGTCTCTCTCTCTCTCTCTCTCTCTCTCTCTCTCTCTATATATATATATATATATATATATATATATATATATATATATATATATATATGTCTGTGTTGTGTGTGTGGTGTGAGTGTGTGTATGTGTGTGTATGTCTGTGAGAGTGTATGTGCGAGTGCGTGTGTTTCTGTATGTGTGTTGTATGCTTGTATATATGGATTTAACATTCTCCTATCCAATGAACTAGACAAAATCTTCACAAAGATATTCAGAAGATTAGATGCTTGATAATTGATGGATCGGTGGTGTTGAGATGTTCGACGCAACCAATGCTTTGTATTCGAACAAAGAATATTTGAATAATAAATTAGATTTCGTATAATGTATATTCTAACGATTCTTATATAATACATTGATGGATACTCTATGGGTTTACTCAACTATCGAGATATATTATGCACGCTCTTCTAAATAACAGCTTAAAGCATTAAGAATTAAATTATTTAATACAAAAACGGCCGGAACAAATTTGACGAAAATTCTACTGCATTGCCTCTAATACAAGATAATGCAATGGAAAGAAATCATGTAGCAGAATACTCTTGCGCAATGTACCATGCAATGAAATCGAATGCGTAAACACGTTATATATATATATATATATATATATATATATATATAGTTGTTATATAGTAAGGTGCATTATTGGTTGTGTAAAATGGTCCAATAACTTTATGTTAGCAATATTAAGTTCTCCACGCTTTTATATATCTCCAATTCCATTCGAGGGAACAGCTAGATGATGTAAAACAGAGTATAAGTATCAAAATGAAAATCCGAAGGCAAGGTAGAATTCCAATCATTTAATCACGACACATGTTTCAATAAGAGATAGATCGATTTTGAAGCCATGATCGATTATCACTGACCTCATCAGGTGAAAATGAATTGTCTTCAGATTCTTGATATGAGGGAGAAAAAATAACGATGTTCTCTCCCAGAATTCATTCCCTCATATGGAGACACACCAGTCAGTGAACTTACTTGTGTGCACGCGCGCGCGTGTGTGTGTGCATGTGTGTGTGCATGTGTGTAGAGTTGGTTAACCCAATATTTCCAATTTACATCGTCAAATTGAGATAGCTTCTGTTGCTTTGTAAACTAACTTTCGGTGAGTGGTGTGTTGGTACATTCTTATATTTGTTTTTTCTCGGACATCGCTTCGGTGTGTGTAAAAGTGTGTATGTACCCACCCACGCTAATTCTACGGGTTTAATACTGTGTTGATGTGTGTATATATATGTATATATTTTTCTTTGACCTAGAGCCGATGTATGTTGATGTGGAGTGTGTGTGTACCCACTCACTTTCAACTATGACTGACTGTATCCCTACAGATTTGATTGATGTCCAGCGTCTTTTGCAGCGATAGAAATCTGGAAACTTTTATGCCCTCAACTAAAGCTAATAGCAGTTGCCGTGTCTCTGACTGACTGGTGTGTCTCCATATGAGGGAATGAATTCTGTGAGAGAACATCGTTATTTTTTCTCCCTCGTATCAAGAATTTGAAGACAATTCATTTTCACCTGATGAGATCAGTGATAATCGATCATAGCTTCACAATCGATCCATCTCTTATTGAAACATGTGTCGTGATTAAATTATTGTAATTTTACCTTGCCTTCGGATTTTCATTTTGATATATATATATATATATATATATATATATATATATATATATATATATATATATATATATATATATATATATATATATATGGGGAGGGTCATACTGTTGTAATAATATTGCCAGAAATAATAACAGAACACACTCACCGATTGATTTAACACCTGGTTATTTACAGATTTTATTCCAAAGTGTCCATGATAAAAAAACGTGAGGTTAAATATCCATTCAACCATTACTAGTATATTAATAACATCTTATCAATTATTTAGAATCTGATTCTCTGGGGGTGTTCTAATCGGTTGCATAATATTTCATGGTCTGTTATTGTTCATGTGTAATTATGAAAGTTTCCAATTACAGATATACTGTTGTCAAGATATGGTATTATTTCATGATTTAAATGGTTTCTGATATGTTTGTTGATATGTTATCACAGACCTTTAGATGTTGTAGTTAGTGGTTATTAATATGAAAGTATAAAGATATAAGTTTACACTGATGTAGCTGATGTCTCAGTTATTTCGATAATCGTAAATGTAATATTTCCTCCTTGTTCTATTAAGCTGTAAAGGCAGGGATTGCATTGCACACTCTCACAACACTGTGATGTAGTGAAAATGTGGCGAGTAAAGGCCGCCTCTAAAAAAACTTAATCTTCGCTTGTCTCAACAAATTAACAAATTGGTAAATGAGCCGGCTATGACCAACAAAATTACTTGCATTATGGCCAGATTCAATAATAACAGCCACATGCATTGTCCTTCACAAAGGGCCTATTCGAAAATACATTGTTGTCTCCATCTAACCCCCAAACAACTGATGGTGTTGGTGCCTATTCGTATTAATGGTCTCGACCGAAATAATATGACACTGAATACAACTGTCCGAAATGGCGTTCATCCGAATGGTCTTTGGTGTAACGTTATTCGATATGCAAAGAATGAGAACAAACACGCACAATATATTGTTCGGCGCTCAGATGATTTGCTACTTTTAATTAATAGTTTACTTTACCTGAGACGAAAGGTGAGAAAAAGCAAACGTGTCCCGGTTGAGAAGAATTAACGAAAGGTTGTTTGAACTACGCTTTCAAATAATTGTCAATTATTTATAATTGTCGGTGGATTGGCCCTTTTACGGTCTGAGTTCAAATCCCGCCTAGGTTAACTTTGCATTTCATCCTTACGGGGTCGATAAAATAAAGTACCAGTAATGCACTGGGATAATTGCTGGTCTTGTGCCAAAAGTTGGAACAATTTATCATTATAAGGTTTTACACATATTCTTCGTTTCCATGTAATACACCTGTGTTTCCCTTCTCTCTAATTGAACTCAACATTTTGATCACATCTTTACTCCCTTCCACTTCAATTTACTAACTTCTATGCATAACTCTTGTAGCATACATTTATTCTCATTCAATCCCTTAATAGCTATAGATTCTGCTTTTATCTTCTGTTTCAAAACATTATTCACTTAGAATTTTACTCCGTCGACATATTTAACAAGTTTTTATGCGTAAAGATTCAGTCGTTAAATAACATATATTTTCCCAGTGAGACGAATCATGGAAATATCAACAAAACTATGTAAATCTAGATAGCTAAACAACTGGGACTGCACCAACGTGTATAAGTATATACATATATTTAATAACGTAGGTATGTGAACATGCCAGAAATTAGGAATTAACCTGCAAATTAGAAAAAAATATTTATGATAAACACCTTTAAAAGGGAATGTATATTTCCTGGAATAGTTACATGCGCATATATGTAGATATGTGTACATAATTATACATATTCATGCATTTTTGGTTGCACACGCATATCATACATATTTTACAATATATATATGAATTAATTACTAGTAGGAACGGTAATTATATGCAAATTAGTATGTCCATCTCAAAATAATATTAAGAAGGAATAGGTATATGTACCCAGAAAATATAAATTTCCTTTCTGTTTGATTAGATTATATGCATGCCCTCTGGTATGGCTCCATTTAGATCCGAAAATAGATTAGAGGTATTTATCCTTTTTACAATTTGCAAGGAAATTCGTATTTATTGCAAGATTACAGGACTACATAATTAGATAGAATATATATTTATGTTGGGGCTATTTCGGATACACACTCCGTAGTTATACAGATATAACTTTATCATATACTATACATACATCCATACATATACATCAATACATACATACATAATCAGTATTGAATGTTCGACTTTATATTATTAGACAGCCTTTAGATGCGTGTATATGTATGTATATGCATATATGCCGATATATATATATATATATATATATGCCGATATATGTATATATATCGGCATATATACATATATCGGCATATATGCATATACATACATATACACGCATGTAAAGGTCCCACCACGCTTTCAGATCGACTCTCTCCCTTTCTCTCTTTCTTTCATTCTTTCTTTCTTTCTCTCTCTCTTTCTCTCTCTCTCTCTCTCTCTCTCTCTCTCTCTCTCTCTCTCTCTCTCTCTCTCTCTCTCTCTCTTTCTCTCTCCATCTCTCTCTTCCTCCCTATACATCTGCTTGTTTCCGGTCTGATCACACACGTGTCGGTAACCCCATTTTGATTAACTTACTCTTACTCACCCCCTCTCAGTTCCGCTTTCTCCGTCTTTCTCTCTCTCTACATTCATTTTACTGAGATCTCCACGGAAAAACCTTGCCCCATCGGTACAGTATAACTTTTTCTATTTTCTCCTCGATTACTTACTTACATGTGCAATTGTCCTGTTTTCCCAACTTCAATTCGGTATGTTTACTTCGGTTTTTCCTCTTTCCCTTGTTTTATCTTTTTCTTCCTCACTCTTCACTATCTCTTCTGTCCGTCATGGTCTTTTGATGGATAACAGGCCGCGGGCGCGCTACGGATCGATGTCCTGTTTTAAGCTCCGAAACATCTATGATCCGTAGTAAACAGCTGACGAAGGGCAACTTTCTTCTCTTGTTTACGTCCCTATTACCTTCTTACACTTCGTTTCAGTAATCACACAGCCTGCCTCGTTCTCTGTATCTGGGTGTATGTGCGTATACCACAATTTGGATGCACTTTACTAGTTGAATTCTAGATTAGCGGGAATTCTATATTTTGAATTTACCCATCATAAGGTGTGTTTTTTTCCCATGCAGTGGGATTCCCCTATATTTTAGAGGCCACCTATCATGTTAGCGTAAAACTGATATGTTTATTATCCCAGCAATACGCGCTAGTATGCACACACTACTGCCTAATGTATTGAGTGGAGCATACACCTGATGATGATATGCAATTGCCTGATTGTATACTATCTTCTGATAATGCGAAATGCTCTGCACACTGCAGTTTTAATAATTGTTGTTGGACAGAATATTGCACGGAAACGCAATCTATCCACGAGCTAGATACATAACATATCTTTACTCAAGCACAGTCACTGCACTCACTATTTAACCGTTATGTGTGCACTCTGAACATCGTGATCCAGTTTCACAACTACAAACTTGTTGATTCATTGCGTAAGTGAGGCAAGGCCGGAGGTCGCTGAAATGACATCACCGAATTTCGTAAACCGTGTATATATATATATTTGCACAGTGAGATAGAAATATATAAAATATGATTAAACATTACCAGAAAATAGGTCACCTTTTAGATTTTTCTATATAATTATCTTTCTCCTAATCTTATTCTCTGTGTATGACTCACTCACTTCACACACATATTCTCTTTTTATATGTCCGTGTATAGTGTCCTATTTTTTTCTTTTAGTATAGATTAATTATATTTGTATACTTATTTATCCCCCATATATATATATATATATATATATATATATATATATATATAACGGGAGTACAGATATATTAGAGCGTGAAATAAATGCACACAGATATTATGAGGTTGAAAGAAAGAGAAATGAATTTTAAGCGCTTCATTTCATTTTTGGTTTATGTTTACAATTTTTTTAGCGCTATCTTTTAGACGATATCTAAATCTGATACTATATTTGAATGTCTTGTTTCAATATTTTTTTCAGATCAATACGAAATCCAAGTAATATTATAGACTTTTTCATATCAATTCGCCACATCTATGAATAAATTAAACAATACAATATCTCGTTATATTACTGCTGCTATAGTTACTAACCTATTGTATTTTGGGCCAGTACAATGCGAGAAAAACGAATAAAATGCAACATTAATTATGGAATGTAATATTTTATCAATAAGAAATCATGTAATTTTTTCTAGCCTTTATATATCTTGGTTTCCAAGGCATCGTATATTTATAATAGTATGCCAGTAATAATACACCTCCTCACCACTGTGTGAATCCGATATTTAATATAGTATATTCAAATTATGTACTTTTAACAAGTCACTCCACATCCCACATTCAAGTACAGATTCTGAACAAATATTGTTGACTCGATGCTGGTGTTCTATTTGGAAAGATAACATCCAAATACCATACAATTAAATCTTACCGTCTTCAAAAAAATGTTTTGTAATTGTAATCCGCTATAAGCAAGATAAGACTGAATAGTAACGATTAGTACGCATTCTGTCATATGCTTGCTGAACTTTAGACATGTCAGTATATGTAGGATAATTTTAATATATACATACTTTCTGTACAATGAACTTTTACGACGATCACAGATTTTTGTCCTTTCATCAGAAATCGAAAACTGATAAGGATTATATTGGAAATTAAAAGGGATTGCAATGAATGTCGAACCTAATAATGAATATAAAAATTCCTTCTCTAATTTGATTTAGTTTAGTAACGTGATTAAATATCACAAATTTATCCGCAAGAAAGCATACATTATAGAAATGTGGAAGCCTACAACATTTGCTTTTTTATGACATGAAATCATTAGATCATGACTCAAATCTCCGATATGAAAATCATAAGGTACATTCGCATATGTTACGCATAAATATTTATTTCATTTATTAATTAATACAACGAATATTATTTACCCAATTACATTGCCAAATATATGCACTTCAGGTAAAATTGACTGGACACTTCTGTTAAATAGCACACTGTGGTGTGTAACATCTGTTATAATGATCTAATGTAGGTAGAAGAGACAAGAATCTGTGAAACTTGGAAAAGCAATCTGTTATGTTTTTCTGTGTAGAGGGCATATATCAGAACATTGAGTTATATTTTTTTCCGAGGGGCTTTGTAATTAAATAGTTTGACCTTTAATTCATTTCAAATGCGAGGAACATTGACTGTGACGAAATGTACAACCAGTCTAACAAATGTATTTTTAAATACATATATACTCAACTTCGCTTCTGCCCAAGCTACATGATTCAAGAACTATGACGCATGAGTTGCATAACGTATAGTGCTTTTCTAACTATTACATTATGTTTTATTAACCTGAATATCAGTGTTACCCATACAACATAGATGGTATATATATATATATATATATATATATTTATATATTTAGTAATAATAATAAATTTGAAGACGAAAATCCAAAAAGGCTCGATACGGATAAATATATATCAAATATATATGAACCGTAGAGCAAATATTTATTAAAATAACAGATTAAAGTTTAAGCAAAGAATCGCTGCTTTCACCCTTAACGGGATCTTCTGAAACTAACAAAGTCAATCTGTGAACGCAGAAAGGGAATATTTCAAAAAACGTTGCAACCGGAGGAAGACAGGAAGACGATACTTTGGTTCGTGGAAACGTTCCCTGGCAAAGAATGGGAAAAAACGAATATAATACGTCATTATTTGGAGCGGTGAAAAACAATTACACGCAAAGACAAAACCACGTTTATGGTATAAAAGAAGTCGTAGACAAATATTCTATTAGGTGGTTCATAGAGACGTTCTCAGGAAATGAACGGAAAAAACGAAGATAATACGTCATATGTGGACCGGGGAGAACAAATGCTCGCAAAGAGAAAACCACGTAAATAGTATAACTGAAGTCGTAGACAAAAATTCTAACTAGGAAACCGTGCGTGTATTTGTATACCTATGACGAGTGTTTTCGCGTATGCTTGTGTATGTACGTATATGGATGCGTGTATGTATTTATTTCAATTACCTCTGTATTTTATTTACTTTATTCTTAACTCTGAAGCCGAGAATCATTCGGTTTCCTAGTTAGAATTTTAGTCTACGACTTCAGTTATACCATTTACGAGGTTTTGTCTTTGCGTGCAATTGTTCTCACCGCTCCACATATGACGTATTATCTTCGTTTTTTCCCGTTCATTTCTGAGAACGTCTCTATGAACCACCTAATAGAATATTTGTCTACGACTTCTTTTATTCCATAAACGTGGTTTTGTCTTTACGTGTAATTGTTTTTCATAACTCCAAATAGTGACGTATTATATTCGTTTTTTCCCGTTCTTTGCCAGGGAACGTTTACACGAATCAAAGTATCGTCTTCCTGTTTTCCTCCGGTTGCAACGTTTTTGAAAAATTTACTTCTGCGTTTACAGATTGACTTTGTTAGTTTCAGAAGATCCCGTTAAGTGTGAAAGCACCGATTCTTTGCTTAAAATTAATCTGTTATTTTAATAAATATGTATATATATATATATATATATATTGGTAAACGGAATAGAAAATGCTGACAAATTGTTCACAGTTGAAAAATGGTTTAATTAGGAATAAAAGAGTATTAGTGATTGTATGGGTTAGTATTCAGTTGTGGTTTTAAGTTTTTAAGTTTTTACCGGTTGCGCATTTCTAAATGCTTTTCAAAAATAATTTTGAGATAGAGTGTCCGTGCTGTTTGCTCTGATCTGCAAACAGCACGGACACTCTATCTCAAAATTATTTTTGAAAAGCATTTAGAAATGCGCAACCGGTAAAAACTTAAAAACTTAAAACCACAACTGAATACTAACCCATACAATCACTAATACTCTTTTATTCCTAATTAAACCATTTTTCAACTGTGAACAATTTGTCAGCATTTTCTATTCCGTTTACCAATATATAATAACTTGTGTGTTACACCTCTATTCTTTTAACTATATATATATATATATATATATATATATATATATATATATATATATATATATATATATATATATATATATATATATATATATTATATATATATATATATATATATATATATATATTTATATATATATATATATATATATATATTTATATATATATATATATTTATACATATATATATATATTTATATATATATATATTTATATATATATATTGTTATACTTTGGGAGGGTCATGTTGCCAATAAGAAACACACGCACCAGTTGCTTTCACTTCAATTTATTATATATTTATAAATTTATAAATTTGTAAATTTATAAATTTCTGGTTGGTTGTTTGGTTCCACAACCAGATAGTTGTTTTTGTTGTTTATATATAGTCATAGTCCTTTCGTCACACATTCTGTGACCTCTTCAGTGACTGGGGATTCTTTTCTTTGTTTCTGTGCCTCTCCTTTGTTCTGTCCTACGCCATTTTTTTATCTGTGTGTGTGTTGTGTGCTCAGTTTGCGCATGCGCCACATCCGGGTGTCTGTGTGTGTTTATGTTCATTTATCTATTTGTTTATTTATTTATTTATTTATTTACATGTTATTGGTTGGTTGTTTGTTCTATGTGTGTGTGTGTGTTTTCATTTTGTCCTTAATTGTAAGTTGTGATGTTGCTGTTCCACCAATAACATGTAAATTAATAAATAAATAAACAAATATATAAATGAACATAAACACACACAGACACCCGGATGTGACGCATGCGCAAACTGAGCACACGACACACACACAGAAACAAAATGGCGTATGACAGAACAAAGGAGAGGCACAGAAACAAAGAAAAGAATCCCCAGTCACTGACGAGGTCACAGAGTGTGTGACGAAAGGACTATGACTATATATAAACAACAAAAACAACTATCTGGTTGTGGAACCAACCAACCAACCAGAAATTTATAAATTTATAAATTTGTAAATTTATAAATATATAATAAATTGAAGTGAAAGCATTTGGTGCGTGTGTTTCTTATTGGCAACATGACCCTCCCAAAGTATAACAATATCGGTTTCAACACACGATTTCAGATAAAGAATCTTGCTAAACAAATTCAGAAACGAAATATATATATATATATTTATATATATATATTTATATATATATAAATATATACATATATATATACATATATACATATATATATATACATATATATATATATACATA
The DNA here is from genome assembly GCA_964016885.1 of Eledone cirrhosa. NCBI lineage: Eukaryota > Metazoa > Mollusca > Cephalopoda > Octopoda > Eledonidae > Eledone > Eledone cirrhosa. Next base: position 56,701,249 of record OZ024745.1, read on the forward strand.
TATATATATATATATATATATATATATACATTTATATATATATACATTTATATATATATATATTTATATATACATTTATATCTGCTTCGTAGAATAGAGACGTATGCGATTTCAAAGTCAGGTCGCCAAAGAAACGATTGTAATATGTCTAATACATTTTATTCGTCGCACCACTGATTCTCCGTTTCTTATGTGATATATATATATATATATATATATATATATATATATATATATATATATATATGGGTATGTGTGAGTGTATTAATATATGTTTGCATATATATTGTATATATATATATATATATATATATATATATATATATATATATATATACAATATATATACAAACATATATGCATGTACACCCCCACTCATACACACATATATAAGTGTCCAATATATATATATATGCATGTTATTAAGGCTAAATTGTGAGCTTTATAACTCTGGAGTTTCACCTGTCAATCTCTAGTGTAATAAGGATCACTATTTAGCCTAAATGAAATGAATATTTAAATTATAATTCCTTATTGAGAGCACTTCTAATTCGGCCCTCAGCGCATATACACATATCTCTCTCTCTCTCTCTCTGTCTCTCTCTCTCTCTCTCTCTCTCTCTCTCTCTCTCTCTCTCTCTATATATATATATATATATATATATATATATATATATATATATATATATATATATATATATATGTATGAAAACAGGGAGAAAGAGACGACTATTGGGAAGAAAAATATATTTTTTCCCTTTTTTGTTTCTCTCTCTTTTTTCTGGGTTAGAAAATGGTTAAAACGAAATGTTTTACTTTGTGTGAAGTGTTAAGGTATATATATATGATTCTGAACTGCAGCGATGAAATTTTGTATGAATTCATTTCAACTCTTCTTATTAATAACTGCATCGTTTCTGTCCAGGTAAACTGATACTTGACTGTTGAAGGGAGATTTCAAATGTAACTAGTAGTGACGTGTCTTGAAAATGGACATATTTTGACATTGTGTTCTTATCAATTACCTGCGGAAAATTTATTTAGCCACCAAGGACATTCATGCTGACTTTGTTGCTACATTAGATGATGTCGCTTCAGCTTTATCAACACCGCAAATGTGGGCAGATGAATATATAAGGGGAAACGAGACGTGTGTGGACGTCCTACAACTGTCACCACGGAGGATAACATTAATCATATTCACTATATGGTAATGATCCGGTGATTAATTATAAATCAAAAACCAATTCTGTTAGTATATCTAGTTTTGCATTGTATCTCAATGTTTTCATTGCTGGACATTATCTTGCTAGTTATATCCAGAAAAATGTTTCCTTTTGGCAATATATAACGTTATCTCTTCGGGCTACCGAATTTCATCGAAACGCCAGTTAAGTTAATATATAATACTATCGTGCTGGATGCCAACGATCGAACATGATATGGCAAAGGAAAATAGAACTATACTATTAAATCCAAAGTAGTTCGCTCGTGTAGTTTAAATTTGGCTCATTATTAGTAGCCGGAAATTTGTATCGATCACAAATAATTCAACCATAACATAAACATATGAAATGTTTTATTGTATTATATTGATCCATCAGTTTGCCACGTTGAATGAACTAACTGATCTTCAGCTGAACATCTGTCTTTCAAAATATTATCGGAGATATTTTCTATTAGGTCATTTGTATAGTGGTTACGTATCGATTGAAATCATTATGCAAATATACTTCTCCATGAGTATAATCTATTCTATACGCAAGGCTATGAGAGTATATATATATATATATATTAGTTTACAATATAATCGACATTTGCTATTCCTAGATTTCTAGGTTAGTATGTACGTGTGCGTGGGTGTATAAGTGCGTATGGGCAAGTGTGAAACTGTTTTAGAAAGTCATCAATTATTGACATTGAACTAACATTAACAATATAAAATGAAATACGAACGTGGAAGCATATTATGCCAGATCGAATATAATCTAGGAAGGTTTAGTTGCCATATATTCTAGTAAGAATGCTAACTTAAATATACTATGGTCACTTATCGCAAGGATATTATATAGTTTCTATAAAATAAAAGATTGAAAGGACAAATCACATCGGATTGTAGTCGTTATATTGTTTCAAGAATCTCAGATATTGATATGAGCGTCGTATGCATGAATTCTCCAAAATATGGAACAATGTGCAAAGATCATATCTCAACTAGCGCTATGAGAGATTAGGGTAATTATCCAGAGGGCTGAGAATAAATGCCCTGCACACAATTAACATATTACTATGAATGATTTCATAGCTTACTCGCTGTGTCGTGAGCACTTTATCACAATCTTGTATGGCTACTCAATATTCTCATATCGATTCCTTGTCATGCGCTGACACATTTCTCTATGATGATAGGCCTTAATTCTCCAACGTAAAAGTCAGGGAAAGATAATAATCATACATTATTGTCATCAGTTCACAGTGTGTCTCGTTTTATCTACACCTTGGTTCTCGATTGTTTCTGATATTTATCCATCATCCCCATAAATAGTGAGTGTGCATGGTTTTATAACTAAAGGCACATCTGACAGAGCCTCTACAATCAAAACTTTCGAAGTTCCACTCGCCTTTGAAAACGCTCCCATTATTTTCCACAGTCCAATTGGCACTTTTCTAGTTGTCCCTCTATGTAAACATTACAGTGTATGTAACATCTCTATGATCAATTTCTTTAAATACATTCCCCAAAACTGCATATAGCATAACCAGATATTAAAGTCAGCAATCCAATACACTACCTTATTGCTATAAAATCTGTATGTTCCAGTTACTTCTTTGATGTAAGACACGCATAGTGTCTCTTAACAATACACTTTTTTTTTCGATGGTGATCAATGCCTCTAAAATTTAGTTACATAACTTTCCTAATATATTAGGTCTGAGATATAAGCTATTAATTTGAGTATATGTTCTTTTGCCTCTCTTATGGGTAGGAGATATGAACTGTAGGTGTTCACCATTTGCATGGGAACTTTAGAAACCTTTTTTGAATTGCTTGCGAAGGCATTTCGTATCACTTACACATTAGGGAAGAAATCCGCGTGAATTGTGAAACAGATTTGCATCATTATTACAGTATTAGTCAACTCAAGTATGTGTGTGGGATGTGTGTCCCCTGAAAAAACATACATGTTCAACTTAAGTATCAAATATCCGTGACCTAGGGGAAATAAATTTCTCCCATATTAAAATAATTTCTATAGTCAGTAAAGCGATATATACATTCAGTCAGTCACACAAATACATATTTATATATTTATATATATGTGTGTTTATATATATATATATATATATATATATTATATATGCATACACACATACATACCGGCACAAACATAAATAAAACTCCCTTTCCTTTACATTTCCTTCTGCTTCTTCTGATTTTCTGTAGGATATACATGAAACCAATATATCTATCTTTATTCATACACAACACATTGTATATTGTTACGTTCACGAGCACTGACTTTTGCTTAGATATTATATACCGTTTTCCTCAAAATAATATTTCCCAAGAGTACGAGATTACTGGAGAATTTGACACAGACTCCCGCACATACATAAATACACACATGTATATATTTGTATATGAATATTTATATATGTTTGTGTATGCACACACAAAGAAACACACACATACACGCACACATACACACACAAACACACACACACATATATAAATATATGAAATAATAGCCACATATCCTTCGACAAAGGTCGTGAACATAAATGCATCGAGTTTTCCGTTGGTAAGTAAATATTGTGCGCTACTAGAAACTGCGGCGGTAGGTGATATTTATGTGGAATGTATTAGAACGAGTGATTAGGTTTATACAGACATTGCTTTCCTGCATAACTACTCCGCCTCATTAGAGTTAGTAGATTCCAATAATGTATTCATTAAGAGATCGTTATTCTTTCGCGATGTATATATGACTGTATGCATAAACGTATATAATGTATGTATCTATTGGTAGATGTAGAACCTCTTAGTTGTGTACAGTTGCTAGATTTCATGGATGCTACTATAGGCATACATTGTCTCATTCATACTGAAAAATGAATACATACATATGTATCTATATACACATACACACACACACCTATATATATATATATATATGTATGTATATTCATACATATATATATAACGAAGGAAGTGTCGTAATGAACCAGGTGGACCATAACGCACCAGAGTACTCGATACTTTGGGTAGTAGAGTGGGTAATAGGAAAAGAGTCACAACCCCGCCGGCAGAGCTCAAGCTGTTTCGACAGCTATTTCTGATCCAGAAATAGCTGTCGAAACGGCTAGAGCTTTGCCATCGGTGTTCTGACTCTTTTACTATTACACACACACACACACACACACACACACACACACACACACACACATATATATATATATATATGTATAAAGTGAGGAAGAGCGAGTCAAGTCCAAAAATTTCCATGAATTTAAGTTCGGTGAAATCGTGAACGAGAGAGAATAAAGACCATCAAACCAAACCTGCTTGAAATGTGAGCAATGCTTCCTCTTTCTCTGTATCTTTACCCTCTCTAACAGTCACTCTCTCTGTTAGCCTCTTCATCACCCTTCACTCACTCACTCTCTGTTACTACCTATCCTCCTCCTCCTTCTTCCCGTTTGACCTGTGCGTAATTATTTTCTTTCGCACACTTGACCAGGCCGGTCGGCATTTTCTCTCGCTCTCGTCTACGATTTCACAGAACTTATGTTTACCGAATTCACAGACTAGAGCCCTTCTTCCTCCCGTTAGACCTGTGCGAAATTCCTTCCTTGCTCACATTTCAACCAGGGCTGATGGTCTTTATTCTCTCTCGTTCACGATTTCACCGAACTTAAATTCATGGACATTTTTGGACTTGACTCGCTCTTCCTCACTTTTCGTTGCTTCACCATCTTTGTTTGTTTACACTCTCGCTGGTCCCTTTATTTAAATGTCCCAACGAATTTCTTTAGCCGTTGCTCGCACCAACCGGAGGTATATGGTCTTTAAAGCGAAGAAATACCGATGATGGTTGGAAGATCACTGATGAAGGACCACTTTATTCATATGTAACCCATTTGCAACTCCGCAGCACGTTTATTCTCATATATATATATATATATATATATATATATATATATATATACATATATATAGAGGGAGAGATACATATATGTATTATATAATTATTTTTCTTCGCCCATTATTCTTGAAAGGGTCGTGGAGGAAGATTCCTCAAACACTCATTCTAACGGGTCCTGTCAGAAGCAACGGCCTCCAACTGATCCGGCTGGATCGATCCTCAACACTGACCAGCCAAGATCATGGATGTTATCCAAATATCTTCCTCGGTGTCTACCCTTCGGTCTCCTGCCTGTTTCTTTTGACCGCAATATCTGTCAAGCGAATCTTTACTGAGACATTCGAACCACATTCCCAAAGTAAACTGTCAATTTGTTCACTCACATCACGGATTCTAGAAAATCCCATCAGCATCAATTTGTTCTTTACACATTACTATGTATATACATAAGCAACGATCGTTGATGTTTTTTCCAATCGTGTATCTTCTAACCGTGCAAATAAGTTGCTCGGTGCAATGCTTATATTATACATAGATTGTTTGAAAGGAGAAACTAGTGTACATATATAAATACAAATGCAAGATGAATCACCTGCTTTTGTTGTTATTTCTTTGAAATTTCAATGAATGTAAACAACCGTAAATAATAATGTTAAACTTAACATCAGTTCTACACTCAATATCACGTAGCATTCGTCTAACTTAAATCTCTTCTATTCTTATTTTTGTTTACTTATTTTCGCATGCACACAAAAAGAGACTTTACATGCGTAACATTCTTTAATACTTTCCCTATCGTAATAAGGCCAACGACAGTTACATTTATCTACTTTGATTCCCGCTCCTATATATCTAAATTCATGTTAGTACCGAGAGCAACGTCTCCACTTGTTTTTATATATTTATCATTTACTTCACAAATGTCATTTATGTATGGCAGATAATCTACCTTTTCTTCCTCACTCATTCTATCACAATATGCATATTGTATTTGTGAGACAGTCGTGAGAACTGTAAGCAGATGGGAAGATTCCGTAGGCCATGATTTTCTTTGAAAGATTACAATCGCCCTTTTGTGTTCGAGTACTACTCCAATGTTCTAATGCTAGCTATTGTTTCCAATGAATGAAAACATTCAGAATGATATTTATACAAATAGGTTGAATTTCAAATGAACAAATGTGGATTAATAATCAATACAAATACAATGTCTTCACCTTAAACATCTTCAAATATAGAAAAGAAATATCATTCTTTTTCTTATATTCTGACTTATTTCCACCGTGCGAAACCATTAGATAAAATATAGATTTCGTTCGTGAAATACGAAAAAAAAAAAAATGATAATAATAATAATAATAAATACATAAACAAACAAACAAAACCAAACTGTGTATTTTGGTATATTTCATATAATCTATATTATAATGATGTTTACCAATATGATATGTTGTTGTTGTTAACTGAAAATAATATTTCATAATATTTTCTAGTAAAACGACCAATATATAACAAATAAGTGAAATACACAATAGAGATCTAATTATTCGTCTACTCAAATGTATTCCTTCAAAAGTTATTTAAATGGTAATATAATATAAGCATAATGATAATGTGTTAAATGTACTGATGTGCCTTATGTAATGATGACTACTCTGATTCCCTGCTTTGTTCTGAAATAAAACATCAATATATGGTCTAGCCTGTGCGGAATTAAGTTTCAAATGTCATTCCAAATGAAATTGTATACACAATACTGTTGGATTGAACTTTCCGCATTCAATTTGCTTTCTCTTAGATACATAAATATGGCAACATCAGCCTATGGCCGTCTAAGATTGACCTAATATCTGAGAAATAAAAATAAATTACGGTAGCTGTTTCGTGTACTATCATATAATTCTGCATTTATATTGGTTACTTTGAACTTTTGCATCCGCAAGTTGTAACAGTGCCGTCAAGATTCATGGCGTATTTGATAGTCTGCCGCTCCCTATATCTCAGTGCCTAAATTATACGTGGTTTATCGAACCCTAAGCGATGAAAGAAACATTTCTGCTCGGCCAAATTTCAAATTAGAGAAACGAAAACCAGACGATATCTACAAGTTATTCTTTCCGATGCTTTAAAGATCATGCATTCCCACCACTCTATACTGGAAATAATAACATCCCAGTACATTCTCACAAATAATTTGTAAAGGTTTAGTGCTGATCGAAAAAATTATATTCCAATTGCCGGACATAGTTCAATGTATGCTCTGTTAAGAATTATTTTCTTTATAATCAAGGTAGAGAATGATTCAAGGATATTCCATTGATAGTTCTTGCATAGTGGGTATGTAGAGGAAAATTTCAATACAAGTTTTGCTCATATCCCTGTTAACAAAGGTTATGCTATCTCCGTTCAGTAACACCATAACTTTTTAAATGTTTAAATGGGTTTATTACGCTTGTGAAGATTTATGATAAATATAAAAAGCGATAGCAAAATAATCTAAAATCTGTAAAATGTTTTAGGTGAGATTCTAGTGAAAAATACACATAATACACTAATATCGATGCGGTGACGAGCTTAAGTTGAAAGCAACCTACAGCACTTATATTACAAGGTGATCTCTGCGAACATCTGTGATTTAATGTAATGATTTAAACCAATAACCATATTCCACATAGCGTCATGATAGTTAGAATGGTCATGTAACAGTGAGATTTGAAAAACTAAGAGTAGTAGATTTAATCCCATCTCTATTGAAATGTAGTGATTTATTACATCATTTATTTACATATTTTAGAATAAATAAAAACCTACCAGACACGAAATTGTTTATATCCTAAAAAATGTGTTTGTCTTGTAGTCAAGGTAAAAAGGTCTACTTCATTTGAATATCACCGAGAAAGTGATAGGAGTACATTGTCCCGATCTGAAAACTTACGAAATATCCACACAGCTACAGGCAAAAAGATTGAATCTACGGCACTGACCTAATTACATAAATATATGCGAAACAAATTGCGGGGAATCATTAAATACTAAAGACATAAATAAAATCTGAATAATACATAAAAGAAATTCTCAAGTGGAATAAGGCATCATTGTTATATTATAATTCATTGTTTGTGTATATATTTGTGTGTGAGAGAGTATTAGCGTATATATTTGAGTGTTTTTATGCAATTGTATTAATAAGTTTGGATCTAGATGTGAGTGCGCATTAACTGTACACGAGGCCAACGATAATGTTCTTGTAATCATCAAGAGGTAATTACTATCATTGCATTTACCTGCAGGGAACACCATTTAGTATTATTGAGGAATTATTATTCATCTTTCTCTCTCCTCATATATATTATTGTTCGCGAGAAATAGATGCACACACAAACACGAACAGATATACAAATACACACATGACTACATATATATTAACATATATATAATATATGTTTTTATTTGTATATATTTTTTGTATCTGTTATTTTATTGAGTCAGACAGATAATTGTTCTTTTCAAATCACAGTAACTAAAAATGCGTTAATACATAACGACCGAGTATATGGAATATAAGTATGTATTAGAAACTTACACAAAGCATCTATTATCTTTTCTCTCCGGCAATAGCAATGAGATCGTATATGATTGAGATGAACTGAAGATCAGTCCAGATGAATACTGGCTGTTCAATTTCCTGCTATGTTGTTAATCACTAAACTATACTATATTTTGCCTTTCTCATACTTTCATTTAATCGTACGAACAAATGTACTATTCAAATAATCAGGCTCATAGTTTAGACAGAAATAATATACCAACATCTCTTTAAATCTGTATTTCAGCTCACTATTACGCGAGTACGTTCCTGTCCCTCTTCCTGTATACATGTATGTGTGTATGTACTTATGTATGTATCTATGTATGTATGTACGAATGTACAGGCATGGCTTTATATCTGGAGATCTCTCTGCATTTGTCATCACATGGTACCATGGGCCCAGCACTATGTGTCAATAATTGTCACAAGAGTAGTGTTTGTACCAGAGTTCTCAAGTCACTGGCTGGACTAAAAAGTCACACTCGTTCAGCGCATCGCTAGGGGTTCTCTTACATGGATATAAAGTAATGGCCGTACTCGGAAACGAGTTGGCAGCCACCATGTACGTATGTATATGTGAGTTTGCATGTAGGCCTGAAGAAATATATATATATAGAGAGAGAATTCACAAGAATCAAAGCTATGTTCAAAGCATTTATTCACTTACAATTGTTTCATCCAAACCTAGGCTTGGTGTCTTCGGAGCATTTTGCAATGTTTGTACATATAATTGACCTCCTATCCAACGCAAGAGACATACAGATACATATATATATATTGATGTACAGTGGAGTGACATATATTATACTATACTATATTTGTATAGCAATTCAAATTCAAAATCAAAATCAAAATTAAAATTAAAATTAAAATACATTCGGCAGATAACACAGATAATGCAAGAGGATAGTTTGATAGTCAGAGCAACTGGAGAACAACTGATGTTATTATATCTTACTGGTAATAAGGTAGTATAAATTACTGACCTTCCCTGTTTATAGTTTAAAATATACATAACTATAAATAGTATCATTAATATATATATATATATATATATATATATATATATATATATATATATATATATATATATATAAATTAATAAAAATAATGAATAAAAACAAAGAAACAGTTCCTTATATTAAAAATTCATCATTTTATGATCGTTTCTAGGATATATATGTATGTGTTGGTATGTATATCATATAGATCTATGTAAAATGTGTAGGTATGTATATTCCCTCTGATAGTTTGTAAACATTTTACATAGATCTATATGATATACATACCAACACACACATATATATCCTAGAAACGATCATAAAATGATGAATTTTTAATATAAGGAACTGTTTCTTTGTTTTTATTAATTATTTTTGTTAATTTATCTTGACTCTGTTTTCCTGTTTTTCATCGAAAACATTTTGAATACATCTTCTCTTTTCATGATATTTAGATTACATTGAGTTCTTCATACGGATTGGACACTACCGTATATTTTGGTAGATTTATCTACATATATATATATATATATATATATATATATTAAAATAACGGATTAAAGTTTAAGCATGGAATCGCTGCTTTCAACCTTAACGGGATCTTCAAAAGATCCCGTAAAAGGTGAAAGCAGCGATTCTTTGCTTAAACTTTAATCTGTTATTTTAATAAATATTTGCTCTACGGTTCTTATATATTTGATATATATTTATCCTTATCGAGCCCTCTTTGGATTTTAATCTTCAAATTTATTATTATTATTATTATTATTATTATTATTATTATTATATATATATATATATACGATATTAACAAATGGAAACTATATTTATAAAACCATATTTATTTCATTATACATATTTCAAGGACACCAAGTTAAATTATGGTGTGCTTTCATCAGATAAAATATAATATAGATCAGTTTTATAAATAAATATTGACATACCCTTAAAGAATGCAACCATTACAGGTTGCATTCGTTAATCTTTTACATGACTAAACATTTGAATAAATAATGCTCTGAAAAATACAGATTTATGATTGAATATATATATATATATGCATACAACTAAACACACACACACGCACAGGCATACTCAATATATATATGTATATATTATTATATATAATAATTAAAACTGACTGGCCAGTCTACTGATATGCAAATCTGGGTGATCAGTGGATCTCCTAATATGTAGATTTGACTCATTAGCCAGTCTGCTAACGTGCAAATCAGGCCGATCAGTCACTGTGTAATTTTGAAAATAGTATATATTTTCACTAACTCTGACAGTTTGGCAGGTGAACAGTGAGCTGTACTAATGAAGGGTGATACCCAGAAACAGTGTCTGCAGTTCTGTTCACATGCCAACACAAGAGCAAGAATGAAGTGTTCATTCTAGTGACATGTTAATAAAATTGAGGCTTGTTTGCATAATTGCAAACGAATCGAATGTTATTATTAATATTCGAAAAACTCAGATTACATTTATTATATATATATATATATATATATATATATATATATATATATATATATATATATATATATATATATATATTATATATATTATATATAAATCTTCTTCTTCTTCGCCCATTGATTCCTGAGAGTCTCGCGGGGGCAGAGTCCTCAAATACTCACCCCAACGGGTCCTGTCCGAAGTAACCGTCTCCATCTGATCGGGCTGGATCCCCAAGCGTGACCACCAAAGCTCATGGCTGCTATCCAACCATCTTGCTCAGCGTCTACCCCTGGGTCTCCTATCACTTGTTTTGCCGGTAAAATTTGTCCAACGATACTTTAGTGAGAAATTCGCACCACAAGCCCATAGTATTGGAGCTGCGATCTGTCAATTGAGAGAAAAAGCGGCTCTACCTGGAGTGACTCTCTGATCTCCGAGCTACTGACGCTATTGAGTAACATTAATCCAAAGAACATTCCGAGGAATCCCATTTCGGTCGAATGTATTCGCAATCGTATTACTTCGGTCATACTTGAACTTCTCTACCTGCTTCACATATACACATGACTGTATTTAAATAAATAAGTATATATGCAATTATAAATGTTATATAAACATCATTATAAATAGCAGATTATATTGATCTCATTACAGCTAAATAATTATGCAAATATGTGTTTTGTTAGATTTTGGTAGTTGAAAATAGTCTCAAAACAATTAAACTTAAAATAATTATAACAATTTTCCTTTGCTCATTATAATTATTATGTTTCGTTGCACTTTCTTTAATCTTTATATTATCTAGCGGTTTCCCTATCCCCATACAAAAAGAAAAAATCACATGAAATTAAAATGGCATTCAGTCCAGCCCCCATATACTCTTCCTTCATTTGTGTTCATTCATTTGCAGCAGTCCCTCATTTGTGTTCATTCATTTGCAGTAGTCCGTTTTGTGTTCTGTCGATACGAATATCGCCTTCTAATATATTGAATGCATATTAGCTTTATAAAATGTCGATTCCCTCAACATACTACAACATACTAGGCAAACTACTAATGCAGGTCCAAGATGTTGATGATTATTCCATCATCAATATCTTCGACCTGCATTAGTAGTTTGCCTAAAACGATTTTGCACACAACTGTATCATTTTGTGAGATTAAACTTTCAATATTTAAAATATAACATAACGTGCATCATTCTTAGCTAACAATGGTCATATGTGTATTAAACCTGGGCAGAAATATATATTATCTTACATCTTAAGTTTAAATACTCAAGAAATTTACTACAATGGATAAACATTTTTTTTCCCGGAGAGAGTGCCGGGAGGGCTAAGTTTATGTTGTTCACTTCAATCAAACAACAACTTAGCTCTATCAACGAAGTAGACCGAATCGTGATTAAACAGGATATAAAAACCAGCGATAAAAATAAACATACAATTTATCTCCCACAATGCTATATTAATTCCATTCTCACTCCACGTTCTTGCCTCGTAGCAAACACAGCAAGTGTGTATCAACAATTGGTGAATCATGTGATACATCATAATGCATTCAGGGCACCAATATGGCGGCTATTTTCTGAATCTATTTACTTCGATTAATTCATAGAATTATCCAATGTATGTTTAACTTTAATTTTCTCTATATAATTATATTCTGTACTATATTACTGAAAATATTTCTATCTCGCAGGCGCAACTATGCTAGGGTGTTAAATAGGACTAATTACTAAAACGTAACAATGAAGAATGTATATTAAATATATTACTATGAACTGGCACGCAATATGTTATATTGCCGTGTGTCCCAATAAATTCGATGAACGGAACAGGCTCAACGTGAAATTAACATGCAAATGGCTGTGCATACGACAGACACGTTCACCCTTAACGTTTTGCTTAGGGAGATATATCACAACAAGAAAAGTTCATTTTTACCATCTTAGTGGAATTGAGCAAGGCGAAAAAAAGTGGCTTGCTCAAAGACAACGCGCCACCGAGAATCAAACGCATGACCTTACGAGCATGGACCGAACACACTAAGCACTAACCCATCTGCCTTCACACACACAAACACACACACACACACACATATATATATATATATATGGTAGTGGGGTGTATGTGTGTATATATATATATATATATATATATATGTATATATACATATATATGCATATATATATATATATATATATATATATATATATATATATATATATATATATATATATACGCACATATTTATATATATATATATAAATATATATATATATATATATATATATATATATATATATATATATATATATATATATATATATATATATATATATATATACGCACATATTTATATATATATATATATATATTACTTCAAAATATTAATACATATAGACATTCATGTGATCAAATATATTTTATTTTATTATACATATTTCAGAGGTACTGAACTATTTCCATATATTGGTATTTCACTATGGTGTCCTGGGTCTATCTATTGTCTGCCATAGGCAAGCAATATTCTTCTGTCGAGGCTGCATTATGCAAGATCTGCCTATCAATATATGGAACATTACATTAATGTAACCATCTTTCTTTACCTTAATTTATATTCCTTATCAATATTTTCATTATCTCTTTTGAAGTTCCTATGAACTGCTCCATTTTTACGTAAGTTAATTATCTTCATCTGAACCAGATCAATAATGTTCTATAATCATTTGATCCAGAAACATTATATGGAGTAGCGAAACAATTGTAAACGGACATAATTAGTATTATTATTATTCCTTACATTCCTTACATTAAACTACAACTATGTTGACAATCTTTAAATAATGTCTTCCTTGTGAAATGTGTGGTCTTGATTTTCTTAACAAAAGAATATTCCCAGCTCTGTGCACCTAACCTCTGCATGAAACCAGCCATCTAGCTGCCTTCCACTGTATATTGCACATAGGGCACAAGCCTTTACGCTTTGGCTTCTAACTAATTCACCAATCTCTCTTCTCCTCTCCTATCTCAATCGCTCTCTTTAAGATTGGTTACTCTTGAACTGTATATATATATATATATATATATATATATATATATATATATATATATATATATATATATATATATATTTCGTTTCTGAATTTGTTTAGCAGGATTCTTTATCTGAAAACGTGTGTTGAAACCGATATTGTTTTGCTTTGGGGGGTTCATGTTGCCAATAAGAAACACATGCAGCAGTTGCTTTCACTCCAATTTAAGAATTTATAAATTTCCGGTTGGTTGGTTGGTTCCATGACCGGACGGTTGTTCATATATTGTCAACGTTCTTTCGTCACACATTATGTGACCTCTTCAGTGACGGGATTCTTTTCTTTGTTTTTGTGCCTCTATTTTGTTCTGTCATACGCCATCTTGTTTTTGTGTGTGTTGCGTACTTAGTTTGCGCATGTGTTACATCCGGGTGTCTGTGTGTGTTTATATTTGTTTATTTACTTGTTTATTTACATGTTACTGGTTGGTTGTTTGTTCTATGTGTGTGTGTGTTTTCATTTTGTCATTAATTGTAAGTTGTGATGTTGCTATTCCATTCATGTTTTCTATTTAATTTTGGTTGGAGTTCATTTATGTTTATTGCCTCTGTGATTTGTCTAAACATTGCGTCTTTTCTGTGTGTAGATTCTATTTTTATTTCTATGTTCTCTAATTTGCCCTTATGTTCTATTTTAGCATGTTGGTGGAGTATTGATGATTCTTTTTTATATTGAATTTCTCGCCAGTGTTCATTTAACCGTTCTCCTATATTACGAGCTGTCTCACCTATGTACACTATATTCTTATCTTTACATTGCCCTTCAGTACATCTTATGCAATATACTACATTTCAAGTTTTGCAGTTAATATGGAGGCTTAGTTTACAGATTATGCAATTCTTATCTATACAGGGAGGTCTTTGAAAAGGGTAGGTATTGCTAATAAGTGTTTTCATGGAGGTACCTGGTCTGTGAAAACACACACACACATAGAACAAACAACCAGTAACATGTAAATAAACAAATAAATAAACAAATATAAACACACACAGACACCCGGATGTAACACATGCGCAAAATAAGCATGCAACACAGACAGAAACAAGTGGGCGTAGGACAGAACAAAGAAGAGGCATACAAACTAAGAAAAGAATCCCCAGTCACTGAAGAGGTCATATAATGTGTGACGAAAGAACTTTGACAATATATGAACAACCGTCCGGTTATGGAACCAACCAACTAACCGGAAATTTATAACTTCTTAAATTTATGAATTTAATTTATAATAAATTGGAGTGAAAGCAATGGTGCGTGTGTTTCTTATTGACAACATGACACTCCCAAAGCATAATATATATATATATATATATATATATATATATATAAGGAAAAAAGATGAAATCGAAAATGGAACTGGAGTCTCTTTTTTAAAATATATATTTATTTGGTTCCCTTACCGGTTTCGCAGTTCTTCTGCTTTTTAAAAGTAGAATTTAGATGGAGGGTCCGTGGTTTTTCTCACATCTGGTTGGTCTTTGAATGTTACTTCTGTTTTATATGAAAAAAAGTGACTCACGAAGCCGTTTTTTTATAAATGTAATTTGATTGGTTATAAATGAAATTATGACTGTCACGTGAACAATTACATAAAATTTCGCGCCCGTATTTTGGAATTTATTTTGTAGCCTTTTAGAGAATTTTTTGCCAAACAAAAGATAATGGTCAAGAAAAATGGGATGGAGAGAATTGTTCTGGTTCAGTGAATATGGCTGGTGCGCTGAGGTGTCAGAATTCATACTTTCTATTGGAATAAAGAAAGTAGATATATGTATGTTTATTTGTGTGCTTGTGTGTGTGTGTCTATGTAGGAAGATGATTCTATTAGTAGAAATGGGGGAGGGAGTTGTGGCTGTGTGTGTATGGGTGTTATGTGTGTGTGTGTGTGGGAGTATGGTTAGCATGTTAAGATGGAGATATATATATACATATTGTGTGTGTGTGTGTTATGTGTGTGTGTGAGAGTATGGTTAGCATGTTAAGATAGAGAGAATATATATATTAAACTATATTTAATGCTGGTCTATATTTTTGAATAAACAATATATATATAAAGAATCTTGCTAAACAAATTCAGAAACGATATATATATATATATATATATATATATATAAATGAAGTAATTCCGTCGGAAAGATACAGGAAAAAGAGTGTTCTATGTAGGCTGAAGAGCTTATTAATTATGTAATAAACAACATAAGATAATGAATTCATTTACCAGTGGTTTCTACGTCTAAGTACTTTTCAGTATATGCGCGTGGTTGAGTGTGTGTATGTTTATGTTCTGGATATTTATTGTTTATATATATATATATTTTTTATATTCTTTTTCTCCTCTTCTTCTTCGCCCGTTTTTTCATCAGCCTCACTTTCATATTTCTTAAATTTTGTTTTCAAATCCATATTTAATTAAAACACGATGTTTTTTATTCATTCTGACGACTGAAAACAGATCTAAAATCTGCTTTCAAGAAACCACTGTTGTTTATTACATAACTATATATATATATATATATATATATACATGCTTTCACCGTATTTTTGACTAAAGAAATGTTTAGCCTGATAGTGGGGTTTAGAACCCTCAGAGAAATGGAAAAAGAGGAGTATTGACGTACATGGGAGTCGAACCCACGTCTTTGGTTATCCAGACCACTGTGCTACCATTACACCAACACATCACCAATCCCCTTCCATTCCAATTTGAAGCTACATACTTAGCAAACAAATGACAATTAAGTATGTTTTGATACAGTGGGCGAGATTGAAATTAGAAATATAATCTTTCACCGTATTTTTTACTAAAGAAAACTTTAGCCTGATAGTGGGGTTTAGAACCCTTAGAGAAATGAGGGTTCGACTCCCATGTACGTCAATACTCATCATTTTCCATTTCTCAGAGGGTTCTAGACCCCACTATCAGGCTAACAATATCTTTAGTCAAAAATACGGTGAAAGCTTATATTTCTAATTTCAAACTCGCTCACGGTTTCAAATCATACTTACTTGACATTTACTTGCTAAGTATGTAGCTTCTAATTTGAATGGAAGATGATGGGTGATGTGTTGGTGTAATGGTAACACAGTGGTCTGGATAAACAAAGATGTGGGTTCGACTCCCATGTACGTCAATACTCATCTTTTTCCATTTCTCTGAGGGTTCTAAACCCCACTATGAGGCTAAACATTTCTTTAGTAAAAAATACAGTGAAAGCTTATATTTCTAATTTCAAACTCGCTCACTATTTCAAAACATACTTACTTATATATATATATATATACATATATATATATATATATATATATATATACACATATATATATATATACATATTAAGGATACTATTTATAGTTATGTATATTTTAAACTATAAACAGGGGAAAGTGTGTAATTTATTACTACCTTATTCCCAGTAAGATAAATAGCTCAATGTAATAACATCAGTTGTTCTACAGAGCAGTTATTTTGAATTCACAAGAATCAAAGCTATGTTCAAAGCATTTATTCACTTACAATTGTTATATCCAAACCTAGGCTTGGAGTCTTCGGAGCATTTTTTCAATGCTTGTACATATAATTGACCTCCTATCCAACGCAAGAGACATACAGATACATATATATATATATATATATTGATGTACAGTGGAGTGACATATATTATACTATACTATATTTGTACAGTAATCCAAATTTAAAATCAAAATTAAAATTAAAATTAAAATACATGCAGCAGATAACACAGATAATGTAAGAGGATAGTTTGATGGTCAGATCTAGTAGATAGTGTATGCGTTAGTCACACATGGAGCATGCAAGTGTGTCTCATTTATATACGATTATTGTGTGGCAAGGTGTTACATGTAATGCAAGCACTTTAAGCGGGTAAGCAAGAGTATTATGGTGGTTGTAGTGGCAGGGTATTTTTTGTATAGATCAAAAAGTATGTGTGCAGAAAAAGAAAAAGAAAAAGAAAAAGAAAAAGAAAAAGAAAAAGAAAAAGAAAAAGAAAAAGAAAGTTATAGTGTTCGCATCCACCACCATTTTCACATTTATAAAAAGGAAGATATAGTTTTTACATCCATCACATAAGTTACGATGATTTTGTATTGAATGTTTGATGCATTAAATTATTGTAGCGTATTCAAGCTCAGTGTTATTTAATCCATATTTATAGAATAGGTTCTTTCTGCTGCGAGAATTTACAGTGGTTTATTACCTGGAAGTAGGTGTGTAATTAAGGAGAGGTAACTAGCTGATTCTCATAACTAGATTCATTGTTCTTACCTACATTATATGGTGCCTCAATTGAGTCCCTTATATAAAAGGTTATATATTTCTATCCAATTTTCAATACAGTCTACTCTATCATAATGTATTAAAGGTATCTATAGGAAGTTGATTACTCTTTATTGTACAGCGCCATAATTGAATTTCCCACACAAAGTGCCATATCTTTATATAAAAATTCACTGTAAATACAGTCTACTCTCAAAATATATCAGAGGACCAATTAGAATTTTGTCTACATAACCCCTGGTGAGCTATGGGGCAGTGTATGGCTGTTTGCATGACAAAATCAAATACATCTCTTGGGTAGACAAATATATCTCTCATTTACAATGTCATTAATCTATCCATCAAGTTATACATGCATCTATAATTCATATATAATTCATTGCACCACGCTACATATAAGTTAGACATATCCCTTATGTTAATAAATTAATCCTATATATATCTAATGTTATTACTCCATACATTTAATTACAATTGCATATATAATTCACTGCTGTATCTAGTATTTAAAGTTTATATAAACTGTATTATATTTCTATCCCTATATAATTATAAGTAATTGAAAGTAATTATATTAAAAATCGGTGTTTATGGGGGTATTTCTAGGGTATAAAGTTATAGATAGATAAGATGAGGGAAGGCTGGATCAGAGAGTGTGGTGTAGTCGTGTAAGGCATGCCCTTGAGGTGTGGTGTTAGAAGCGGTGATGTGTTCAAGTCTGACATTGTTATATATTGGGTTTAAAGTTTCGGAAGGAATTTCGGAAGCGTTGCTGGCACGACGCAAACACTTCCGATTTTTTATTAAGGAGGTTAAGGCTCGAAAAGATTATAGAATGGGTCTCTAGTAGACAGAGGTTACAGAATATATTAGGTGGTGTGTATGAGGCCGCCTTACCTATCGCTTCCCATTGAATTGTATATAATCTATTTCTAGTTTTCAGATAGTGTATGTAGCTAGATAGTGAAGTGGAGTTGGCTAGACTGTGTTTTTTGAAAGAATGGAGATGTGAATTGCATGTGGTTTTGAAACAGTTCGAAGTAGAGCCTACATAGATTTCAGAAGAGTTGCTAGTTCTGACTGTGCATGAGTAGATGATCTCCTTGATTGAGGAGTTTTTACCTAAAGGGTAGGTTCTATATGATCTACAGTTACAATTATTTTGGATTTTAACCTGTCGGTTATTATGTTATTATGTTGTGTAGAAGTCTGGTTACTAGGCATTGCATTATGGCTATGGGGGTTGTCGACACCAGTGATATTGATTTCATTAGTGTTATTACTATTATTACTATTGATATCAGGGTTGCAGATATTACGTTGTTTTGAAAGTTTAACCCCTGCTGTGTTTTAGTTTGTAAAAGTAAGTATTAATCTTTCTTTTATTGCTACTAACTATGTGGTATACTATGTTAGGCGTGGTAGAGTAGGAGATTTTAATGGTGTTTTCATTTATAAGACTATGGTACTTGTGGCCAGATGGGAAGTTTTTATCCAAGAGTGAGAAGAAAGCCTTAGGTAGGTTGGTAGAGACGTTTAGATTGAAAGGGGGGTTGAAAAATGTATTAGTTCTTCTTCTATTTTTGTTTTTTATATCTGTTGAGGTGTTTCCGTTTATGGTATTTTGGTGTCTTCCTTGGTGTGAGTTACGTTTGTTGCTACCCTTCGTATTAGTGTGTGTGTCGTTATTACTCTTATTACTATTTTTCCTCATGGACATATTGTGAGAAATAATGTTGTAACTATGTGTTTTTTATAGGTAGGAACTCGATCTCTTTATTATGTCCTGATCTAGCTAATGTCTGATTATAGTATTGTGAGTTTTTGCTAAATATGGTTTCGTCATAAGATAGATTAGAGATTCTATTGGATATTCCTTTAGAGATAGAGTTTAATATTGATCTAGAGTGGTTAGACTTGGTATGTACGTGAATTAGTGTTTCGTTAGGTTTATGGAATCGTGTATATATTTTAGAGTCTAGGTAAAGGGTAGCATCAAGGAAGTTAACGTTTTTAGTGTTTTTGTCTATGGTGATACTTAGGTTATAGTTTTTTAAAGTGTTATCTGCCGCATGTATTTTTATTTTAATTTTAATTTTAATTTTAATTTTAATTTTGGTTTTGATTTTAAATTTAAATTGGTGTACACATATAGTATAGTATAATATAAGTCACTCCACTGTACATCAATATATATATATGTAGCTGTATGTCTCTTGCGTTGGATAGGAGGTCAATTATATGTACAAGCATTGAAAAATGCTCCGAAGACACCAAGCCTATGTTTGGATGAAACAATTATAAGTGAATAAATGCTTTGAACATAGCTTTGATTCCTGTGAATTCTCTCTCTCTCTCTCTCTCTCTCTCTCTCTCTCTCTCTATATATATATATATATATATATATATATATATATATATATATATATATACATATATATATATATACTACTACTACTACTACTACACACACACACGCACACACACACACACACACACACATATTTGTTGTGAAAGACTCATTTCTCAGTCTTGGCGCAAAATCAATTTTTTACATGACCTCTACCGACCAATCAAAATTGTTTTGACCACAATAATTTTTGCAACACCAAAGTAGCGCTGGAGCCACTTTTTTAAACATAAAAACAGGTAGAATTCCCAAAACTAATCAGATCAGAGCAAACAACACGGACACTCTATCTCAAAATTATTTTTGAAAAGCATTTAGAAATGCGTAACCGGTAAAAACTTAAAAACTTAAAACCACAACTGAATACTAACCCATACAATTACTAATACTCTTTTATTCCTAATTAAACTATTTTTCAACTGTGATCAATTTGTCAGCATTTTCTATTCCGTTTACCAATATATATATATATATATATATATATATATATATATATATATATATATATATATATATATATATATAAGGTAAGTAGAATAATCGTACTTAGATGCGATATAAACTGAATAATTTATAGATTATTGCTCAGTTCTTCATGATTTCAATTATCATTATCGTATTATCTTCTTGGTAATATTATGAAATATTTATTACTATTTTGCTATTTGTTCCAGGCTATTATATTATTTATAATATGCAATGATAATTAATTGACAATGTGCATATTTCTTCTCATGCGGAGGAAATTTAATCAATCATCACCTTTATGCATTTATAGTCTAATTCTTAAGAACAAACACAAACTGAATTGATGCATGTTTTACGCAACATTAAGGAGTCTCCAAATGTTATACATTCAGAAACATATCGCTCTGATGACGATGTTCTCTAATTCTCAACAAATTATAGTATTATTAATAAATGTACATTTGAAATGTAAACAAACTATTCATCATTTACAATCATAATTCAAACATTGGCATATATCTGCATAATGTATTTAAAAACCGAACAGGAATAACAAGAAAAACGACACAGCATATTGGAAATATATACTAGTTTAACACTTGAAATAGCAGGAAAGAGTCATAAAGTTTCGGACATAGTCCTTCATCGGAAGATATAGCTAGAAATAAAAGATAAAATAAAAATATGAAGAGTGAGAAAAGGAAGGAACCGGGGGAAAATCACACATGAGAATTCGGTCAGCCATTTTGTATATATATATATATATATATATATATATATATATAAATGTGTGTGTGTGTGTGGTTGACGGCTGAGGGAAAAGAGTTCTTAATACCACCGAATAAGTGTTCGTCCTAATGTCTGACTTCCACTAGATGTAGAATTGAAACAGAGTTTTGTACTAAGCCGTTTATCTACTAATTAGCGTAAAGTTAACATTCCGGATTGCAAATTCGGATTAAAAGCAAGCAATCATTAAGTGTGTAGATAGCGGCCGGGATAGACTTTATATATATATATATATATATATATATATATATATAATATATATATATATATATATATCATAGGTCAGCAGAAAAACTAAATTCAATAAAGAAGACATAATTGGTAGAATTTATGTAATGCTGAAACGGCATAAATTACGATTCTGATACTCATATTTTACGGTATTAATCCCCAATATCAATATATCGAATTTAAACACAAGTTCGTTTGAAAAAATATATCAGTAAAGAATCCAAAACATAAATACTATGCACTAAATGTAAATATTATATAACATTTGAATGACACGCGTTGTATATCGACAGCAGATACTTCAAAAGGCATTATCTGAAAGATAAACCATTTGAAATATACTGAAAAGCCATGATATGCTTATGAGAATATTGGGGCTTCATGGCGTGTAAAGGTTTTACATAATGCAGTCAAACATTTACATACAAGTCGTTTTGAAGTAATGCACAAATAAACTGGAAGATCAGGTAGCATGAATCTGGAGAAAGATATAGAAAAACTATTGTACGGCATCACCACATGACACATAATTAATGAATAACTCTCCTAACTCATACAAAACACACAACACCCAACAAAATAACTTAACTGACATATCATATATTCTATACAACAAAATCGTAAAATATTTAAGTGAGACATGGTCATAACAGATGTAGCATCATAACCCTGTTACTGACGACGAGATGGTGATGATAAGATGATAATAACAGCGTTGTGATAAGCATAATTATGTGGAGGAGGTGGCAATTGTTGATAGTGGTGATGATCAAGACGACGATCATAAAAAAAACATTTATGAAAGAACAAAAACTGTTTTGTGTATGTTAAAAGTACTCCAATCGTGTTGTAAGGAATATATCTTCGTTAGAAACAAACAGTACCTCAAAACAAACATTGATGACTTCTATATTTAACATCATATTTAAAACTAATGAGAACATCATCTCTTTACTCATTTGCCGAGAGCAATATTGAAATAAAAGCAGTAATTCAATTTATTGTAAGTTGTAAATCATATGTCATTTTCCATGCAATTCCTGTAATTAAAGATCTATGCTGGATATAGAGCATATTTTCGGCTAGAACAACTTTGGATTTCCTTATCATGAAGTCAATTAGATTTTCAGCAATAATAAAAAATATTTCAAATGAATCCAATCTAGTCTTATCCTTCCACGTAATGACATTTCTTAATTCCAATATCGATTTTTTTCTCAATGCCATAAACATAATAAATATAGGGCAAATTGAGTACTTATCTATATGACTGACTAAATAAAAAAGGGCTATCCTGCGTTAAAAATAAATAGTATTTTTTTTACTTTTATCCTCCATCTTTCTATTTATTCTTTATCTCTAATACTATCATTTGATAGAAGGTTCAACATTCAAAAGACTAAGACTAATTTTCTATTACAGGAAACGTTAAACTAATAGATATATAATCATTTTACTGAATTGTGTCCCAAAAGTATTTTCCCTCTTGATGTTCCGCGTACACACACGCAAATAAAACACACACACACACTCACACAAACACACGCACACACACCATACTCTCACACACACACACAAAACACACTCACACACACCCACACACACATATATATATATATACAAACATACACACACACACACACACACACATATATATATATATATATATATATATATATATATATATATAAATGATATAGATATCCCAGTAGGTACTAGGTACCCACGGAAATATATATGGTATTTATAATAGTGGTTGTTCTATGGTACTAATTTAGATACCACTTCTAGAAGAGGTAAATATTTAAATCGTATTTAATTTATTAGATAGATTGTTTAATGTTTACTTGTTCCACTCATATATACATGAGTTGGTGAAAAGTTCGTAAGCTGACTATGAAGAATTGATGCTATAGCTGTGAAATCATGCAGGTATTAATTTCAACTCTTCTTAATAATAACTTCATTGTTTTTTTTCCGGGGTAAACTAAATATCATTTGCTCAGTTCATTCGAATATATTTGTCAGCCTATGAACTTTTAAACCGTCCCTCGTATATGATCATAAGACTAGTATATCACTGTGAACAGTATTTTAGAAAATCTTGTAAAGTGCGCCTGGAGACGGTGAAAGTGTGAATCAAAACATCTCATGAGAGGGTTGGATACTAACAAAAACACTTTGACCACCAATACCGCTTTTAAAAATATAAATGGAATTGTAAACAAAACGGTTGGAAAATTTGAAATTTGCAATGTGTGCATCTCAATGCAAATGCCGATAACAATAGTCAACCATAGATCTAATAATCACTGAAATATGTTTGGCACAAGGCCAGCAATTAATCAGTGCATTACTGGTACTTTATTTTATCGACCCCGTAAGGATGAAAGGCAAAATTAACATCGGCGGGATTTGAACATAAATAATACCCATACACCTTTAGCATTTGTAAATCACGCGCTAACACACGTCGTACTGAATAAATACGCAACATCATATATGGTAACATGGTGAAAGCTGCACCACTACTATTACACCTGCATACAAGAAAGAACGCATCCTAACGTGAAATACGAAAATGCCCGAAAAAGTGTTTTTAGACTAATGTTATATTAACTCTTCATAATTAAACCTTAATATTTACACCATCATACACAAGGAAAACAAACCCAAACACCATACACCCACAATACAAATAGAACACCTCATACTGAATAATTCGAGACAACAAAGACGCCGGAAATCATCTACGTTAGACGTAGTTCGACTTGTTTTACATAGCCAAAACCAGTCAAATAATAATACGAGTAATCCACGATCCATCATCTAGAACAAACACAGAGACACTGACCTCAAGAGAAGGCGACACAAACACATTAGAACACCGACACCTGAAGCATTCCAGACCCATATAATACAATATTGATTAGTGTCACTCAAACGAACACAAACATACCCTCCAGTCTGTTTTCCATAAAAATCAAACATTTTAACTATATCAATGCAATGACTTTCAGTTCCTAGGCAACACTAACCTCATGGAATTTTTAACCTCCATTCTTACTCTTCTGATTTTTACTCTGGTTTCATTGACATTTTTCGTTCAACTTCTACAGCATTCAGCCTCAACCTGTCAGTCAAGATATAATTCAACCCAAGGCGATAAGTTAACAGAAACAATTTGATTAATTTACAATTTCGCCATCGAAATGGTTTAATCTTGAGCATAGGGAATGTCTAACTTATAATAGTAAGGGTAATAATAATAATTGTTTCTACTTTTGGCACAAGGCCATCAATTAACCAGTACATTAATGGTACTTTATTTTATCGACCCCGTAAGGATGAAAGGCAAAGTTGACCTCGTCGGGATTTGAACTCAGAATGGAAAGGGCCGTAACTCTATGCGTCAAAACATGACGTCCGACCCTCTACCGATACTGCCAATCCACCGCAATAATAATAATGATATCTTTATTATTGGTCAAAAGGGCCGAACATAGGGGACATTACAATGACGGGGACAGTGGGGGGGGGGGGGTTTACAATAATATCAAGTTAAAAAATAACAAAATATTACAAAGAATATCAACAACATAATTACCCGATAGGAGGGGGTCATATCACCCAGGGCTGACGTTAGGAACCTTAGAAATCCTAACCTAGCCACATCTCCAAGAGCACCCTAGGATGGAGCCCCTCTGTCCCTCCGTCTTTCAATCCGACAGGCGCAAGTTCAGCGTGGGCCCATTAGTGCGGACCATCCTCGCAACAATCACCCGCCGTTTAAAAAATGTTCTGGGGCAGTATTTCGCTTTCCAACTTCATCTTCCTTTCCAAGTGGAACTTGAAAAAGTTGACGAAGGCTTGGCCGAAGAGGAAAATGTCTGTCTTCAGACCTTTCAGTCGCGTCCATCACACTTCTTTCGCTACATGACTCCATCAGTCAGCAATACACGGGTACTGGAAATTGTCCATAGTCCCCGACTCTAAAGACCTCCGGTAAAGACTGTCGAGCCGGGGACGCTGGATTAATAATAATAATAATAATAATAATAATAATAATAATAATAATAATAAGGCTTTCTTTATTAACCACAAGGGTTTACATAAAGTAATCATTAAGAACAGTACAGGACAATGCAGGACGGTACAAATGGGCATTTCTGCGTGTAAAAAACAAAAACAGAGGATGTAACAAAAAAATAACAATAGAAAATTCCCCAATAGGTGGGGGGGGGGGGGGGGAGAATACCGAGGGACATTCGTGGAGGAGAAAGCCCATTAAAAAGCCAGTGACCCTGACAACCAGAGCAAGTGCCTGTTTCCCGGTTATCCACCTTTAATTTACAGACACATACTTAGAGTAGGCCCATTCACTCGGGCCATTCTTGCCTCTCTCACTCATCTTTCAACAAAATACTGGGAAGAGAGCACGTCCCTCTCTACCCTGATTTTCCTTTTCAAATGAAATTTGAAAAAGTTAATCAGCGCATCACCGAAGAGGTAAGTGCTCGTCTTCAGCCTTTTCAAACGTGTCCACCAAACTATCTCTTTCGCGATGGCCACCAGGCAGATAAAAATTGCCTGCCCTTCCCGGTTATAGGAAGCGGGCGGGGCAATCCTCACGATGGACTCAGCTGAAAGCTGGATCCGTCCTACACGCGACAGCAGGTGTTCGACATAAACCCACAAGTTAGCAATGGTCGGACACTGGACGAGTGCGTGCAGGACGGTTTCGTCGCCCTGCGCGCATCTCGGACATGACCGGCTGACGGCACCCCCATGCCTGTAGAGTTTATCCCGAACTGGCAAAGCTTCTCGGTAGTACTGCCAGGCCAGGGATTTCTGGAAGTTGTCCATAGGCCCCGGCCCGAAAGTTCTTCCGAAGAGATTGGCTAGTTGATTTTCGTCGACGCCTAGAGTATCCCCAAGTACATCGTCGCTCTTCCCCTCCACTAATCCTCTATAGAACGCCAAGATGGAGTTTCCACCGATCACATTGCCCGAGTGGTCGAGGGCTGTGAGCGCCTGAAGTCATTCCAGTCTCGAAGCGCTCCCTCTCGGTCTTCAAATGACCCAGTACTGGAGCTCCGTCAAGGAGACGAGCTGGTGTAAGACGCGTCTAGCAAACGGCGACTACACCTGATCACCGTCGAGGAAGAGGTGGAGATGTCATAGCCTGAGCGCGTGTCTGCGCTTCATCAGCCACGGCATGCCCAGACCTCCACGTAGCGGGTGTTGACAGCAGATAGAACGCCTGACTATTGAAGCGCGTCCCTTCCACAAAAAGCGAAAGAGCAAACGCTCCAGTGCAGTCAGGCAAGGCCTAGGACAAGCCACGACGGTCAGGCGGTAGTAGATGATGGACGCGATGTTCGCGTTAGCCACCTCCGGTGAACCTTTCAGGGATAGCTTCCTCTCCGCCCATTTCTGGGTAAGAGAAGCCACCCTGCTCGTCACCTCGTCCCTGTTTTTTCCGTCTAGAGGTCCGGACCGAACTAAACCCCTAGCAATTTAACCGGTCCGTCCGTCCAGCGCCCGACGACACTGTTGGACGGCATGGACATGCCTCTGCAGGTGCCGAGCTGCAGGCCCACTAACTCTTCCTGGTTGATCATTGCTCCTGTCACCGCTTCGTATTATCTTAGTGTAGTGCCGATCGCCTCGATGTGTTTGGCGTTCGACACCACTACGGTGACGTCCGCATGTTCAGACAAGGATCTTCCGCATTCTAGTTCGCGTGGGACCCCCCTCAACATCTCCAGTTTGTGCAGTAATGGCTCGATAGTCAATACGTACAAGAAGGACGAGAGGGGAAATCCTGTGCGGACCGAGCGCATGATGTTGAACGGTTCCGAAAGGTGACCGTTCACTCTCACTACAGAGCAGATGTCGCTGTGCATGGCAACGATCCAGCCTCTGAAGATGGGCCCAAAGCCAGCCGCCCTCAGGACTGCCGCTAGGTAACGATGGTCGACCCTATCGAAAGCTTTCGACTGATCTAAATTGATCAAGGACCCACCTGCGCCTCTCCCACCAGACCACCAGCGACAAGCGCCAACCTCTTTGCTAGCACCTTGGCCAAAATCTTTAACTCTGTGCTTAGCAGAGTTATGGGCCTGAAATTATATATGTTATCCCACTTGTTCGGATTCTCTCTCAGCAGCGCCACCGCTCCTCGGCTCACAGAACTAGGAATTCTCCCGTTCTGTTGCCAGTTGCAGTAGACGTCCGCCAAGAGGCCTCCGAAAAAGACAGGCATCTGTACCTAAAGTTCATAGGTCAGAACATCCAAACCAAACGATTTACCCATTATGCAGCCAGTCATTGCCTCCCGTACTTCAGTGGCTGTTATCGGCTTTTCCCAACACTCCGCCTCAGTGGCCGAGAGCCGCGGCAGTCCGTCGAGGTAGACACTAAAGTTCATCCCTCGATCCCGCCCGCCGCTGTCCCCGAACAGCTGAGCGAAGTGTCGCTGAAAAGCTTCGTACATTTTCCCGGGATCGAGTAGCATGCGCCCGTCGTGGTCCACCAAAGACCGGATCATGGCTTTGTTGCCACGACGCGCCTCAGCCACTCGGGCCCATTGAACGGCTTTCGTCCCCTCGTGTCTGAGAGCACACACCCTACCTCTGACAACGTACCCTTCGTGCTTTGCATTGAAGAATTGGTCAAGGGCCAATTTCGCCGCAAGTACGTCGGTCGCGATGCCTTTGCTAAGCGCCTCATCTAATTTTCTAACTAGTTCTCCCTCTACTCTCTTTTTCTCTATAGCTAAAGCCTTACTAAATCTAATGGACTCTATTCTAATCGCTCCTTTCAGAGCAAACCACCACTTGTTGTGATGATGGCCCCCGTCAACGGCCGCTTAACTAGTTCGCTAATCCGGTCTCTGTAGCTATGTCAGATACCCCTTAGTAACCATCTAGCAACATGTGGTCAGAAAATATTTATAATATTTCTATTCTACAAACTACACAGCCCAAGTGAAATCAAGAGAAAAATTA
Source organism: Eledone cirrhosa (assembly GCA_964016885.1). Classification (NCBI taxonomy): domain Eukaryota; kingdom Metazoa; phylum Mollusca; class Cephalopoda; order Octopoda; family Eledonidae; genus Eledone; species Eledone cirrhosa. The sequence continues at coordinate 56,730,752 of OZ024745.1, forward strand.
AAGAAAATAATTTTATTGATAAATCCACCCAAGCTAAATGAACAATAATAATGGTTAGGGGTACTACTCCTACTATGACTACGCCTACGACCATGTCGACTACCACCACTAACAACAACAACAACAACAAGAGTAATAATAAAAGTGATGTTGATGGTGATGATTACTGAAGATTTTTAATAAAAACCCTAGAATGGTATTTTCATCATTTCTAAGAATAGCAAAACAATTGATGCTTTGGATAGGGTCAAATAAAAGTCGTTATACATGCTCAACCACCCATGACGCCTAAACCAATCAGCTTTTGTAATCCAGTGAAACTACACACCGATTGGTCGAAATACAGTAGCCGCTTTTTACGGTATATAAGGCACAAACTTTACCCATCTCATTACAGTTAAAAATTGCAAACTTGACTGTCATGTAAAAGCATGAAAGTACTTGTTAAATTAACACTTAATATTTAATATTCTACCATACTATTTCATTATAATATAATTATAATTTTAAAGGATTGTAAATAAAACGAGTAAATCAAACAAAGTTGGAATTCCGTTTATTAATATAATCTTCTACACACAATCCTACACACCTGTGTAAATTTATTTATATATATATCTATATATATATGTATATATGTATATGTTTATATATATATATATATATATATATATATATATATATACATACATACAAATATACATATACACACATATATAGAAACTCACACCACATACATATATATATAAATATATACATACACACATACATATACACAAATAAAGACACACACATATATATAAATAAACACATATATATATATATATATGTATGTGTGAATGTGTCTATTTATGTGTATGTATATGTGTATTTACATCTATATATATATATATATACCCATATACATACATACATACATACACATACATACACACATACACACATACACACATACACACATATATATATGAATAAAAAAATATATATATACATATATACACACACACATATACATATACATACACATAAATACATACATGGTGGCTGCCAACCCGTTTTCGAGTACGGCCACTACTTTATATCCATGTAGGGGAATCCCTACCGATGCGCTGAACGAGTGTGACTTTTTAGTCCAGCCAGCGACTTGAAAACTCTGGTACAAACACTACACTTGTGACAATTATTGACACATAGTGCTGGGCCCATACATACAGACACACATACATCTAAGTCAAACACACAGATCACGAATTTACGGTCCGTGTAGCTGACTATCTTGAATTGAGGACAGCCTATGCTAGACCTAGCTATTTCCCTACAAAATACTCTAGATATGATCTGGATGACCCGATAAGGTTTGTCCAAGTCCACATTGGCACATTCGGGAAATCCAATCGGTACCTGTCAGACAGTTCAAAACGCCTGAGCAGGTTGGGGGGGCTCTTGCACCCTCCTCCCATATCCACTAATCCCACACAGTCCCAGCGTGCATCTAAGATCCTGTTCCAGTCGCCCACTAACACTAAAGAGAGGAACGTTCCAAGAATTGTCTCCAGAAGCCGGAAGAAATCAGGCTGCCCAGCTCCTGTCGGTGCATAGACGGCCACTAGCCTGAAAGCTTGCCCGTCTCCGCTGGTCACGTCCAGCTCCACCAACTTACCTTCTGGGTCCAGGAAGATGGCCCGTATGGCGAGATTCAAACCTCTCCGAAAAAGCAGCAGCAACTCCTCCCCCGATCCAGGACAGCTTGGACATGCGTACACATCGTAGCCGCCGAAGATCGGTGCGAAGGTGCGTGTTTCGGAGATTCTGGTCTTGCTGGTGGCCACTACATCTATGTTTAGTGACCTGAGGTCGTTGAGCAGGTGGCCCTGCTTCCATGACGACCCCAAGCCACGCGCATTTATGCTACCTATTCTGAGTGAGGTCATGTTGAAAAGGAGTGGAAAAGATAGGAAAGATCACTTACCTTACTTCTCGTAGAGGGAGAATGATTTTTCCATCCTTTTCACTGCTTGTGGCCTCCTCCGGAAGGATGTCCTTATAAATCCTCCTGGAGCGTGCTTGTCGGAAGTCTCCGATGTCTTTGGGGAATTTTTGTTTTAGTGCCGTGTACGTTTTCTGTGTGATGCGAGTGATTTGTATGTGTGGAGGTGGTGTAAACCTTTGGGTATTGTGTAATCTTTTTCTGTGATGCTGGTGTTGTGTTGGATGTAGTGTAATAATTGGTTGTTATTCAAATTTAATGCTGTGTAGTGTGTATCGTTTTGGTTTGCGTTTGTTGTGGGTTTGTTTCTGTTTCGCTTTTTGGTGACTTTTGTGGTGTTGGTGAAAGTAGTGTTGGGGTTAATGATGGTGATGGTGTTGGTGATGCTGGCGTGCATGGTGGCATAGCTGTCCTAACTTTATTGTTTGAGAGTTTATTTGTTTCCCTCTGTATTTTGTTTTTGGAGGGGGGACGGAAGAGGATTTGTTTCTTTTTTGGCTTATTTTTTTTTTTTGATAGTTTCCCACTCGTCGTCGTCACAATCTGTCTCCAGTTGCGATAGGTCGGGGAGTGGAAAATCCTCCACAGGCGTTGGTTTTGCTTGTGGCGTGGTGGATGGTAGAGGCGCTGGTGCTAGTTCTGGCGCGGTGGGTGGTGGTGGTGGTGTTGGTTTTGCTACTGTTGCTGGGTTGTTGCTGCTACAGTTGCTTCTGTTGTTTCTGCTACAGTTGTTGCTGCCATTTCTGCTGCTGGTGGTGTTTATGGTTGAGTCACTGGAGTGGGTAAGAGAGGTGTCCTCAACTTTTTAGCCTGAGGGCAGAAAGCCTTTAGGTGGGTTCCTTCACCAAAAATGACACACCTAGGCCTTCTACCCTCGACGATTACGGTGAGGTGGCTGCCGTCAGTGAGGTCTATTACCTCTGGGATTTCCTCAATGCTTTTTTGGTCCACTTGGATCAGGAGCTCCATCCCAGATCCAGACCAGTTCTCCTGCTTTTCTTTTGATATTTCAATTATTTTCGTGTTGGCCTCGATGCCAGCGAGGACGGTAGACATTAGCC